>JAJEJO010000769.1:2972-174404 GCA_020662805.1 Glaucomys volans | reverse complement strand
ACAGAATAAGATTGAAAGTATAGAAATAAACTGATATTTATTGTCAATATTTTTCACTAGAGTGTCAAAACAACTCAATGAATAAAGAACAGTGCTTTTAACAAATGGTTCTGTGACAAATGGATAGCCACACACAAAAAATAATAATTCATAATTGATCATAGACCTAAATTTAAGAGCTTGAACTATAAAACTCTTAGAAGAAAACTTATGAGCAAATCTTCTTGATGTCCGATTAGGCAAACTTTTCTTGGATACATACCAAAATTATAAGTAACAAAATAAAAAATAGATCAATAGGACTTAAAATTTAAAACCTTTGTACTATAAATGAGGCCCTAAAGAAAATGAAAAGACAACCCACAAAATATGAAAAAATTACCACTCAATAATAAAAAGACAACCCAATTAAAAAATGGGCAAAGGCAAGATATGGAATCAACCAAAGTGTCCATAGATGGTTGAATGGATAAAGAAATTGTGAGATACACACATGCACACACATTATTCAGCCATACAAAGAATGAAATCCTGTCATTTGTGGCAACATGGATAGATGTGGAGAACATTCTGGAATAATCCAGGCACAGAAAGACAAATACTGCATGCTCTCACTCATATGCAGAAGCTAAAAATGTTGACATCATAGTGGTCACCAGAAGCTAGGAAAGGTAGGGGAGGGAAGACAGAGGGAGACTGGCTATCAGGTATCCCAAATAAAGATAGATACCAGAAATAATTCTCATGTTCTGTAGGAGCACAGTAGCATGATTGTACTTCACAAAACTTACTTCATGTTTTATAAGCCAAACCCAAAAAACCAAAGGCTGAATGTTTTCCCTGATAAGTGGGTGATGATACATAATGGGGGTGGGGGTAGGAGAAGAATGGAGGAACTTTACGTAGAGGGAAATGAGAGGGGGGAGGGGGCGGGGTATGAAAGATGGTGGACTGAGACAGACATCATTACCCTATGAACACATATGATTACATAAATGGTGTGAATTTACATCGTGTATAACCATAGAAATGAAAAGCTGTACCCCATTTGTGTACCAGAATCAAAATGCAATCTGTATAAATAAAAAACAAATTTTTCAAAAATAAAAAATTTTTAGAACTTTTAAAAAGAACTAGAAGAGAGGAGTTTGAAGCTTCCCAACACAAATAAATGATACATGTTTAAGGACAGAAAATGTTATTGCCCCAAGTTGATGATTATACATTGCATACATTCATCGAATTATCATACTGCATCCCAGAAATATGTATCATTATGGGCCAATTTTTTAAAATGGGAAGAAATGGGTCAAAGTATCTGAATGGACATTTCTCTAATGAAGATATACAAATGGCCAAAAAGCACATTAAAGGATTCTTATCATTATTAGTCATTAGGAAAATGCAAATCAAATCACAATCAGAGACCATTTCACACCCACCAGGGTGTTTTTAATCAAAAGACAAGAATAGATGTTGGCCAGAATATGAAAAATTGGGACCCTCATACTTTTCTAGGGGTTACACAAAATGGCATCACCACTGTAGAAATAAGCCTAGGATCCGTGAATAATCCTCAATCCATTACAATCACAAAATTACCAGATAACCCCTTAATTTCACTCCTAGGTATAGATTCCTAAGAAGAAAATAATCCCTCTGATTCTCCTAACCTTTGCCTCATATCTCATTATTTCACTGTCATGAGATGGTTACTTCATTTCGCGGATAGAAGGTGATGAAAATAAAACAGAGTTCAAAATCTACCTACCAATTAGGAGTGTGACTTTTTAAAGCAGAGAACCAAGGGCTTTACCAGAAATGCCTGCTTGCTCACTGGGGGGATGTCTGTCCCATGGCCACCCTTTCATAAAGATGACTGAGAGTTTGTGGGTTCAGATGAAGGTGACCACCCAACATTGTCTTCCAGGGTAACTTGATAATTTATTAAGAATTTTATTTAGCATGACTTTGGGTACCACTTCCCTACTTCACTGGACCTCACCAATGTATGTGTAGTTGGGCTATCATGGGGACCATCTATAGGTAAGGATTTAGAAATCGTCTCATCAAAGATTCTCCTCATCTATGTGAGGGAAACCTCATTCAGATTCCACTTGAACCATTTCCTGGATCACCATTTCTCCAGGTAGCCCATACTGGCCGTACACACACAGCTACCAGTATTAAAAGTTCCTCTTGGTCCAAACTACATCCACCTCGGTGGGGGTTCCTCTGTTTAAAACATTAGCAGTTCCAGGGTCACAGTAACTAAGATAAAAGTCTCATTTAAATCTTAGAATGACTCTGTAAATTAATTTTTTAAGATGTTATTTATGTCATCTACCCAGTTGGGAATCTGACACTGAGCTAATTTAGAGACTTTAATCTAGAATAGCTAATAAACAATGTAAATTCTAGAAGATTTCTGTTCCACAAGGCAGCTTTTCATGTATTTAAAAGAGGGATTCTTAAGCTAGGATCCGTGAATAATTCATGCATCAGGTTTAGATGGTCCAAAAAGCTCTTAAAATTATATTCAATGTTACACATAAGAGCACTGTTTTCTTGTTTTTGCATAGAGAGGGTCCTTATCAATTCTAAAGGAATCTGTGACTCCCCAAATACTTAGAATCAATGACTTAAACAAGATTAATAAGCACTACTTTTCCCCAGGCTTCCTCTCCCCAGATGAAACATCTCTAGTTCTGCAGGCTTGCCTCTTGGCTTCCTCTACTTTATCACTGCATGTGTTCTTCCCCATATTGTCAGATGGAAGCCACTAGAAAGTCCCATCTGACTGTTCTCCCTCCCTCCCTCCAAACCTGCAGCCCAACAAAAGAGCTGGGGTCTTTCTTTTCAGGGTATATGTTTCCCCATCTCAGCTGCCATGATCACTTCCAGCCTGGGCTAATGCAATCTCATCATCACCCTGCTTCCCCTGCCATGCTCATAAACCATTCTTTATGTGGAAGTCAAGAAAAGTCTAAGATAATCAAGTAGATCAGGCAGCTCCCTTGCTTGAAACCTTCAAAGGTATCCTATGATATTGAGAATATTTCAACCTTCTACCCAGGGCCCTTCAAATCTTGGGAGATCTGACTCAAGCCCTCCTCTTTGATGCTGTTCAATCCTTCCCCTTCCCTTCCTTTATTGCATCAGTGACAGCAGCTTGATTTCTGTCCTAGCACATGCCAAGTGTCCTCCTGTCTCAGAACTGGTAAACTCCCCAAAATGCTCATCCTCCTCCTCCCCTTGCTTCAGTCCTCACCTTAAATAGTATTTCTGCAGAGATATCATCTCTGACACCTTCTAAACGAGAACCCACTGCCCCCCTAATTGTCACAGGTCCTTTATGAGTTGTCAATTGGTTTTCTAACAGGTTCATGTGTGTGTGTGTGTGTGTGTGTGTGTGTGTGTGTGTGTGTTGAGTCCATTCTCCCGAAGGCTGCATACTTGTCTGTTAGTGCTGTATGTTCAGTGCCTGACACTTTATTTGGTATATAATAAATACTCAAAGCTTGACTCAATGAGTGGATACCTGATTTCAGGTCCTCTATCTGAAACTTTTTAAAAGGTGGACTCCAAAACTGAACTCCAGTATCCTGGTGGGTCCCAATGATTTTGAGGGGCCTGACCATGCCACATTGACCTAACTCCTTTCTCCTCCCCAATATCAGAGCAGCCCACTTCACAGACCTCTCAAAGAAAACTGGCTAATACGCTGTACCTCTGTGTCTCTGCCATTGATAACAGTGGTGCTCCCGCGCTCAGCGGCTTGGGTCTTCATGGTGGTCCCCCTCCATCCCCAATTCACATGTTCAACCCTGACCCTCATGCTGATGCTGTTAGGAAGTGGGGCCTTTGAGACGTGATTAGGAGTGGGATTAGTACCCCTACAGAAGAGGTCCAAGAGAGACCCACTGGCCTTCCTGCATGGAGAACACAGCAAGAAGACTCTGTCTAGAAAAAGCTGGTCCTTACCAGGTATCAGGTCTGCCCTGATCTGGGGCTCTCTGGCCTTCAGGACTGTGAGAAATCTCTGTTGTTTATAAACTACTCAATTTATGGTATTTTGTTCTAGCAGCCTGAATGGACTAAGTCACCAGCACACAACAAACAGACTCCAGCTCACAACTCAGCATCACTATCAGGTGGAG
The DNA here is from genome assembly GCA_020662805.1 of Glaucomys volans. NCBI lineage: Eukaryota > Metazoa > Chordata > Mammalia > Rodentia > Sciuridae > Glaucomys > Glaucomys volans. The sequence continues at coordinate 170,244 of JAJEJO010000769.1, read as the reverse complement.
ATGCTCCCAATTTAACTTTGGTCCCCAAGTAAAAAAAGATGTCATGATCTCAGCCATGGGATGCACACAATGAAGAACTCCATTTCTACCTTCTTGCCTCTGAGATGCATGGATGGCTCCCACCAGCTGTGCGTTTCCCTTTCTTCATACTGAACCACAAAGGCACCAGCATTCCTGGTGCCCAGAGACTTCCCAAGCATAGGACATTCAGGGCGGTTTCTGAGTGACAAGTGTATATTCAAAAGACGTTCCACACTTCAGATATGCAAACAAGCTAGAGTTGGAACAGGGTGCTGAGAAATGGACTTGCCACCTCAGCTGTTAGAAAAGCAACACACAAAATAAAGCCAGTCTGTAAAACGATAACCATCTCCATCCTTTCCACCAGGGTGTTGGGATAGGAAGGAGAGCTAATCACCTGAAGAATTCAGAGAGGCCGTTTATATTACCATTAAAATTTTTAACTGCCACCAGCCTGATTTCTTTTAAGTAGAGTCGCACAGGCCTTACACATTTCATGGGTATTTTTGATAGTTATGTAGCCTTTTTTTCCCCCTGTCTCATTCTGGTGCCCCTCCTGCTTTCATTTCAAATGGACACAACCTGGTTCCTATCACCTAGAGATGAATTAACCTATCCAAATATCCTGACATGGCCTTCTCAAAGTTCCCTGGAGTTCTGAAGCCATTGGAGAAGAGGGGCAGCTTGGCTTTGACTTTAATATACATTTTGAAATACCTTTTGCAGGATGGCTGGCAATAAGGAACTAATAAGAAAGCACTTCTAAAATTACCGGTAAATCTGAAGCATTCCACCTGGTGCACGGCCTTTGAGAGTCTTTAATTCATCAATTAAGTGATCAAAGATCTTGTTCAAGTTATGATTACATTTCTTTTGTTCTCTTTGCACCATCATATGAAAATTGATAGCATTCCAAAAATCAAACAGGTTTCAAAGCTAAAAATAAAACCAGACAAAAGGACACCCTCCCATTCATCAGTTTCCAAAGGCGAGCCTGTGCTTCTCTGAGAGGACAAATGCTAGGGTCAGCCATTCCACAATGGTAATGTCAACATTGAAGAAGGAACCAGAAGCATCCAGACACCTTAAAGGGACTACTGTGCATTTGAGTTGAAGTCAGGTCCCCTGCAGACCCAGTATATGTATCAGAGGGGTATTCAGAGATGTCTGGTGACCCGCCAACACCAAACCCAAGAGCAAATAATTTCAGCAATACAGAAAGGAGGTCTCTGAGTGGCTGCTGATGACCTTTGTTGTGTACCTAGGATTAGTCTTCTTTATGCTACTAAAAACAAAACAATGTCTGAGACCAAAAATAAGAAGGAAATACTTCTTAAGTTACCATAATTCTTAGTTTTCGTTCCCCAGGAGGCAGTTAGAGTATGATTGCATTTTGTCTGACAATCCTTGATCACCTTAAAAAGGACTCAGTAAACTCTGTAGGTAAAAGGTCAGGTTATAAATATTTTAGGCTTTGGGGGGCCACTCACTCTTTCACAACTGCTCCCTTCTGCATCACCATGAAAAAACAATGGACAACATATAAATGAATGTGCATGATGGTGTTTCCATAAAACTTTATTCACACACACAGGAGTCTGTCCAAAGTAGGCCTGCGTTGTCACTTGCTGAGCCCTGCTCTACATCACAGTCCCAACCGGAACCCACACCTGGGAAGCTTGCCTACATCTCTAAGTTTGGGGAGTGTGCAGGCCCATTCCTCTTAAGTTGAATAGTTTGTAGCTGCATCCTTGCTGGGCACTGTTGTCTCAGAACAGAAAACTCCAGTGGGTGTGCTGCTGGTGCAGGGAGGGAATCCTGAACCACAAGCGCAACTTCATATGGTTTCCTCTTCAAAAAGTTCATTTTGGTCTCCAAATCAAATTTTGAGAAAAGGTTCATTGTTTCTTTTTAGAGAACATTAGATTTCACATTGCATCCCCGTTATTTATTACCTGAGTTTGGGTTTTAACAAATATGATTTTGTTATTCTCTGTCATCAATGGAGGAAGCACATGTGGTTTTGATTGATAAAATTGTGATAAAATTCACTGTATCCTTTAAAAAGTGATTGAAAAGTTTTCAGACTGCTGCAGAGAAGGGGGAGGGGGTGGAGCCAGAGGATTGAATTTCAATAAAAGACATGCCAGATTTTTCTTCCTGCTCTTATTATTCAACATTCTCCCGCTACTCAGTATCTAATTAGATACTGGAGCAATCCAGAAATGTGTTTCTCTTTAAAATTCTGGCACAGTCCATCATATGATGGTTAACGTTGGGCACACTGAGGTTCCCCTCCAGGAACCAGCACTAGGTGACATCATGTGACTTGTCACAAACAATGGAACAGAAACACACACACATGCTCTGAGACATTTGAAATACTTGCAGCCCCTCTGATTTTTTACCTCTTTTCATTTACTTCAAATCCACATTCATTTTCTTACTTGAAAATCTTTTTTTGTCTTACAACTTCTTTCCAGAAACAGGACGCCCTTGCTACCCAGAATCTTCTCTGCTGTCCAGGAAAATCACAACTCAATCTTTTAAAAAATCTTAGAGGCTTCATACTTGTTCTAGCTGCACTGTTGAGCTTTGTCGAAATGTCTGTCTTGATGAACTCAAGACTTAAACAAAACATAGTACGTTCATGGAGAACAACATGGCGAGCCATCAGGTAACCCATTGGCCCTTACATGCAGGACGTCAGCTGGGCTAGGGAGAACCAAGAACAGGTGTCAGAGCCGTCTGTCCTGTTTCCCTCATGACTGATGCTCATAACTGAGAACCATCATCTTATCTTCACTTCTTTCCAATACAGAACTAGAGAAGGAACTAATGTAACTCATCAGTTACTAGGGAAATGCAGAGGATGCCAAAGAGCACAAAGAGATGCACATTGTTTGTGAAGGGGAATAAATACCCTGAAACTCTCTTCCTTTCCCCTGGGCTTCATTCCAAAGAGGTTGCAGTGACTCCAAACTTGACTTCCATATTTTCCTCCAAAATATGAAAAGTGATGGCTAAGCAGGCTTTATAAATGGTTCCCTTCTTCATGAGTAATGTATGAATGTGCCATCTAATTGTATTCAAATGAATTTGCCAATAATCAGGATTCCTAGGCCAGGCAATTTCCGATTTAAGATATCCTCTGAAGAGTTGCTCTTATCAGACGATCTTCAACTATTGACATTAGGAAATGAGCGCGTTATTTCAAAACACTGCTTGGTAATAGACACGATTTATTTAGAAATATTGCCTCGTGGCTACAAATATTGCACTATTGACAAAAATGCTTGACCTAAGTATAACAGGGTCTAAATTTAACTTTTAATGAAGTCTTATAAAATATTCCATTGAGAGTTGAAGATGACAATAAATTGCAGATTCTTTACTGGGTCATCACTTAAATGCTAATATCATGGCACATCATAAGGATGCGATGTATGTGCCTTCTGATATTAGACATTTTTGTTAATCAAAACCAACAGGTAAGCCAGTTTGCCCTGCTCATTTACCCAGCTTATGGAAAAGTCTCAGAAAAATGATGATGGTCTGCAGGATTCCCACAACAAGCCACACCAAACTGACCAACAGTTCTCCATGTCTTATATGCTTTTCAGGGGTTCCTTTAAAAATTGTTATTTCTTTATTTCTGTCTTATTTTGTGTTATTCCACACCATGGCAAAGACAGAAATGTGAGCTTCAGGCATCTCAGAAAAACAATCTCAAAACAGCACAAAGTGAATTCAACCCAAAGAACAATGATACATTTGGAGAAGATATGAATGATTTTGATCACTTCTTACTCAAAACACTATCTCCAAGTCAAGTACTTAGCCAGGCCTGGATTTAAAAATAGGAGTAATAGCCCAGTCAATAAATGGGCAAAGGAACTGAAAAGGCACTTCAAAGAAGAGGAAATATGAATGACCAACAAATATATGAAAAAATGTTTAACATCTCTAGCAATTAGAGAAATGCAAATCAAAACTGCACTGAGATTTTATCTCACTCTGGTGAGAATTGCAATCGTCAAGAATAGAACTAACAATAAATGTTGGCAAGGATGTGGGGAAAAGGTTCACTCACTTATACATTGCTGGTGGGACTGAAAAGTGGTACAACCACTCTGGAAAGCAGTATGGAGATTCCTCAGAAAACTTGGAATGGAAACATTATTCCAAGTTAAATAAAAATAAATAAATGGAACCCAGTTATCCCACTCCTCAGTATATACCCAAAGGACTTAAAATCAGCATACTATAGTGACATGGCCACATCAATGTTTATAGCAGCTCAATTCACAATAGCTAAGCTATGGAACCAACCTAGGTGCCCTTCAATAGATGAATGGATAAAGAAAATGTGGTATATATACACAATGGAATATTACTCAGCCATAAAGAAAAATAACTTCATGACATTTACTGATAAATTGCTGGAACTGGAGACTATCATGCTAAGTGAAATAAGCCAATCCCAAAAAGCCAAAGGCCGAATGTTCTCACTGGTATGTGAATGCTAACACACAATGAAGGGGCAGGACGGAAGTAAAGAATAGAAGTTTACTGGATTAGACAAAGGGGAATGAAGGTAAGGGAAAGGGGATAGGAATAGGAAAGACAATAGAATGAATTGGACATAACTTTCCTTTGTTCATATATGAAAACAGAACCAGTGTAACTCCACATCATGTACAATCACAAGAAGAGGCAGTTATACTTGATGTATGTATAATAAGTCAAAATACATTCCACTGTTGTATATAACTAAAAAGAATAAAAAATTTAGAAAAAGAGAAACAATAAAAAATTATCTCAACTTACCTATCTCTGTACAAAGGAACAATAATATCCATATCCCATTTTTATAGGATTCACAGAGATTCTTGTAACAAATTTAAATATAAATTAGCAACCTATTAAAAAGAAATTCATTATGTGAAAATTAATTCACACCGAGGCAGCTTCCTTCAGTTCACTATTCTGTCCTGTCAGTGAAATTACTGATCTATTTTTTTTTTTAATTTGTCTTTATGTGGAAACATCTCAATGGCTTTTCATTATTTTCATTTTCTTTCCTTGAATCTTTTCTGTCCCTTTTATATGTTTATTCAATTGCAACAAACAAAACAACATGGAATTGCTATACCAGGAGCACATATATGATGGTCTTAAAACAGATTATGTTTATGCTAAAACAGTTCCACATACAAGTCTGTACAAAAACTCAGGTGGTTTCCTGCCACTGTTCTGAGCTGAAGCAATATGGCTGCTATTTCTCATGGCGGACTCCAAGACATAGCTGTCAAGAGTAAAGATGGGGAAAGGAGATTATCACAGAGAATGCTGCTGGTGTTTTGCTATTATTTTACATGCAATACTATAGCCAACCATTAGAAAATACTATAGCCAACCATTAGAAAAAAAACAGTAATAAACGTTTTTGAGAGAGAATGCTCATCAATTAAAGGAAAGCTTGGCTACATAACTTCAAAACTGACTGTTAGAGAAACAAAGAACACAGAATTCATGTTTCAAAGGTAGAAAATGGCCAACATTTACTAATGCTCTAAAAGGAACAAGAGTAATATGGATAAACTACGGCTACTAATAATAAATGTAAATAAACACCCAAGGACAAAAATTCCTGTATTAGTTTAAAAAAGTACAAAAATAAATTTACCGAAGAACTTACAAAGTTACACAGAAAATTAAAAAGTAACAGGATGGATATAAAAATACAACAGACCAACAAACAAAAATTCGATAGTTTTGATATTATTATCAGTAAAAGCAAAAGTTAAGGCAAAAATCATTAAAAGAAGGTATTGTATTGAAGAAACTTACAATATACAATAAAATTGTAACAGTCTTTTTTTTTTTTAATTGATACTAGGATTTTATTTTGAGACAGTCTCCCTAAGTTTCCCAGGCTGGTCTAGAGCAGTTGGGATTACAGGCATATGCCACCACGCCAAGATTAATAATCATTAATTTTTATATGTTGAATGATGCTATCCTGAAATATTTTTGAAAGAAAAATGTAATAAAAACATCAGAAATACTATGGTACATACTTGACTTCAAATAGACAAAATGTAATACATATAATTACCCCACACAAAACCAACATTTTATTATCTATGGAATATTAATATTACTTTGTCATGTATTATCTCAAATGAAATACTGACCAGAAGCTGGGGTTCGAGCTCAGTGGTAGAACACTTACTTAGCATGCTTGATACCCTGGGTTCAACCCCAGTGGAGTAGAAAAAAAAAAAGGCAATGTGGAAAAGGAATAAGTCCTGACTAAAAATTATACAAAAATCATTCTCCATTTTCTAGCTCTACTGCAATAAATCCTTCAACAAAAAAAAAAACATAGAAACCTTGAAGACCTTGAACATTTTTAGAGCCTCCTAGTTAATCAAAGTTCTCTCATGGCATTTAGGAAATAGCAGCAATGATAATGCTACGAACAGCAGTGCTAGTAAGATGGGCCTAAAGCTATGCCTAGAGGCAAATTCATAGTCTTCATTGTTAGCTTATTACACATTAAGAAATCAAAAGAATTATCTAATACTTGAATCTAAATAGCATATATTATGTGAACATTGTACTTGTTTAATACACCAGGTACACTCTTTAAAAAGCCCATCTAACAACCAACCTTTGTATTCACAGATATAACACTTGGTGATTGGCTGCTTTCTACTGTGTGTGGATAGGACAAGGAAGACCTACCAGTAATGCAGCACTGATACGCATGGAGAACACTCTAATTAGGAAAAGAGATACTATAGCCAATGTGAACTTGTACTAGATATAAATACTGGACAACCTGGATCAGAGATTCCCAAACACTGGTCTATACGGGTAGTATCAAAGTACTGGATACATACTTTAAGTAAGATTTCTGAATCTCATCCTAGAACTTCCAATTCAGAATATCCAAGTGTAGGGAATAGGGGTCTACATTTTCAATAAACCTTTTCTGATGAGTTTTAGGCACAGTCATTTTGGGAACCACTAGATACTTACATAGTAAGATCTGCATCAGACAATAAGAAAAAATGGCCTAAAGTTAATGCAGGAAACAATATAAAATGTTAAACTTGTAATTTTGGTGAGACTAAGAGGCTATTTCATCATTTAGAAAAATGAAGAATGGAAAAAATGAACAAGAGATGGAGAGGAAGAGTCGCCATCTAAGAACAAAAATGAATTCTTTGAAATGAAAAAATAAATAAATAAAAGAATGGGAGGTGCTTAATGAAGGCAGCAAAGAACAGAATAGAAAATACTGGAAAATAAATAAGTAATTCAGAATGGCTAGAGGAATTCCCCATGTGCTAAGAGTTTATAAGCAGGGAGATCCAAGATGGTGGACTAGAGGGAGGTTGCATTCCTTGCGGCTCCATGACTCAGGATTCAAGCAATGGAAATTCTGTTTATCTGCAAGGCAGCCCTTGCTGCCCAACAATACCCTGCTGTTTGCTCTGTCCACAGCAATCACCCACTCTTTGCCACTGTATTGCCCACCTTTTGCATACAAATTGCTGGCTAACCACTGCCAACCATCCACCATTTGCCCACTGGCTTGCCTTTTGCCTGCTGCCCAATGTCCAAGTTCCAATCACCTACTGTAAGTTCACAGACTTCCTGCACAATGCTCACTGCCTGCTGCTGCCTGGAAGTCCATAGTCAGGGTGCCTGCAAGTTTGGTTACACATGGCTGCCATCATCTTGGGACACTGGCCAAGGCCTGGGAGTCTAGGGCCAAGGCCTGGGAGTCCAGGGCCAAGGGGCTTCAGGTTTGCCACCGCTGCCATCTCAGAGCATGACCATCTCAGTCTGGGAACTCTGGTCAGGGCCTGAAGATATATTGTCAGGGTACCTGCAGTTCCGGTTGCACCTGAGGTCTTCCTGCTTGGTGTGCTAGTGACTGTGATCTGGCTACCTCTTTACAGGGTTACTCCAGTGTGTGAGCACATCCCTGGTGGTCTCTCTGCAAGTTGGAATGGCATTGATATCTTGGGACTGCAGCAAGGCACAGCCTGGGGAATCTGAAGGCCAGGTCCATCAGATTGCAGCTGGCTCTGCATAGGCCCGTCTGGACTGGCAAGCCTGTGGAAAGCTGGATACTGGGGGCAGGGCCCAGAGGGGAGCAGGGGTTGGAGAAACTGGAGAAAACTGAGCTCTCTCCAGCTCAGTGAGGCCCAAGTGCACAGGGACAGAAAGGGGCCAGCTATGACGGGTTGGGAAGACTGGAAGAGGGTGTGAGGGCATCTTGCATTGGCTCACCCACCCAACCAGTCCAGCACCCACTGAACTGGAGTTACCATCTAACTTCAGACAATCCCACCTATCAGCGGAGAAGGGAAACAGAAAGTTTTTGAAAGTCAACAGAAACAATCCTTCAGTTTTCCATAGAGACTTTTTTCCCCTCTAATATCTCTACCATCTTTGAATCCAAGTATTTTCAAGCATCAATTTATTGAGGAATGGGATGTCTGATGAGTATATTACAGTTTTGTTGTGTATTCTTATATTTTTACTTTTCCAAATCTGTATTTTTTTCTCTCACTTGTCTGTCTCCCTGGATTCTCTTTATCAGTTCTCTCATGCTAACAGCCAACCTCTATTAATTCCTTCTTCACTCTTACTGTAAATTTTTACCTCTACATTCTCTCCTTCTCCCTTAAAAACATCACATCCTATACTACTTCTGTTCCCTCTTTGTCCATCATTTGAAACAGTCAACCCTTTTAGTAAACTTACTGTTTATATTGTAGATAATAATTGAACTCTTTATTTCTGTCTATTGCAACAAAACTGTAGATGCCTTAATAAGAACCATTTGGTTTAAGGTGATATATCGCTTGCATTGGGTGCTGTTAATATGGGTCTCCCCTTAAAGGTGAGGTACTGGAAGGCTTCAGGGACACTAGAAGACTACAGGGTAGAATATGTCCTCAGCTCCATATTGCTAGATAGGAAGAGACACAAACAACATGAAAAAACAAGGGAACAAAGTGCCTCAAACAAACCAAGATGTTCCAAAAACAGAATTCATAGACAACACAGTAGAAGAAACATTAGAGGAGCTTAGAAAATAAATAGTTGACCTGATCTTCAAAATAAAGGATGGTATTGGAGAGAAAATACAGGAAGTGAAAGATCACTTCAATAAAGAAGCAGAGATTATAAAAAAGAATCAAGCAGAAATCCTTGAAATGAAGGAAATAAACCAAATTAAAAATTCAATGGAGTGTCTGCTAAGTTCCTTAGCCTATTTATTGATTAGGTTCTTTGTATTTTTGGTGTAAATTTTTTTAAGTTCTTTATAAATTTTGGAGATCAGTGCTCTGTCGGAAGTGTGTGTGGAAAAGATTTTCTCCCACTCTGTAGGCTCTCTTTTCACATTATTGATTGTTTCCTTTGCTGAGAAAAAGCTTTTTAGTTTGAATCCATCCCATTTATTGATTCTTGCTTTTATTTCTTGTGCTCTGGGGGTCTTGTTAAGGAAATCTGGTCCTAAGCCAACATGATGATGAAAAATGCAATGGAAAGTATTACCAACAGGCTAGACCACTTGGAAGACAGAAACTTAGGCAATGAAGACAAAATATATACTCTTGAAAATAAATTCAACCACACAGAGAAGATGGTAAGAAACCATGAACAGAACTTCCAAGAAATATGGAACTACGCGAAAAGACAAAATTTAAGATTTGTCGGAATAGATGAAGGCATGGAGATACAAACCAAAGGAATGTACAATCTTTTCAATGACATAATATCAGAAGACTTCTGAAATATGAAGAATGATATAAAAAATCAACTACAAGAGGCTTACAAGACCCCAAATGTACAAAATTACAGCAGACCCACACCAAGGCACATTATAATGAGAATGATTAACATACAGAGTAAGGATAAAATTTTAAAGACTGTGAGAGAAAAAAATAGAAGATACAGAGACAAACCCACATAAATATGGTTATCTCATACTAGACAAAGGTGCCAAAAACATAACATTGGAGAAAAGATAGCCTCTCAACAAATGGTGCTGGAAAAACTGGAAATCCTTAAGTAACAAAATGAAATTAGATCCCTACCTCTCACCCTGCACAAAAATCAACTCAAACTGGATTGAAGACACTAGAAGAGAGACCTGTGACTAATAGAAGAAAAAGTAGGTCCAAATCTTCATCATGTCGGCTTAGGACCTGACCTCCTTAGTAAGACTCCTAAAGTGTAAGAAGTAAAATCAAGAATCAATAAATGGGATGGATTCAAACTAAAAAGCTTCTTCTCGGCAAAGGAAACAGTCAAGAATGTGAAGAGAGAGCCTACAGATGGGGAGAAAATCTTTACCACATGCACATCAGATAGAGCACTGATGTCCTGGATACATAAAGAACTCAAAACATTTAGAGCAAAAAAAATAATAATAATTCAATCAATAAATGGACTAAGGAACTGAACACACACTTCACAAAAGAAATACAATCAACAAATGTATGAAAAAATGTTCATCATCTCTAGCAATTAGAGAAATGCAAATCAAAACTATTTTAAGATTTCATCTCACTCTAGTCAGAATGGCAATTATCAAGAATACAAGCAATAATAAGTGTTGGCGAGGTTATGGGGGAAAAGGAACACTCACACATTGATGGTGGGAATGTAAATTGGTGTGAATACTATGGAAAGTCATGTGGAGATTCCTGAGAAAACTTGGAATGGAACCACCTTTTGATCCAGCTATCCCACTCCTCAGTTTATACACAAAGGACTTAAACTCAGCACACTGCAGTGACGCAGTCATATCAATGTTTATAGCAGCTCAATGCACAATAGCTAAGCTATGGAACCAACCTAGCTAGTATGCTTCAACAGATGAATGGATAACGAAAATGTGGTACATACACACAATGGAAGAATATTACTCAGTCTTAAAGAAGAAAGAAATTATGGCATTTGCAGGTAAATGGATGGAGTTGGAGACCATCTTGCTAAGCAAAATAAGCCACACCCAAAAAAACTAACGTCCAAATGTTTTCTCTGACAAGCAGATGCTGATCCATAATGAGGGTGGGAGGTAGAGAAGAAGGAAGGAACTTTGTAATGTGCCAAGAGGAATGAGGGGAGGGGAGAGGACATGGGGATGGGAAGGATGGTGGAATGAGACAGACATTATGACCCTCTATACATGTATGATTACATTATGGTGTGACTCTGCACCACGTACAGCCAGAGGAAGGAGAAGTTGTGCTCCATTTGTGTACAATGTGTCAAAATGCATTCTATTGTCATGTGTAACTAATTTCAACAAATTTAAAATAAAAAATAAAAACAAAAATTTTTTAAAAAGGTTTTATAAGCAAGCCACCAATGTGATCTTTGTAGTATTTCTGTGGGAGGAGGCTAAATTACATTTCCCAGAATTCCACTTTTCTTTCATATACCTACATATAATTTATGCGCCACTGTTCCAAGTAATTACCCATCTAATCCTCATGGCCATTTTATGAGACTAATTTCATAAGTATGCACATTTTGCAGGTGAAGAAACTGAGGCACCCAGGGGTTATGTGGTTTGCTCGAGGCCATACAGCTAGAGTTACAGCTGGGTTTGGGAGTTATCTGCACTGGTTCCAACGTCCACCCTTTTAATTACTACAAACCTCAGAGAGCAATAAAAACCGGAAAACCATTGTCTAATAATTGTTGCTAATGTGCTTCTGAAAATCTATGTGTTAAGCAAGCCTGCTGTATTTGTTTTCTAATCATCAGTTAATTTTTACTGCTCCAGTACAAGACACTAGGTCTTTTTTTTTTTTTCTTTTTGTGGTGCTGGGGAGACACTAGGTCTTTTTAAATATATTGTTTTTTTCTGAATCATAAAATGCACACTCTTTAAAAATCGGGACTAAAAAAAAAAGAAAATGGAAGAAAGTGAAAATCCCATGATTCCTGCCTAGGCTAACACTTTGACACACATCATTCCAGATTGCTGGAAGGCAGGCAAAGTATTTGGAAAGAATCACACGGAGCCTTCAGCTGAATGATGGTGTGTAGCTGCTCATTTCATCATTACTTGTACCTTTTGTATAGAACAAGTCTTTGTCTGAATAAAATAATTTAAAAATAAACTGCCTTTCACCACAAATGACACACTTATGAATGAAGTCACCAACTTCATGGAACTCTGAGGGCAATCAGAAAAGTACATCTCACTACTTTGTAGTTCCCAGTTTGTCCTCAGAATCTGTGTTATGTAAGTGCCTGAGCAAAAAGTTAACTAACAACGCTCCTGCTCAGAATGGCCAATGGCAGCTCTAGAATCTTTTGCACTCTCAAGAATGTCAAGGTTACATTCTTTTCAAGAACATTTTAATGAATGTGATATTCAATACAGTCATAAAAGATCAAAGCACAGTTATTGCAGATTCAAACACTGCATGCTCCCATAATTCTGCTTATTTTAAATGAAAATCCTGAAAAGACAGGGGCCCAGGTCTAAGAACTTCAGTTATTAGTTCATTTAACTACCTCAACCGTTGAAGTAGAAACTTCATTCTCATTTTCCAGATAAGCTTTGGGACAAACCCCCACCACCAGCAAGAAAATGACCCCAAATCACACCCTGGGACCAGGGCTAAGAGGACACTCTTGTGGCACTATTGAGCACCGGAGGGCGCAAGCAGGTAGCATGGGCTGTTTTCACTACTGCACCCCCACTGCCTTTCCCAAGGAGGCGACCTTGAGGGTTGGCCTGCCCGTGACTCTGGGGTCTCCCTGGAGTCCAGATGGTTGCTCGCACTGCAGCTTCAAGAGGGGAAAAGTAGAGTGGGAGAAAAGCAAGGACTGGCATTCATCAGTCTTTTTAGCCAAAGTGGGGACACCTGCAACAAGAGTCACAAATGAGGAAGAAGGCAAGACACAGGAAGGATGGATAGATCCTGGGTGGCCAAGGAGGGTGGAGAAGGCTCACTACAATCCATATTAACATGCTTTTCTTTTCTTCCTCACACTTTTCTACCCACAATAAAAAAATAAAAATAAAATATCTTTCCTTCCTTCCTCCCATGGCAGAAGCCCAAGGGACTTCCAGTTCATGCATCCAGGCACAAGTGCAAGGCCTCTCTAGGACTGTACTGTTTCCATAGTCCATGACCTACAGACAGTATTGTGATGCTAATAATCACTACCCCTACGTGATGCAGCAGAAAATGAAGAACAAAAGTCATTAAAATACAGAAACATTTATGGACCTAAGACGACATAGGCAGATGCAGGTGTACTTCCCACACCCCACCCGCCCCCTCTCCTCCTTCCAGGTTCTCTTCAATTTCCGTCTGCTACTCAGCAGACCAGTTTTCTTTTATCCAATATGATGACCTAGCCCTTCATTCCTGAGAGATCTCAGATATTGATAGAGTCTTTCATTAAGTTTCATCACCAGAACAGAACAGGAGGTGCCCCCAGCCTCCCCTGGGTTCCATACCCCTTCTTGTGGCTATTAGACAGTAGTAACCTTATTGACAGGACCGGTCTTCCAGGTCAGCCTTGAACACCCTCTTGCGCATCTTTGTCACGTGACGTAAGAAGTCCAAAACTTTTAGGTGAGTTAGCTCACCCTTTCATTCGCTGCAGTATCTACAGTTCCTCTGACAGAAGCAAGTTTCCTTTGGGTACTAAGCCTCTGAAGCAAAATATGAGATCGGAAATAATCCCAACAGGACTGAGTGAAGAGCACTCACCATTCCAACCATTTCAAGTATCTACATGGGGTTTTCTTGAACTTAATTGCTCCTGAAACTGTTCTCGATTCTCATGCCTCCAGCCTTCCAGTGACTCCATAAGTGCCTGATTACCTGCATTAAAGTCCCCTCTGCTTACAATACCTAAAGGTGGTTTTTGTTTCCTGCACAAAACTCTGAGCAATACAGAAAGTCAAACTCTTCTGAGCTTCAGAAATGTTTTCTGCAGCTTCGTGACAGCATGAATCTCAGGCGCAACGCCCATTACCTTACTTCTTTTGATATGCAGGGAGCTCATGCTCAGAAACTAAGTGGTATGGGACACCATTACGGGAAATAAAGCCTCCAGTGAATCTAAGGATGATGGGCTAGCTAAGGTATGACAGATAAGGAAGCCAAACTGGAGTTCAAGTTACATTTACTCCATGGTCTGAGAGAGTGATCCCTGGTGGATATGGTATCATACCAGGGACTTCAGTTAGCATGTTGGGCATTAGGCTATGACAGTTGATAATGGCAGTTAAACTGGAGGATACAAGTTAAGGCCAGGATACCTGAGTGTATTTGTAACACTGGAATAGTCCATTTCACATTGGTGCTCATTCATCTTGCAGAACCAATGGTAATGAAGCATTCATTTTTCCCCCTGCATCATTTGCTCGTGGGAACCTCCTTATGAGACCATGAGTTGAGAAAAATCTCCTGCATCTAGATCCCATATATACCACCTCCACCTGAAAAATGTATTGCAATTTAATAAACCTCAATATATGGCTACATGAATCATATAACATCCATGAAAGACAGTTCAGGTTGAATGGTTAACTGCATGCCATGGTTGAACATTTAGTTTCTGTAAGTGCCTTAGAGAGCTGTTTCTCAGTGGACAAATTGCTTGACAGAATATGGCTTTAATTCCAAACACCAGGACCTTCTGCTATGCTCCTAATGAGACTTAATGCAGTCTTCATAAAGCATCCTGGTATGTCAAGACACATTCGGTAATGGGCAACCAAGTATGCTCTGGGAGACAGGGGAACCCCTGAGGAAAGGAATGCAGGTCCTGGCAGTTGTAACTTTTCTTGAAGTGATGAGAGAGGTGAAGGTCAGGGATTGTGGATGAGAACCTGGTGGCATCTGCTACACCTAACAAGTGGCTTCAAATAGTAGCAAAATGTAGGGTATATTTCTTTGTAAAGGAACACTCGTACATTCCTGATGGGACTGCAAATTGGTGCAACCACTGTGGAAAGCAGTATGGAGATTCCTCAGAGAACTTGGAATGGAACCACCACTTGACCCAGCCATCCCACTTCTTGGTTTATACCCAGAAGACTTAATATCAGCATATTACACTGATGCAACCACATCAATGTTTATAGCAGCTTAACTCACAATAGTTAAACTTTGGAACCTTCAACAGATGAGTGGATTTTTTAAATGTGATATATATCTCACATATATGTATATATATATACACACACACACACACACACACACATACACATACACATACAATGGAATATTACTCAGGCTTAAAGAAGAATGAAATCATGGCATTTGCAAGTAAATGGATGGAGATGGAGACTATCATGATAAGCCAATCCCAAAAAGACAAAAACCAAATGTTTCCTCTGATATACAAATGCTAACTCACAGTGGGGGTGGTTAGGGAAGAATAGAGTTACTTTAGATTAATTAGAGGGGAATCAAGGAAGGAGAGGGGGTATAGGAGTAGGAAGGATAGTAGAATGAATCAGACATTATTATTCCACGTACATATATAACTAACTATATGACTGGTGATAATCTACATCATGTAATACCAGAAGAATGAGAAATTATACTCCATTATATATGATGGATCAAAGAGCATTCTACTGTCATGTATAACTAATTAAAACAAATTTTTAAATTTTTCAAAACAAAATGAAAATGGACCTACTAAGTGCTGCTTTTCTTTCCTGATGGTACAAAGATTCAAAGTGCAGTGGGCATCCTAAAATGTTCCAAACAAGTGGACCCTCCAGGCTTTCCACTGAGCAATTAGACCCTGGTATTTTCTTGGATCTCTCTCCATTTTCTGGCCTATAAACACCTTGCCAAATCTCGAGTGTCTGCCGCTTCATGTTGTCCAGGTCATTTCAGAATAGTTATTAATGTCTCAGACCAGCTTGCTCTCTGGGATAATGCAGCGTTCCATTGATCAAAGCATAGCTGAAGATCAGAGAGTTTACGTAACTCTGAAGCAAAGCAGCCAAAGTGTATTGCTATTCATGCCAATTATAAGCAAAATTTTATTGATTTTCTGTTTATTGAGAAAAAGATTTCTAAGATCAATAGTTAAGATTACATTCCTTACTAATAACCCAATCAATAAATGGGCCAAGGAAATTAACAGACACTTTACAGAGGAAGATCTACAAGCAATCAACAGATTTATGAAAAAATGTTCAACATCACTCATTATAAGAGAAATGCAAATCAAAACCACCTTAAGATTTCATCTTACCCCAATTAGAATGTCTTTTATTAAGAACACAGGCAACAACAGGTGTTGGCGAGGATGTGGGGAAAAGGGTACACTCATACATTGCTTGTGGGAGTGGAAGTTGGTGCAGCCACTCTGGAAAGCAGTGTGGAGATTCCTTAGAAAACTTGGAATGGATCCACCATTTGACCCAGCTATCCCACGCCTTAGCCTATACCCAAAGGACTTAAAATCAGATTACTACAGTGATGCAGCCACATCAATGTTCATAGCTGCTCAATTCACAATAGCTAGATTGTGGAACCAACCTAGATGCCCTTCAGTAGATGAATGGATAAAGAAACTGTGGTATATATACACAATGGAATATTACTCAGCCATAAAGAAGAATAAAATTATGGCATTTGTAGGTAAATGGATGATGTTGGAGACTGTTATGCTAAGTGAGATCAGCCAATCCCAAAAATCCAAAAGCCGAATGGTCTCTCTGATAAATGAATGATGATGCATAATGCAGAGGGGAAGGGTGGCAAGAATGGAGGAAGGATAGATAGCATAGAGGGAAGGGAGGGGTGTGGGCGGGGTGGGGGGTAAAAATAATAACAGAGTGTGTGACAGATACCATTGCCCTGTGTACATGCATGAACGCACAGATGGTGTGACTCTACTTTGTGTACAAGCAGTGAAACAATAGCTGTACTCCATTTGTGTTCAATGAATCAATAAGTAAATTAAAAAATTAAAAAAAGATTATGTTCCTTTACTTCAGTAAAGATTCCATGTCTGAATCACTTGATTGAAGTTAAATCACCATCTACTTAAGATAAGCTACAAGCATCTCCCCTCCTCATCCTAGAGAGTTTTATGAGGAAGTTATAGAAATCAGTATCTCCACCTCTGTCAAGTGGGTTTTTTAAAATATACTTTTATTCCTTTGTTTTTATTTATTCATACGTGGTGCAGAGAGTCAAACCCAGCACCTCACATGTGCTAGGCAAGCGCTCTGCCACTGAGCCCCAACCCCAGCCCCGTCAAGTGGTTTATGATGACATTTATGTCACGGGATGTGGTATTGCTCTTTATTTGGTCTCCTGGAAGTGAGGAATTCCATGAGTTTCCACTCAGTCTTTTCTAAAAGGTCAGAAGCCATTATGGGGTTCTACCATTACTGGTCATAAATATTCCAAGACCATTATTAATTACAGAAATAATGAAGATGGCATTTAAGGTCCCTCCAGGCCTATGATGAGACAGATTTGGGTCAAGTCTTCATCATCTGAATTCTACAAAACCCATATACTGACCAAAGTACCACAGTGTGTTCTGGGTCCCTAGAACATGGTGTTAGCTGAGAGCTAATGTCTAACATTTTCTGAAAACCCTAGGTACTTTTCTTTCTCCCCAAGTTTCCAGTTACTCTGATAAATGGCTCAGGCCCCTTTGGAAAAGACAAGGAGATTTAGAGATGCTAATTGAGTTGTTATTATAGATTTCTCCCTCTCAAAGTTGTTTTTAAAAATATGAAACTATAAACTTCCACAGTTTGGGGACTTTGTTAAGTCATAGCTCTTGGGCAGATTGAGCAGGGATGCAATTTTTCTCAGTTACTTATATTAAGAAGAACTTAATTGGGCTGCCCATCTATGTTAATCCTAGCTACTACCAAATATTAAAACTGGTTGAACCATTATCACACAAACTCTGATGCCTAGTGGAATATCCACGCTCACTTGTCTCTACTGGTTTTTGAGCTCCTACTTTGCCTCTGCTCTGTTGCCTTGTTTCCTCACTGATACCACAGCAGCTTACCATCTTACAATACCATTCTTGGCTTTAGAGAAGGACTGCTTTGGTATTCTTCCAAGACTTGGAATACCCTTATTAATGTATGTCTACATATCTGAAGTAATTTTTCTCTGAATCCTCTTAGAGGACAGGTAGAGTCAGGTAGACATGATAAATCCATTCCAACATTTATAACTAGTGTGGCATTGAGGACTCTCACTTGGGCCACCATATTGAATTTAGTGAGTGCATGTCCACAAATCCAGCCAAATATAAAATTACACTCTTTGTACTTTGGAATCCCCTCATGCATGTATTATTGGACTTTTGCAAATAAAAATGAGCAAGAGTTTGCAGTTTTGACTTTGTAATTGCTATTCCAGGGCTCACGGGAATCTGCTTTCAGATATAGGTGTGGGGATGGGGCATGATGTTGAGAATGGGCAATCAGAAGCACTGGATTCCCTCTCCATGGAAGCCACTGTCATTTTCAAGTCAGACAGGACAAGAAATCCCCTTTATTCAACTCATGAGATTGGGATCTCATTATACTCCAAATCATCTGATCCTTCCCCATATCTCTACCCAGTTCTGAGGTTTCACTCATTCTCAATCATTATTCTCGTATGCCTGGCAGTGATTTGGCAATTCAGAACCTTGGGGTCAAACTTCAGGATTACTTTGAATTTCTTCAACTCTGTGGCTGCAAAACAGGATTTTCTTTTTGGTGCTGTAATAGAAAGTCCCTAAGCCAAGAATTAAGCATGTTGATCTTATCATTCTTTTTTCTTTCAACTATTCAGTAATACTAGAAGCAACCAGTCCCCAACCCCATGTTTTAATCAATTACTTTCCCGAGTCTCATATAACAAAAACCTATGTTGACTTATTTGAATAAGAATTGGACATTATTACCCTCTGTGCATATATGATTACACAACCTGTGTAACTCTACATCAGGTACAACCAGAAGAATGAGAAGTTATACTCCATTTATCTATGGTGTGTCAAAATGCATTCTGCTGTCATGTGTAACTAATTAGAACAAATTTTTTAAAAAATTTAAAGAGGATTCTTTTTAAAGAACATTGCCTAATACAATGAATTGTTGTGAAAGCTGAGGACCCAGGCTCAGAGTTAAATGACAAGCTGCTTTTGTCCTAAAGCAGGTAGGGGGTTCTTGAGTACAAAGGATAAGTTCATTTGTTCCCCTATAGTAACCATTTTACTGTGTGTATCTTATTGTATGTGTTGTATAACTTAAATATGCACAGTAACTTTTACAATACTTTCAAAGTTCCCTCTGATTCCCCCCCTGAGTAGTTCCCTTGTTCTCCCTCCCTTCTGAGTAGCAAGTGACCCTGGGGCTGGTATGGCAGACCCTGTTCAGGCTCCTTCTAGGAGGGGCTTCCTTGCCTGCAAACCTGTAAACTTCCTTTGATAAAGCTCATATGTACTAGAAAATATGTTTTTGAAATCAACACTCAATGCTCGTAAGATGTGGGGAAACAGCTTCCTCCTATCAGGTAGAAGCACCTGTGTTCTAGACAGGAATGAGCAGCACCCAGTTCAAAAGGCTGTCGTTTCTTCTTTTGTGCCTATGTGCAGTTTCCAAAACTTTCAGAGTTAAATATTATTGTGTCATCTGAGAAAATGACATGCTATTATCCCCAAACTCAAATAACCTCGCCAAACCATCAGGCAAAACAAAGCACACATCTTACTTTTTCTTTTGGAGAAACCCAAATACTGTTTTGTTTTGTTTTTTTCCTCTGTGTTTGTCTATTTGTTCAGCAAGTATTGCTAAACACCTGTCTGTCTACATTCTGGCAGCAGCAAGTAGCTGTGAAGAAAATATTTATATTATTTCGTCAATTGCATTGTGTAATTATAGGAGAAACCAGGAGGTAAAGATGGTTATCTTCAAGTTCTCAGGTTGAACCTGAGATGGCATCTCAAGTCCTAAATGCTCTTAAATATACTCCAATTGCTCTGCTACAAATTAAAGTGACCGAAGGTACTGGACTTTCATATGGCATAGCTCTCCCAAGTATTAGGAGCTGAAGCACTTTATACTTCTAAAGCTCCAAATTCATTGTCAACAACACAAACCCTACTCAAGGGATATCTAATAACAGATCTATAGTTCATAAGCTATTGTTCTCGGGCAACACAAAAGGTCAGTTGCAACGTAAATACTGTATTTTAATGGAGGCTGATTTTACCCCTATTGCAGCCCCCTAGGTATTGGGTTTACGGGTGTCTAGCGCTGATAGAAGAGCGAAATGTCAAAGAACTACGTAAGGAATGTCCAGAGTGCTCCTGTTTGGTTGGGGGCTTCAGCATCTTTTGTAAAAATGCTCAGTTTTTTATATTGTTTTTGGGGTTTGAAATGCTTTTTGGACAATCCAAAATTCAGCAATAATTTCAAAGAGGCTTCCTGGCATGCGTTCTAGATTGGTCTGCACGTTAAAGAGACAAATCAAGAGATTTATTCCCTGCATAGGTCAAAATCATCATTGCCTCCGTCTTGTCTTTTGGAGGAAAAGAACTTTCTCCTTCTACGTGATTTATTCTTTTCATGAGCATCCATTCAGTGCAGAGCTATTGTTTCAGAGCAGGGAAAATGTATTCCTTTTACAGGTTTATTCCTTCAACTGGAATTTGTTTAAGTAGGTTCCACTGCACAAATACAAAAAGCCCTAATACATGCAGACTGGGTCGGCCTCATGCCATGAGATGTCACCGCTGACGGGTGATGGCACTTATATAGATTTACACAACAAAAACTACATTAAAAATGTTAAGGTGGTGAGACAAAGGCACAAAGGCCTAGAAATTCACAGCTCAGGATTTAAACATACTATATCTAAGAGGAATGGAGTGCATTAGGGTAATGGGAAGGTGACAGCGTCCCATTTATACCTACAGTACGAGACACTTAATCCCTTACTGAATTTCCTGGTGGCGCTGGCTTTGTCTCATTTTTAAGGGACTTATGTTTTTTAATGACATTATTGTTGTGTAAATGTTCCTGTTTTATAAAGTAATTTCAGGCTGATTATCATCTGTTTATGCAATTAGTATAATTATACCTAATTACAGAGTAGAAACAACATATATAATTAGTTTATTAGCGGTATAACTGTGATATGCAATGATTTTAAAATCCTTATGAAACTTTGTTAACAAATAGTCCGTGAATGTGAAAGCCAAATATTTAGATGCCGGCTCTTACATTATATATACGCTTTTTTCATATGCTCAGTAATAATTAGATTTACTGCCTGTCAAATTTAGTGCTAAAAATCATAGTGCCAAATTAGATGGAATACAAATATAAAAACCATGCTTAGGAAAATTAGAAACACTCTCTGGTGTTTTAAGGTTTGGTTTTGTAAATCTCTCTTGAATTAAGATTTCTTACCTACGAAGCGTCACCCTCAGGTGAATTTTGACAGTAAAAGTTATAAACCGAGTAAAGAGATTTATATAGAACACCATGACGTATAATACCCACTTGTGTTATGTGGCATTCCTAGCTAATAACTACACTTTACCCTTCTGTTTGATTTCTCCATTCAATTTCAAACCTAAAAGGAACTAAAAGATGCACTAAAAATGCTTTGACTCTAAAAACAACAAAACGAGAAAAGAGATCATGAAATAAAAACATGACACAAGCTTCCAAAATCTGCCCAGAGCATCTTCAAGGAGTAGAATAGAGTTGCTAAAAGAAAACAAACCAAAGTCAAACTTAAGAAACGCATGTTAATGTAGGCTAACCCATTAATTTCCTTTTTAACTTTGTTTCTCTGTTATTGGTTGGTCACTTGAGAAAATACTATTTAACCATTCCTTCCACCCCCCCAAATATTGAAACTAAAGAAATGCAATATAAATAAGCCTGACACAGAGATTTACTGCTCTTGAATTATGTGGTACATTCTCCCATGTGGATAAAAACCATCAAATATCCTCAATTATTGCTTACTGCTGGGGCGAGGATTAGAAGGCCTAATTTACACCATTGGAAATTTAAGCAATAATATCAGAAAAGCAACACTTGAAACATTAGCAGCACATTATTCTAAAAATGTTACTCTTCTCCTTTTGGACATGCAGTAACTCTATGAACTGTGAATTCCATTTTTATCAGAAGGCAAAAGAATTTCAGCATTTGGTCTATAGACAAACATATCAAAAAGACCCTTCACTTCCATTACGACTGAAGCAAAGAATCAACTCATGATTTCAGTATCTTAGCTAAGATAATCATTCTTTTAGAATCACCCTAAGCATGTTGAGCACATGCTTTCATTTATTTAGTGGAACAAAATTTTCCTTCAAGAGCCAAAGTACATGATTTTTTCTTAACATCAGCGGGAACTCTCACTACTCTAAGAAGGCGAGCAAATATTTTCATTTGTTTCTTGATTTCTCTGTTTTTAAAAATTTCATCTAGACAGTAGCACATGCCTGTAATCCCAGTGACTTAGGAGGCTGAGGCAGAAGAATCTCAGATTCAAAGCCAGCCTCAGCAAAAGTGAGGCACTAAGCAACTCAGTGAGACCCTGTCTTTAAATAAAACACAAAATAGGACTGGGGATGTGACTTAGTGGTCAGGTGCTTCTGAGTTCCATCCCCAGTACCTCCCTGCCTTAAAAAAATTTGATCTAGAGAATTCAGTTGATGACAAACATGAAAATTGTGACATCCTCATAAGTGATGCCCATTTGGGTACACCTTTTCTGGGGATAAGGTTCATACCTTGTCATTCTTTGATTCCCCCATGACACCATGAACACTTTCCATAGAGGAGTTACCAGCATATAGTTATTGAATGAAAAAAGTGAGTGAATGAACAAACAGATGATTCAAAAAGACAATTTTTTCACAGAAAAAAACAAACTGAAAAATCAGCTGTCTCACTCTTATTTCCTTGTGTCTCCTCTTTTTAGAAAGACTTAAGTTGTTATTTAAAAAGTCAATACTCAGACTCTCCTCCATCTGAATCTAGCATGTTCTATAACATGAAATAAAATTCCAGTGTGTCTAACATAAAACACCAAGAAATGTTAATCCACGTCGGTTCAGAAAAAGATACTGATTCCTTCAAAAAGTCTTACAGCAGTAAAATAAAAAGGCCCCTCAGACACAGATACAAAAACAGCCACACCCCTCCCCACCATGAGAATCATCTGTTCCTAGCAAGTAACAGGAATTTAAAAATTATTCATCACCCCATTCCCTTCTGGCTTCACAAAAGGCAGCAGAGCCTGTATTTCAGGAAGAAGCTACCTGGAGAGATTCACATGTTCTACGCAGACCCCAGAGTGAGCTCTCTGTGTGCTCCCGGGCTCAAGCTCTCCCCAAGGACCTGGGCAGAGACACAGTGAAGAATCTCCATCTGCCATCAGCAGAAGGTGGCAACTTCAGATAAAGCTTAGCAAGGAGGGGAAAATATGACTAGACCCCAACATACTTCTTTGGGTTCTTTCCTGCTGAATCCATAAGTGTTTAAAAAATGTATTCAATCATCAACTTGCAGTTCGCATTAATCTGTTAAGGTTGATAAAGACCAAACAAAAATGGATTTCTTTTCCATCTGGACTTTAGAATCCGGGGACAAAGTCAGCAGGAAAAGGAATGGGATGTGCAAGACCCACCTTCTCCTCTCCACCTAGGCAGAGTCTTTCCCACAGCACACCCCAGCCTGATGTCTCGTGTGCTCCCCTTCCACCCACGGCCTAGACGTGAACCCTATTGTGCAGATAAGGAAGGCGGCAAATGCACACTTCCCAGACAGAAGTAACACAGCCCAAAGTCTGCTGACTTAGTTCAGCTGTGCCCAACTTCTGGTGAAGCTGAATTACCCTACCTTAAAATCTGCAAAAGGCCTAACCAGATAGGAGGGAGTTCACAGATAATACTGACAGCCAAATGTCCCCAAAAGAGCATTCAGAACTTCCAGCGGACAACTGCAACTCCCTGTGTCTGGCCAGAGAGTGATAAAAAATTCTTGCATAATATCCTAAAAGGAGATGAAGTATAAAGAGCTCATAATCGCTGGATCACATAAGGTCTTTTTATGCACATCAGATGAGGAATGCATGGCTCATCGTTGCTGTTTGAATTGGATCCAAAAGTGTGAAAATTGTAACAATTTCTACAACGTGTGTGAGTTTCTGGTTCTGAAAGTACCATACCTTTGGCTTACCCTGTGATTACTTCTTGAAGAAGTCCATCGCCCTGAACACAATGGCAAGGTATCAAGCTTTGAAAAACGCCTTTCCATATTTTCTCCCATAAACCGAGTTTAGAAATTGGAGATTAAAAATGGAAACATTCCCTGACGGTCTCCTGATGTGGCATTTACACGTTCTTCCTTGCCCTGGGAGTGTGCTCACCAGACTGGCATCCATTCTAAGCACAGTGTAAAGCCTAGAAAGGCGTTTTATTCTTTCCAGGTGTGCTTGACTAGGTTATTTATGGTCTGACTTCCTTTCATAGTGTGAGAAACCTTAGCCTTCTGCCAGCTGCAAAGGATTGTTAAGAAGAAGCATTTTTAAGCTAAAAAATATAGAGCAACACTTCTTTTTCCCTCCCCACCCCACCCCCACCACACTTCATGCACCTTCTTGCATTGGTTAGTCCGTGACATGTCTAAATAGGCATTTAACTGTACTCGCCATCAAAGAAGGTGCCCCATGCAGGCAACAGTATATTAACTTAATGAATTCCAGAAAGGATAAGAACGAGGGTACCAAGCTGTTAACTCTGGCCGAGTTATCCATCCTGAGAGCACTCATCATATCCGATGGAAAAACACACACACACACACACACACACACACACACACACACACATACACGTTCCCTTTACTCCTGTTCTTTGTTTCTAGAGAAGCTGGGGAGGGAGGAGAGTCTTCTCAATAAAGTTCAGCTGAAAGGCTCATCCTGATTTGCAAAGAGGCTATGTGATATGCACAGTCACCCTTAAGTGTTTTCTCCTTCATCACTAACATCAGAGGGTCCCCAACAGAACTGGTTTTTCTGGCTATATAAGTAGTTCCAATTAAAGGCCACTATTTGCCCTTTGATGGCCACACTAAATCCAAGTAGATATTAGACAATAAATATAATTTTGTAAATTTCGATACCATAAGAGAAAAGGAAATACAGTCATCCCTCAATATCCACTGGAGATCGTTCCAAAACAACCCCCTCACCAAAATCTGCTCATGTTCAAGTCGCTCATATGATGGCAGAGTATTTGCATGTAACCTGGGCGCACCCTCATATATACTCATTATTTGTTTGTTCAGGTGCTGGGGATTGAACCCAGGGCCTTGCACATGCTAAGCACATGCTCTACCACTGAGCTGTGCTCCCAGCCCCAGCCCACACACTTCAAATCATCTGTAGATTGCTTATAAAACCTAATGGAATGCAAATGTTATGTAAACAGTTGTTACACTACACTGTTTAGGAATCATGACAAGAAAAAGTCTGTTCATGCTCAATACAGATGCAATTTCTCTCTCCTAATACGTTCAATCTGCAGTGGGTTGCATCCATGGTTGCAAAGACCACAGATATGGAGGGCTGACTGTATGTTCTAATTTAAACAATTTTTCACATACATGTAGAACTGGACAAATAATTTGGCCTGAGTTAACTTGTTCCACCCTCAAAATAAAAAACCAAAACAAAAACACAACCTTAGTACGGTCAACTTTCTAAATATTTCTAAAATGTGTAGCATTGAAAAAAAAAATTATTTTGACCCAGTCCTTCATCACCATTATGACTTAAAAAAAGAAAAAAGCATGTCCATGACAGAAAAGATGAGGCATAATTGACTATCAGCCATAGAAAGGTTGACAGGACTTGAAATTTTTAAATAAAAACATTATTGAATCCAAATGACATGAATCCCAGGAAAATGTGAATGCTTAACTAATAAGATCACAGAGTAGCCATGATTCCTGGGAAAGAAAATTCACTTTTATTGAGTAGGCGTGGTTTAAAAAAAAAAAAAAAACTACCATATAATTTAAAGATCCATGAGAATCTTTGGTATTTCAAAACTTGAGTGGAGCCTTTGGAAAAAGCTCATCACAGCTCCTTTCAATCTTGGAGGAAGCTGGCACTCTGCGATGGAGTTGTTAAACAGCCTGGCCAGGCCAAAATTCATCACAGCACTGCCCCAGGGAGGCTGCGAGCGGCCTGACCCCAGTGGCTCCAAGTGGGACTGGAACAAAAGGCTAGCATCCATTTCAAAAAGAACCCCAGGAAGCATCTGCGGGAGGATGAAGAGTGTTGAGGTGGAAGGCGGAAGACCGTGGGGGTGAGGAAAGCACTGGCTCAGGAAGGCAGGCAGAAGCGTGGAGGCTCAGAGGCTGAGCCAGGCAGGTTGGCTGGCAGAAGCCGCGCTCCCGATTGCTAGGCAATGGTCAATTTCCACACGGGAATCGCGGGATCACTGCTAAGCGGTCTAGATGAGAGATGGTGGGAAATGCATCTTCACAGAGAGAGGAAAAGGGAACAGGGAGGGAGGGAGGAGGAAAAGGACAGGGAGGGAAGGGAGAGAGAAAAGGAAGGAAGGAAGGAAGGAAGGAAGGAAGGAAGGAAGGAAGGAAGGAAGGAAGGAAGGAAGACATGAAAGTATAGAGAGGAGACACTTCAAGAAAGTAAGGTTTATCAAAACAAATTGCCAGGACTCTGTTTACAGACTGCAAAGTCTACCCAAGCCGGCTAATGACATGCTATTCCTTTTGTGTGCATGCCGTCAAGAAATGTTACTAATTGTTAGTAACATTAAAATGTTTATCACTGAATTTATTTTATTCATCCCATTTGGGTTTAACATTACTAACATGGGACTATAAATAGCAATAATAGTGCCACTGAGGTTGGTATCAAGAATGCTGAAGGGTATTATGTAAAACGCAGCCTGAGAGCAGGAAGATGACAGGTTCTTACAGACCTTTACATTAAGGAAAAGCCTCGCACAGATCCACAAACTGGGATCTTAATATGATATCACACCCCCTCGTCCCTGATGTCCCTCTACAATTACTTGTCATTCTCCTACATTTAAAAAAACAAGACTCAATATTCAAAGAGCATGATAAGAGTTAATGTATATTTAAATTACACACAATCTTTAACCCTTTCCTTCTGCTTTTCTTGCAAAGAGGAAGCAATCTCCCACTTCAAACTTTATCAAATGCATTTTTTTAAAAAAATACCTTTGCAAGTATTAGATTGGAGTTATTGTTTTACATCATTTTTTAAATCATTCACTCCAGTAAAATGTAGAGTCATTTAAGTTTCACATAATTAAGGGCTTGAACTGTCTTTTGTGGGCTGGAATCCTTCCAGGGCATCTTCAATCCCTAGCAAGACAAACTGGGGACAGGCTTTACAATTCAACTGCCACCCCTGGAAAGTCATTCTGCTTCATTCCGTCGGACTTGAGGAATTTCTCTGGATTTTCGACATTTGTGTTCACACGTGAGATTTTGTAATGAAAAGCCCTTCTGCCCAGCTCCATGGGCTCTCCTAGATCACATCACACAAGACAGTTTCCCTTTTAATTGTGGGGAGTATGGACGATTATAATTAGGTAAGAGGATTTGATCATGGGAATTTGCAAAGCAGGAAGATTGAGAATAATTATCTTGACAACGAAAAATCTCAACTGGGGTCAAGTTTTGTTAAAATGCAAATTTTGGGGGCTGGGGTTGTGGCTCAGTGGTAGAGTGCTCTCTTGGCATGTGTGAGGCACTGGGTTCGGTTCAGCACAGCATAGAAATAAATAGAAATAAAGGTCCATCAACAAAGTTTTTAAAAAAAATACAAAGTTTGTAGATATTAAACTTGGGAAAATGAGAGACTTTCACCTAATAAAGGATTATCTATAGTAACACATATAGGTCATGGGAGGAAAATGCTCAAGAGATATTCAGAAGGGCCCAAAGAAGTTCATCCAAATATCTAAACCACTAGCTACCAGATACCAGAGAGTTTCATTTGGGTTTTGGGTTTTTGTAGTGCTGAACCCAGGGCCTCCTGCATGCGCTGTACCACTTAGCTGTAGCTATATCCCCAGCCCAATCAGGTGTTTTCAATGCTGTACAAACTGTACCAGGAACTCACTTATTTTACGGTTTGTCTCAGCACTGAGTTTTAGAAGTTATGGTAAATTCAGTTGAGACTTTAGGGAGATGGAGAAAACTCTATCTGGCCATTTGAAGATGTTTCAGGTAACTTTTTGCTTTGTTTTCGTTTTTTTAAGATTCAACACTGCTACCTTCCAACACTTGTATTTACCCAGAAACAACCCTATCTTTTAAGATTTTGTCCTAAACAATATAACTCCCTGGAGAAAATAGTTGCTTAGTCTAGTCTTATTGTTACTTAACTGCAACCTCAAACAACAAAAATTTTTGAGTGTGGTGGTCCCTTTGTGTTTGAGGAGGATGGTTCCAGTCACCCCACCCCTACATACATACACACCAGGACAGCAAAATCCAAGGATGCTCAAGTCCCTTATATCAAACAATGTGACTTGCATATAATGTACACAATCCTCCCATACACTTTAAGTCATTTCTGGATTACTTATGATACCAAATAAAATATAAATGCTAAGTATGGAGTAACAACTATTCTGTTATACTATTCTGTTTACAAAACAACAGAAAAGAAGCAGTCAGCACATGTTCAGAACTGACATTTTTTTTTCCAAATATTTTTAATCCAAGGCTGGTTGAGAATGTGCATTCAGAACCCCTGGATACAGAGTAACTGCACATACTCGAATAATTATAACAAACATTGCTAGGTGACCTGTACTTTGCCAAATGCTTCATTATATGTTTGTTTTTTTTTAACTTCACCAGATTCCCAATCAACTTTTGCCCAGAAAATTCTATTTAAGGCAGTTAAGGCTCAGTGTAAGAGTGTCCATTTCCCCCAACATCATGAAAGGCCAAGAGACAAAACTGGAATCTGAATCAGGCCCCAGCTCCAAACCTTCATATCTTATGGAATGGTGCAAAGTCTAAACCAGGGTTCTATCCCTTCATGACGGACGAACCGGGTTGTGAGAATTAATACGGTGAAACTGCATAATATGAGATGTAAATCACACTTTAAGGCACAATAGATGTCAAAGCACTTTGCATCCACTTTGAAATCAAACACCAGCACTCCACTGGAAACAACAGACTTCTCAGTAAGTCTGTTTTACTTCAAGGAAAAGGTTAAATAAGCCTGTGAATGCCAACAAGTGTTCTTTGGCTGATGCAGGGAGGTGGTCTTGGCAATCTGCTAGCCTGGGAGATTTTGCTAATTGTTTTTCCAGGAAGAAACTTAAGTCTCTTTCAAGCACTATCTGGACTGAACGTTGCCATGGAAAGGGCCGAGTATGCCACTCTCTTCAGTGGTTGCACAGCTACTGTAAAGACTACAGAGAGGAATTTTTCAAAGCCCATGCCAACCACACCCTAACCCCAGGCAGCTGTCTCACTTTGTGAACTACTGGTCAGGACAAGGAGTGCGGATGGTGCCTTACGAACCATCACCTCTCCGGACAATGCAAAACCAGTCCTGCCAATAGATGGGGCGGAAACGCACACAGGGCATGGGAAATCACATGTGGGTCCCTTCTGGCCATTGAAGAATACAAATGACGGGCTTCACACAGGATGCTCTCACTTCAACGTCAGTCTTCAGCACACCAGTTAGTCAAAAGCTCCTATTCCCCATGTAATGGGACATACACATCCCACTCTGAGGTCCCAGAAGGAAGCCATTATTTATGTCCCATCCATCTCTACGTGTCCCAAGTGCTGTGGCCAGAACACACAGGAATGAAGAAAGCACAGACTTCCCAGGGACTCCCGCAACACCTGTCACATCACCAGCGCTACCAACATCCTCTTCAATGGTGCCTCACGGAAGGAAAAGTTTGGGTCGGGGGCAACCTCTTGCAGGACTGCCACGACTAAAGTCAGGGACTTCAGGCAAGCTCCCAGGGACACAGCTGTTTCCAAGTCCAGAGTTCCCAGCCACTCTCAGGGTGAAATTTCCAGATGCCTAAGGGATGTGTGCACGGGGGTCAGGTGATTTCATATCCTTGCCCTCTGATTTTCAAGGAATCAGGAAAAGAGATCAGGCTATAAAATACCTTTGTGCTCATTTTTCACCGCTACAGTTTCAGAGGTTACCAAAGTCTGTGAGGGCACAGAAAATCATATGTAATTTTTTTTAAATGTTTTCTGCTGCGGACATGTGGAAGGCTAGTCCCTCAGTCCCCCCTGAGTGGCCCATCATGAGAAACCTCCTTTTGTCACATCTGCTGGGCCTTCCTCGAAAGAACTGAATTAGATAGAGGACGGGGGAAGGGAAGGAGGCGGGAGGGGTGGGGGAGGGCAGCAGAGCTGGGGCAGGAATATATTTTCTATGTCTGGATGAGGGAACAGGATTCTAGGTAATTGCCTGGTTTTCTCATTGTTCTTGGCTGCCATGCCGAGATTCATAGAGGGGCTGAAAGGATCTTTTTTTTTTTCCTTTCCCCTCTAATTCTTCACTCCCCACACACACCCTCCAAATCACCCCTCCCCCGCTTAATCCTCTTGCCTCCCCTCTCTCGTGGTGCTTATTCCATCCTGGGGTGGGGGGGAAGTAATTTGTCTGTTTTATTTATGATGCAATGAAGGTATACTGCTCTCGTCAGGATAGGCTGACACTGGTCAAACCATCTGACAGCGGAGAAGAACTGCCTTCATACTCCAATGAGTGTATGTTTTAACCATTTGTCCACCACTGTGTGCCACGAGGTTTTATCACAGCAACTCTAATTTATTTATTTTTTTAACCTATTTTGTGACATCCCCATTAAAACCAGAATGTGAAGTGTTTTCATGGAAACTCATCTTATATTTGTACCATGAAATACACAGAGGCTATAAGTCATCTGGTAAAATTCAAAACTGTCTGCGTGGTCCATTGGCAGACAGACCTCTGAGGATAGCCTTAGAAGGTCACTAAATTCAAGAGCCTAGAACAATCACGCTGCAACGTCCTAAATTAAGACACCCTGTTTAGTTATCCAATCTCATAAAGTGGACACAGATGAAACAGATTTCTAGCTGTCCCTCCTCGGAATTAAAAACGAACGCACAGGGCAAAGAGCTCAAGTAGCCCTTTTAGGAAAAGGTTGAAAAGTGTCAGTAAAAAGCCCTCCAGCATGGAAAGATTTTTATCCTAGGAAGGACCAAATTGGGAAACGTGATAGTCCATCTCCTAAGTCTTCATCAGATGTTGTCTGCACTATTTGCAAATTGGGAATTTTAGGAAAGCATTTGACAGCAGCGAACTGGATGGCCAAGGAGACCATGTTGTCGTATTTATTCCATTTTGATCTCCCTGCATCATGCTCACTGGGTCCCACAATCTACCTGCCAAATACACATGCACTTGGGCATACCCTGAAGTGTATTCTCCTGTTACTTCAACAACACACCCCCAATTCCAGAAGGCCTGCCTTGCAGGCACTCTCTCTCTCTATCCCCTGTTGCTT
Source organism: Glaucomys volans (assembly GCA_020662805.1). Taxonomy (NCBI): domain Eukaryota; kingdom Metazoa; phylum Chordata; class Mammalia; order Rodentia; family Sciuridae; genus Glaucomys; species Glaucomys volans. The sequence goes on along the minus strand of JAJEJO010000769.1, from coordinate 138,570 downwards.
TGCCACCAGCAATTTAATTCTCCTTTTCAGACATAAAAGGACACACTGGGTTTTAACAATTATACTTTTGATTTCCTCATAAAAAACAATGCTCAGAATTAGGCCCCAGACAATCCGTTCTTGTCCTGCAAAGGCCTGTGGGGCAAGATTTCCAGAAGAACCAATGGGATTTCTGCTGACTGAAAATATTTTTATTTTAATAAAGTACCAAAGAAAAATACCAAAAAAAAAAAGAAGAAGAAAAAGCACACTCACAACAGGTTCAGAAATGTAATGTAATGCACACAGCATGAAACAGAAACAAAGACCAGCAGACAGGGAGAGTGATGAATGGTCCCAACCACTTCATATTTATTTGTATTTTCAAAAATCTGCATTTGCCTTTCATCTGCAAATGCAAGGAATGGAAGAAAGTAAGCAGGCATTCCAAGGAATTTCTTAGGAGTAATAAGAGCAAACACAAATGTCACAAACTCAAGCAGAATTAAGAGTTTAGCAACAACAAAGATACACAGAATGGCTAGAAAATCAGAATTTTTTTGCACTCAGCTATGGAAGGTGGCAGGAGAACCCAGGACAATGCCCACTGGTGAGAGAGAGGTGACCACAGTGCTGAATGCTCCTCCTTTTCCAATCAAATGTGGAAGTTCATTAAATTAAATTTTCATGAGATGAGGGGGAAAAAAGGCAGTTAGCATTCATTTTCATAATTTAAAGGAATATTTCAAACTTTAAGATAATGTTTTTTAAAAATTGAAGGTGTTAAGATCACTTAATAAGTACATACATATAACAAGCTGGGACATGATTTCAAATTGTCAAGCCATGTAAGTGTCACCTAACCCTTTGTCTGTACACACTGTTCCCAAAGTGTCAGAAAGAACAAGGCAAATCCTATGTGGATTTTGTAATGTATATGATGCGCTCAATGATCAGATCACACAAGTTAACATTGAGGCAATGGTAGTAATTTAACCAAAAAGTCGATTAGGTATATTTCATTGGCCAAGGAAGAAAATAGACAAATTTTTTGTAGAAAAGGGGTATGTATTTTATATTTTTATGTATACACACAAATACAGACTCATCCATTTACCTAGAGAGTGCAAATGCACCAGTTCCATCAGTTTTATCTTTGTTTATGATGCAAAATGCACATGAATTTCACAGGTTCAAAGTCTTCTTTTCAGTGAAAAATAACCAGCCTATCCAACTTTATACCTCTTTAAATATCTAGTAGGCCTAATAATACTTTGCACATTTTTTGCCGTATTTAATTTGCTATTCAAGGAGTTTAAGTAGTGTTCATTTAAACAAAAGTACATGATACAAATACCTTTTTAAGATTTGATTGGAGGGCAAACGCAGTACCCAACTGTTCATGGTAGCACATCATTGGATACTTGTTCTACAGTTCTAGAAAAGAAGAATTGTATGTTGGGCTGGGAAACTGTGATAGAACAGTGTCAATATAATATAGGCTATCTGATCCTAATAACTTGCTAAAATAAAATCCTTTCCAAATAGTTGGCCCTAGTAGCCATGATTGTATATGGGATATCAATATCATACAGAATGGGTCATTTGATTAAAATAAACTTGCTTCTGTGAAAATTCACAGCAGCAAACTAAACATCTGGACCATCACGTATGCAATTCTTAATCTCCCTATGTTTTAAATTCTGAAAGGCTTATGATATGAATTTTCAAAAGAGTTTCAGAGCAGGCTAAGGAGAGAGATCACAACAGTGTGTGTAACCTGATCAAATTTCCCGCTGGCAACTGACAGTCCCGTCCACGATCCTCCCTTACAGTCATTGTTCTGCCATTTTGCGTCTCTTGCTCCACCTGGCTCCACCGCAGCCGTCATCAATCGCAGACTACAAAGCTGCATGATTTGAGAGCCGGCTCCAAAAATCTAAGTTAAAAAAAAAAAAAAAATCAAACCACTTGCAGTTCCTCCTCTTCATTGAGACAATAAATACTGCACTCACGTTATCCTGCTATATAAGAAGTGCATATTAATAAAAAAAGATCGAGTGAGAAGAAAATAAATTGCACTTCAGAAAATCATCTTAACACCACACACACACACAAAAAAAAAAATCACATTTTCAAACTGCTTTAGAAAGGGAACTGAGAAAATGCTTGCAAGGAAACAGGCAGGCAGCCTGCAGAAGAAAAATTCTCAGAGGTCTTTCTAAACTTGCACTGGCGATGTGAAAATCGGTATGAGCTGCAGATTCCTCTAATATTCCCAAGACGTAAGTTTCTGAGCATTTCTACCTACATTAGTGTTTGTGTATGTAAGGAATTTTTTTTTTATCCATTTCTTTTTCATGTTTTTCAATGAACAAAAACCATGCAATTTTTTTCCCGGGGTTTATGAATTTCTGCACCACGAAGGTGGTTGATTTTGCCCACTGAAGCACATTTATTGAAATGATCATTTGCAGTTCCATCATTTTTTTTTTTTTCCACACACCCTTTAACATCAGCCTTCAAAATATCTCTTTAGCACTTTCCCCATGGTCAGCAGAAAGCGGACCGTCTCCTTTAAAGTCCAGGAAAACCAGGTTGCACTGTTTGGGAATTCTGTTATCACCATTTATCTGCGCATCAGTTACGCGCAGCTCAGCAGCCCTCCTTGGATGGTTCCGATTCTCCCCTGGACCACTTGCCTCTATTTAATCCATTCCTCTCCCAGACAGAGACGTATATCAAACGGGAGAGAAATATGACCGAATGAAATACCTATTTTCTTGCACTTTTCAGATTAAATATCTCCAGCCTCTGATAGAAACCTCTTCAAACCGAAATTAATTTCTGCATTTAAAAAAATGTATCAGATGGTGTGTTTGACTTTGGCTGCGTTGGTGGTGCAATGTGTGGGCCCTCAAAATCTTAATGTAAATACATTTTTAATCTACAGCCCGATGTTTCTCTTACTCTGATTACCATTTGCCCCTCCGTTTGGGACCTTATTTGTTATCTCTCTTGCTCAATGCTTCTTCAGAAATGCCTTCAATCTTTAAAAACTGGTCAGCAAGACAATACATAAAAGGGTGATGGGAAAACACACACTGGGCTGTACACAATCTATAATTTTCTAATGCACAAGAGGTTTTCTTTTTTTTTTTCCCATAACCTCATCCAAAAGAGAAAGAATTATTTACATTCACAGCTTAAAAAATAATTATACATACTTGTTCTCTACGCTTAAATGCTGCCAGGAACGGGATTTATTTTGTGGAGGCAGACTGCCCTCTGCAGGGGAGAGCAGCTGTTAAACAGCAGTCTTTCAATCAGCAATCTCAAAACAACAACAAAAACAGTGTAGCTGTGTTGCTGAAAATATCAACAAATCGTTTCTGAAACGTGTTTGCTTGTAAGCAATTAAACTGCATCTATTCACCGTAAGATACGACTTTTCACATTCTATTTTTTTTAATGCTGCATATCTCATAATATTTTTAATAATACAAAAATGGGGGAAAGGTGATATATATGTATGTGTGTATACACACACACACACACACACACACACAAATTATTTTTGGGTCCCAATCTATACAAGGATATTAAACCAAACCCACAATGTTCCAGTTCAGGCTAGGCTCACAAAAAAAGGTACAATGGTAGTCATTCAAATGCCCTATGAACCCTATCACAAACAAGGCTTTGAATTTTTCACATCTCTAGATGTCTGCTCCAGGACTGACTGTGGTGCTGAATGAAGTTCAGGAACATTTAAATGCCTAGAAAAAGGCATTGTGGTTCTTTTACAAGAACCACACTTTTTTCACTTCAATAGTTTGGGAAGTGAGAAGAGCTGATATTGACATCACCTCACTAAAATTCTCATCAGGGGAATGTTGATGATTGAGTCCTAACCACCTAAAATTTAAATGTTGCAGTAGGAATAATTTAAGAGCTACCAAGTTAATTTTTTCCAAGGCCTTAATCTTCTCTTGGGTCTGCCTGCCTTCTTCCAAATACCCTAAAACCTAGTCCAGCAATTAGAGGAGGAGGGACATCTGGTTTGGGCTTTGTTTTTTTTTCAAGGAATTTTTTTCTGGTTGTCATAGATTTTGTAAATAGGAAGTTTGTGAAATGATGTCACAATTCAGTGGCATCTTCCAATTCCTGATCAAGTCTCCTGGAGTCATTCTTTAGACACTCCTGACTTCTGCCTTCATCGTTTTGCCTCCTTTGCACCACGGAGCTTCTGGCAACCCCACAAGAGCCGACTTCCTTCCTCCAGTCGCTAAATGCGACCAGCAGGGGGGCTGATGAAGTGCTCATTTTTTACATCAGTCTTATAAATTGCTTTCCCCATTAATTGTATCCATGGAAACAATACATTTGGCTGGTAAGGGACTCCTGAATAAAATTTAATGGGATTTTCAAAAAATTCTCAGGCTGGGAAGAGAGGCTATGGCCAGTCATGCTAGCAGTCTAAGTTTTAGCCCAGTGCAGAATTCATTGCTTGTCTTCAAAAACTGTATTGAACTGAATCCAAATGAAACTTGAGACTAAAGCTGTTCTTTCACTCTCTGAAAACGAATTTTAAAGGAAAGGGCAAACAGAAATTACCCAGCATTTCTGAAAGAAATTTCTCACACCTCCCTGGAATGAAGAATCATCAGGACTGGCCATTCTGGCAATCCTTAGTACCCAGACCTCAGTGCTATAAGCCGGGTGTGTTCAGGAGAGCTGAGCGGGTCTTTAAAGCAGGGCTCAGGCACTTGCATGGCTCTTTAACCAAGCCTTGCACCTCCGCCCTGCTCTGTCCTAAGTGGATGCTCCACGCAATCACACATATCCCCCGATTCTGGCTTTTTTATTCTCACTTCTCCCTCGGTGCTTATAATCCTTGGGGCGATTTTGGTTTTAATTTTTTTTTTCCTTAGCAGGCAAAGTGTCTGTATTATAGGATCTTAAGCCAGACCTGCATATACCCATATTTAATTTGGAAAATGTGTGGGTAAATACCGCTTGTTATGGGATTAGTTAACAGCTGCAAGTCTACCACTGTGAAAAGCCGATTTGTTAAAAAAAAAAAAAAAAAAAAAAAAAGGCCATTTCTTTACATTAAAAAAAATATCCATTCAAACCTCTTGGATGTTTCTCTTAGAATTAGACTGATATGATCTAGATGAAGAAAGATAAGACTTCAAATCGAATAATAATGCATGAATCTCAAATTATCTGTGATTTTTTTTTCTAAGCCCCAAATCATTTCTGCTTCTGGGTAAATAGCTTAAATTCTTTAAACACATAAAAATTCCATTTCGGTATGTCCTTTTTTACAAGTATTCTTTCTCTGAAACAAAATAATGTTTCTATTGTATCAAGATTTTTTATGTGTGATCTTCAAGAAATGTTCTTAATGCAAAATCCAGAGCAGAAATCAAGACTATATTTCTCCGGACAGAACCCAAGGTCAGCCTGAGAGAAAAGACATGGGTGATGATGTGTTTTGTTTTCTAGTGCTGGAGATTCAACCCAGAGCTTCATGCATCATACATACATGATGTACCACTGCTATATCCCCAGTCCTAGGTGCTGGTTACTGTGTGCATCCCTGCCCAAATTCTTTAAGGAGAGGTCAGGCACACTGTGACTCAGAACATAAATTCAGCAAAAACCAGGGATACCAAAAGCTGTGGGTGGTATCTGGTGCACACCTGCAATCCCAGTAACTCAGGATGAGGCAGGAAGAACACAAGTTGGAGGCCAGCCTCAGCAACTTAGCAAGGCCCTAAACAACTTAGCCAGGGTGGGTGGGTGGTCTGGAGATGTAACACCCTTGGGATCAATCCCCAGAACCAAACCAAAAATAAAGTCCTGGAAGGTCGAATTCCCGAGGAACTAAGACTCAAAATACAGTGAAAGCCATCTCTCTTAAACAATATGGTGCCCTGGTTCTATTATCCAGCCTATTCAATAAATCTAAACTAGCCTTTGCATTTACTGTCATTGAAGTTCCAAAATTCTTAATAGAAAGGTTGTTTTCTAAGGCATGAACAATTACTCGACCGCGATTGAACAGTACCAATATCACAGGTAATCGATATCACAGGTCCTGTAATTGCAGTTCCAATATCACAGGTACATTTATAAATGTATTTAAGCAAAAATATAATAAGAGCCTTGAAAATGTTTGTACCTTTGATCCAGAGGTCCCTTTGAGAAATTTATCCTAAACCAATCTTTGTGGAGTTGATACATTATATGCAAAAATATCATAGCACTATATAATGTGTAATTTACAAAAGCAGATTAGAAACTATACACCTAACAATACACAGTAGATTAAACAAACGACAGTATTTTCATAAGATGGAATAGTTGCCAAGGAAATTAAAATAAGATACATAAATCTTTTTAATGTCAGAAATGCTCACAATGTGTTCATGAAAAAGCTAATGGCAAGATGGCGCAGCAGTTACAAGGACAGCATCCAGGTACAACAATGGTCAGTGCAAGCAGGAACTTATCATTCTCCTGAACTTATTGCAAGTAAACATTCTCATGAAAGACCCTAGCAAATTTTCTTCATGCCAAAATTACATGAAAAAAAAAAAACAGGATTTGGATGTCCTTTATTTCACTACTATGGTCGGCTTTCTGTATGTATCCACAGGTTCCACTACTGTAGTCAACTAACCATGGATTGAAAACATTTAGCCATTAAAAAATTGTGTCTGTACTGCACACATACCTTTCTTGTCATTATTCCCTGAACAATAGAGTATGGCACCTATTTACATAGCATTTTGTTGTATTAGGTATTATGTAACCTAAGGATGATTTAAAGTATATGGGAGGATGTGTGTAGGTGGTAACCATGCCATTTTATAAAAGGAACTCAAGCATCTGGATATCTGGGGGTGGGACCCAAGAACCAATCCCCTACAGAACCCAAGGGACAACCATATGCTCAGGGAACAAGACTGGAAGAACATGCAAATATCACACAGTGATTATTTTCTTTATACTTTCTAAATTTCTACAATGAACATCTGTTAATTTTAAGCATTGAGAAAACAACAAAATTTACCATAAATGGATGTTCATATATATAGTATAAGATCTAAAGTCCAGTCCTTAATTTGGTGTTTTATAGACTGAAGTGATTGGAATAGGCAAAGAAATATTTCCTGGAATCCAATACAATCTGTTTGGTAAATGCATTGGGACACAGTGTCATGTGGAAGTGGAAAATGGCCTTGGGAAGCTCTCAGCTGGTCTAAGGATGTCCAAATGAGACCGTGCCTAAATCCGAGAGCACCAGGGGTATAGACATAAATAAGACACAGTCTTTCAGTTCAAGGAACAACCAAAGGTTATCAAAACAATGATGTCACATGAGAAGTCTTATAACAATGATTTTAAAAAGAAGTGGTCTCAGTTGAAAAATAAAATTGAATTAAAAGTCTTCAAATTGCACTGGGCAGGTATCTCGAAAAGTGTAAAAGCTCTGTCATTTTCATTTCTTCATTTAAATAGTGCTTATTTATAGAAATGGATCCTTTAAGACATGGACACTCAAGACTATTACATACCAATCCTAACATATTGGAAACATTCATTACACTAAGGTTGTCAGCCAGGTTAACTTGCTCTTCTGTGGACTCGCCATTCTTATTTAAGGTTAAGAAACTAGAGATTGTGAGGCAAGTTTCTCATGCAAACAGAATCCACAAGTTCATGACAACTTTGAATCAGATTCTCTCAACATGCACATCTCAAACAGGTGCACTAAACTAAATGATCACTTGCTGCATCTCACCTCCAATTGCAAATGCCTGCCATAATCTCCAATTTAACACTTGATTTTATGGAATCTTCTTCATCTAGTATGTTATGACTTTTTTGTTTTTCTTTTGACAGGAGAGGTGGATGCTGATCATTTGGAACTCATTGGGAAATCAGAAAAGGAATTTCAGTGATTAACAAAGTTTGAAATCGAGTGACCCAGTAAAGTCAAGACCCTGCCAACCCTAGAGGAAAACATGCAGCCCAAACAAGGCCATGATCAAAAACTATCCTGTCTTGGAAAGGTGACACTTCTGGGTTTTTATTTTATTTGACCAAAAATAACTTTTACTGGATCATTTTCCCTCTGGTTTTCATGGCAAAGGAACTGAACAGGAAATACACATATCCCTATTGCACAGTATCAGTAGTTCTCTTGCTGTAGGTCATTTGAAAGTCAGGTTCCCTCTCTCCCTCTTAACATCTTCTCCCCTGTGTGGACACCACGTGAAAGCTAATGGCAAGATGGCGCAGCAGTTACAAGGACAGCATCCAGGTACAACAATGGTCAGTGCAAGAAGGACCTCTTATCATTCTCCCCAACTTACTGCAAATAAACATTCCCATGAAAGGCCCCAGCAAAGTTTTCTTCATCAAAAATCACATCAATGTCCACATTAGTCATTAGTGAGGGAAACACTCTATGATTGACTTGGATTAACTGCAGTCCTATAGCAGAGGACTAGCTGAGGTTCTGAAGCACATGAACGCCCATTAAATATTCCATGGGGAAGATGAAGTTTTCAATGTCTGCTAGGGAGCAACCGTGGTAAGGTACCTGGGGAACAACTTTGCTGGTATTATTCTAACCCCATGACTTGGAGTGAGCCCTGTGAAGTGGCAATCTCTCAAGCAAGCAAATGCTTACTGAGATAATCATACTCACAAAATTGTTAACTGCGGCAATTATACCTCCTACTACTGCATGTTTACTTATTGCTTAAACTTCTTTTCCTGTCAATTTATGGGTCACACATTAAGTAGAAATGGCCACTTTGCCAACTGGACTGAGTACATCCTTATTCACGATCTCAAAGCACTTTCCTGTTATCTGTAGTGTGCACGTATTTATATCTGCCCTTTTACAAGAGTACCCGTAGTTCTGTTCCTCTTTGTTGAGAGTTTACCTATGTCTTCTGAAAGAGATCTTCCCTTTTTCATCTCCCATCTCCCAAACACTAGTTAAAACACTCAACATGACTCAATTATGACTGAAGTAAATGGAAAATTGAAGTTTATCATAGTGGAAGGTTCTAATTCATTGCACTGTTATCCTCCTCTGACCGTTTTACCCTATTCTCTCTTGGTGTTCAGATACATACATTCCCACTACTTTTGTTTCTTAATTCTACAAGTTATTGAGATCTCATGTTGTCATACAGTAATTCTTCCAAGAAGAATTACTCCAAGAAGATAGGCCTAATATAGATACTTACCAAGTAGATAAAGTTGTTCACAGAAATATTATTTACAATAGGAAAAAATGAAAACAAATTAATATGTGACCACATGGACTGCCTAGATGGATGATGTATTTGTTCTATGGACAATAACTACTAAAACATCATGGTTTTAGTAGTTTATTATCTTGAGTTAATACTCAATAGATAAAAATCAATCAACAGATAAAAATTCTACATAATACATAGAGCATATTCCAATTTTCCAAAAGGAAGATAACATGATAATAATTTGAGCAGCCCTTATACCCAAGAAACAGGTTGAGCTGAGGTACAAAGTCTCTCTTCCCACATCAACTCCATCTAGAATTTTTTAGACAAAAGTTAAAGAAAAATTATAAAATTCATAATCAGACTCAAAACTAAAACAAATCCATTTACAGGGGCTATAAAAATGAGCCATTTCCTAAGGAGAAGAAATAGAGGAAGATTCCAGCAATGATATAGAAATTCAAGAGGGCAAACCTGGCTTGGCTCCTTCAAGTCCTGGGCTTCCTCCATGAAGCAAGACAAGGTAGCACTAGAACAACTTCTCTACTCAACCTAAGGATGGGGTTTGTTTCAAAGTATAGGTAGGAAGGAGGTTTCAAGATGGTGGAACACAGCAGGTCACTTTCCTGGCTGCTCCATGGCGTGAAACCATGAAAGCAGACAGACAGGTTTTCAGCAAGGTGGGTAAATGAAAAAAAGGTGGGAGGGCTTTACTGGAATTTAATACTGGACACTTGAAGCAGATCAGGGACTCAGGAAGTTGGATATAATAAAGAAATCTCCAGCACCACAGCTGCTGCTCTAGTCAGAGACACCAGCCTGAGCAGTCCCTCCACAATCACAGTGGAGGGATAAGAGAATTAAAGGAACCTTCATTTTTAGGAGGACTGAGGCATGTCTGGGCATGGAGAGTTTAGAGATCAAAGACTGCTGAGGCAGGAGGTATCCAAGTTCAAAACCAGCCTCAGCAAAGGTGAGGTGTTAAGTAACTCAGTGAGACACTGTCCCTAAATAAAATGCAAACTGGGACTGGGGATGTGGCTCAACCACTGAGTTTAATACCCAGTACCCTCCCACCCCCAAAAAAAGACCCTGCCCAACTAAACTAAAAGACAAGCTGCACAATAGCCTTGTATGGAAAAGAAACCACATCTCTCCTGGCAGCGTTTGAAGGACAGGAAAGAACCATTTTGGAGCTGTCATGAGGGGACCGGCAGCCAAGGGAGCAAATTTCTGGAAAACCCAAGTCTGGCCTCAAATACAAGCCTGGCAAACACACACTGCACAACATAGATTTTGCCTAAGTGACCAGGAGAAAATCAAATGTGGGGAGAGGTTTCCACAGGGGACAACTGGTTGTGGGAACCCACACAGCTCCCCCGCTCCCCCTCCAATCTGGCTGTTTGCAGGATCAGCTGGGAGAGACAGACCTGGCTGGAATTTGAAAGGGCAGAGGCAGGAAAGATTGAGTTTGGAGACTAAACCCAAGACCAGGAAGCTTGGAGTCTACAGGGGACATAGTGGACTAAGAATTGGCTCCTCCACCATAAGAGTGGAACCCAGGGGAGATCTTTGGGGTGCAGTCTTCCAGTAAGAACGCGCAATTTTTGGGCCCTGAAGTTGCACCCAGGTAAAATCTCCAGACCAATTGGCATCCTGCGAAGAGTCTGGAGCCCACCCAAGCCTAAACCCTGCCTCAGGGAGTTCCACCTATGGGATTACTCTCTCACCCTAGCAACCCCTCCCTGAGGGTAGGACAAGCATCATACTCCATACAACCCCACCTTACTGCTGAGAAAGGAAACTGAGAATCTTTTGAACTCCAGTGGAAACAATTCTTTAATTTCTCGAAAAGATCTTTTTTTCTTCTTCCCTTTTTTCTTTTCTGATTAATTGTTACCTTAATGGTTCATGGACATTTATACATAATAATATTTGGTTTTTTGTTTTGTTCTGTTTTATCATTTCTAGCATTCTTGAAACCAGTTATTTTATATAATATTATATATCATATTATGTTATATTATATTACATTATATTATATTATATTCAATGGAAAGCATCACCAACAGACTAGACCACTTGGAAGACAGTTTCAGGCAATGACAACAAAATATATCATCTAGAATATGAAGTTGACCATGAAGAAAAGATGTTAAGAGACCATAAACAGAACTTCCAAGAAATATGGGATAAACTGAAGAGATCAAATTTAAGATTTATTGGGATAGATGGAGTCTTACAGATACAAACCAAAGGAATGCACAATATTTTCAATGAAATAATATCAGAAATTTCCCAAACCCAAAGAATGAAATGGAAAATCAGATACAGGAGGTTTCCAGGACCCTAAATACACAAAATTAAAACAGACCCATATCAAGGCACATTATTTTATTTTATTTTTTGTGGTGCTGGGGACTGAACCCAGGGCCTTGAGCATGTGAGGCAAACACTCTACCAGCCCAAGGCACATTATTATGAAAATACCTAACATACAGAATAGAACATACAGGATAGAATCTTAAAGGCTGCCAGAGAAAAACAAGATGTTACTTTTAGAAGGAAACCAGTCTGGATCTCAGCTGATTTCTCAACGCAGACCCTCAAAGCTAGCAGGTCTTGGATAATATATACCAAGTTCTGAAAGAAAACAGATGCCAGCCAAGAATATTATACCCAGCAACATTAAGCTTCAGAATTGATGATGAAACAGAAACCTCCCATGAGGGGTAGAGTGCTTGCCTAGCACATGTGGGGCACTGGGTTTGATTCTCAGCACTACATAAAAACAAATAAATAAAGGTATTATGTTTATCTACAACTAAAAATTTTTTTTTAAAAACCTTTTGTGATAAATAATATTTAAAAGGACTCACAACTAGAAAGTCTGCTCTACAAAAATACTCAATAAAATGTTTCATAAAGAGGAAATTTAAAAAAGTGAAAAGGAGCAACTACACCGCAAGAACAGTTAATCAAAGGAGAAACTAATTCAAATGAAAAGTGAGAAATAAATCAAAATGACAGAGAATAAAATTCATTTCTCAATAGCAACACTGAACATAAATGGCCTAAACTCATCAATCAAAAGACATAAACTGGCAGATTGGATTTAAAAACAAGATCAAACAATATGCACCTCATAGGCAAAGAGAACCACAGACTGATGGGTAAAAGGATGGGGGAAAAAACTATCATTGACACAGATCTCATAAACAAACAGAGGTTTCTATTCTCCTATCAGATAAAGTAAACTGCAAGCCAAAGTTAATCATACCAATAGACTTAAAGATAAAAATCACATGATTATCTCAATAGATAGAGAAAAAACAAAATTCAGCATCCATTCATGGTGAAACCACTAGAAAAGTCAGGGATAGTAAGGGCATACCTCAACATTGTAAAAGCTTTCTATGCTAAACCCAAGACCAAAATCATTCTAAATGGAGAAAAATTGAAAGCATTCCCTCTAAAAACTGGAACAAGAGAAGGATGCCCTTCTTAACCACTTTTATTCAACAAATTCCTGGAAACCCTAGCCAGAGCAATTAGAAGAAAGAAATTAAAGGGATATGAATGGGAAATGAAGAACTCGAACTATCCCTGTTTGCCAACAACATGATACAATATTTAGAAGACCCAAAAAGAAAGGCACTAGAAAACTTCTAGAACTCATAAATTAATGCAGCAAAGTAGTAGGATATAAAATTAACACCTATAAACCAATGATCAATCAACCGAAAGAGAAATTAGGAAAACTATCCCATTCGAAATAGCCTCAAAAAAAATGAAATATTTGGGAATCAATCTCACAAAAAGAGGTGAAAGACCTCTACAATGAAAACTATAGAACTCTAAAGAAAGAAATTGAACAAGACCTTGGAAGATGGAAGGATCTCCCATATTCTTAGATAGGGAGAATATTATCAAAATGGCCATTCCACCAAAAGTGCTATAGAAATTTAATGCAATTCCTACTAAGGTTCCAATGACATTTTTCATAGAAATAGAAAAAGTAGCCATGATATTCATTTGGAAAAATAAGAGGCCCAGAATAGTCAAAGCAATCCTTAGCAAGAAGAGTGAAGCAGAAGGCATCATAATACCTGAAATCATTCTATATAGCCACAGTAACAAAATTTGCATGGTATTGGCACCAAAACAAACATGTAGATCAATGTTACAGAATAGAAGACACAGAGACAAAACCACATAAATGCAGTTATCTCATATTAGACCAAGGTGCCATAAACACACATTGGACAAAAGATAGCCTCTGCAACAAATGGTGCTGGGAAAACTGAACATCCATAGATCACAAAATGGAATTAGACCCCTATCTCTCACCTTGCACAAAAATAAACTCAAAGTGGATCAAGGACCTAGGCATTAGCTGAGAGTCTGCACCTACTAGAAGAAAAAGTAAGCCCAAATCTCATTCATTTTGGCTTAGGAACTAAATTCCTCAACAAGGCTCCGTAAGTGCAAGAAAATCAAGAATCAATAAACAGAATGATATCAAACTAAAAAGCTGCTTCACAGCAAAGGAAACAATCAACAACATGAAGAGAGTCTACAGAATGGAAAAAACCTTTGCCACCTGCACCTCAACTCCAGGATATTTGAAGAACTCAAAAAACTCAACACCAAAGAAACAAGGAAACCAATATATGAGCAGTCAGAATGGCAATTATCAAGAAAACAAGCAACAATAAACGTTGGCGAGGATGTGGGGAAAAAGGTTCACTCACACATTGCTGGTGAGACTGAAAATTGGTGCAACCACTCTGGAAAGTCATGGAGATTTCTCAGAAAACTTGGAATGGAACCACCATTTGATCCAGTTATCCCACTCCTCAGCATATACCCAAAAGACTTAAAATCAGCATACTATAGTGATTTGGCCACATCAATGTTTATAGCAGCTCAATTCACATTAGCTAAACTATGGAACCAACCTAGGTCCTTTCATCAGATGAATGGATAAAGAAAAAGTGTAGTATATATACAATGGAATATTACTCGCCATAAAGAAGAATAAAATTACGGGATTTGCCAGTAAATTGATGGAGTTGGAGACTATCATGCTAAGCAAAATAAACCAATCCCCAAAAACCAAAGGCCAAATGTTTTCTCTGATGTGCAGATGCTGACTTACAATAGACTGGGGGGAGGGAGGAAGGGAGCTTCACTAGTTTGCATAGGGGAGAGTTGGAGGGAGGGATAGAGGATGGAAATGGGAAAGATAGTAGAAGGAATCAGACTTAACTTTCCTATGTTCATATATGAATACCGTGACCAGTGTAACTCATCAGGTACAATCACAAAAATAAGAAGTTATACTCCATGTATATAGGATATGTCAAAATACATTCTACTGTTATGCATCACTAAAAAGAATAAAAAATTTTCTTAAAAATAACAAAATTTTTAAGAAGGTATAGGCATAAAGAAGTCAGCTATGAAAGTCTATAACTAACTATGCTGCATGTTATGCAAGTTCGGTGCCCAATTCTTTGACCCATAAATAAACTCCCAATCTAAACTTCAAAACTGGAAAAAAAAAATACATACACACACACACAAACACACACACTGGTCCAAAGCTAGGGAAGTTATACATCCATGGCAAAGCAGAAAACTGCTCCTTAAGGATGCTTCATCAACTCCTCTCCTAATCTGTAACCTATAAGTATGTAATTACTACTCTTGAACCTCAAGGAAAGCATGGCAAAGAATGCAAAGAATTCTAATGCCATGTGAGTTTGTACATGCAGCAAAATATCAGGCCCAATCAACTCTGGCTAATTATTCAGCAACATGAATAATGAAGCAACATGAAAAGAACCTTGAAATATTTAAAATTACAAGGAGATGTTTTCAAAGATAATACATTTGACATGGTAATAACAGAGTATTATGAAAAGTATGAAATTTGAAAAAGAATTCTGGCATTAAAACACTATCACTGAAAAACAAAACAATAAAGAGCAGAGAGGAAGCCAAATTAATCAAAAGATCTATCTGAAGAAATAATCTAGAACATATCACAGAAAGTTAAAAATAGGGAAAATATGAAAAAGGAATTTAGATGAAGAAAATGGAATGCATGAGCATATAGTAACAGTTGTCAATGAGACTACAGAGAATAAATGAATAAGCATACAGAAATTGTTCAGAACTAAAGATATAAATCCTCGGATTGAAAAAGCAGATTGACTTTTGTACTAAATTAGAGAAAGCCACGATGAAAACACCGTAGTGAGACTACAGAACAGTAAGAGCAAAGAGAAACTGAAAACTCCAACAGAAAAGATAAATCATCTTTAAGGGAACAACAATCAAACCAGTCAGAGTCTGATCATCAGCAACCATAGGCACACAGAGACAAGAGTAACCTCAAGCTACCAAGCAAAACTAGCATGTCCTACAATTCCATACCCAGCTAAACAATCATTCTAGAGCTTTAACAGAAAGAAAAGGACATTCAAAAATGTAAATCCTAAGAGGTTGCCAAGCACATACACCTCTGAAACAACTACTAAAGAAGGTAACCAGCTAGAAGAAAAATAAATAAGCCAGGTGTGGTGGCACACGCCTGTAATTCCAGCACTTGGGAGGCTGAGGCAGGAGGATCACAAGTTCAAAGTCAGCCTCAGCAAGGTCAAGGCACTAAGCAACTCAGTGAGACCCTGTCTTTAAATAAAATACAAAATAGGGCTGGGGATGTGGCTCAGTGGCTGAGTGCCCCTGAGTTCAATCCCAGTTCCAAAAAAAAAAAAGAAGAAGAAAAACAAATAACCAAAGGTGGGAGAAAGAGGAAGACAAAGGAAAATATATAGTAGGTAACAAAGATACTAAATATTTGTAAGTGTCCATTAACACAATAAAGGCAAATGATTTAAACTGGGTTTTTAAAAGGCAGACTCTCAAACTGAATCAAAATTAAAATACGATTACATGTTGTTCATTAGAGACACAAATATCATGGAGTAGCACTGAAACATTGAAAATAAAGTCCTAAGGAAAGATGTGCTACACAAATAACAAAGAGAAAGTGGAAACGCTAATAGACGGATGGTTCATAACTAAATGTTCCTGGTGATTATCTCTGTGGGGAGTGATCAATGGTTTTTTATGATGTTCTATAAATTCCTCAAAAGAACTAGGAATGGAACCACTATTGGACCCAGCTATCCCACTCCTCAGTGTAGATCCAAAGGAGTTAAAATCAGCATACTACAGTGATGCAGCCACATCAATGTTTAGAGCAGCTCAATTCATAATAGCTAAGCTATGGAACCAGCCTAGATGCCCATCAACAGTTGAATGGATAAATAAATTATGTTATTATATATATGTTTATTTATATACATATATGTTACATATATAAAATATTACTCAGCCATAAGGAAGAATGATTTTACGACATTCTCCAGTAAATGGATGGATCTGAAGACTATCATGCTAAGTGAAATAAGCCATTCCCCAAAAAATCAAAGGTCAAATGTTTTCTCTGATATATGGGTGCTGACCCACAATAAAGGCAGAGGACGAAAAGAAGTTCAGTGCATTAGACAAAGTGGAATGAAGGGAAGGGAGGGAGGATAGGAAAAGGAAGAGTGGAATGAATCTGATCGAACTTTCTTATGTACATATATGAATACACCACAGTAAATCTCATTACCGTGTAGAACCACAAGCCTGGGATCCTAATTAGAGTATGATTATATAAATACATCAAAATAGATTTTACTGTCATGTATAACAAAAAAGAAGCAATAAAATATGTCTATATCAATCTTTTCGTACTTAAAAAATTCTCAAAATGCACTTTTTTATAATGATAAAAATGCATGTTTTTATTAAGGACTTTACTAATATAACTTAGAATAACCAGTGTTGCATATTACTTCAATCACTATTCTACACACCTGTATTAAATCATTTAATTATCATAACATCTTAACAAAAGAAATACCATTTTTACTTTATTTTATAGTTGAGGAAACTAAGGCACAGAGAGATTTTTAAACTGTTTAAATAAATCCTGTAAGGTAAAAGAGCTACTAGAGACAGGACTAGGTAAGGAACATCCCCAGCTTTATGTCTTGGAGACATCAGACATTTACACACAGTGTAAACCTGGAAGAGACAACTCTGATCTTACAAACCTTCTCTTTTATTCATGCAGGCAATTATTTTCCAATAAGAATATTTCAATGAGAAAATATATTTACATGTACTACTAACAGTGGAATCCCAGACATGAATGAGAAAATACCTTTCTATAATTTGGTTCATATGTTTATATAGTCATGCATCATTTACCAGGGACATATTCTGAAAACAAATGCACCATTAGACAATTTTGTCATTATGCAAGCATCACAGAGTGTATATCCATGACCCTAGAGGATACAGCCTACCACACACCTAAGCCAGATGGTGTAGCCTACTGCTCTTTGGGACACAAGTCTTCACAGCGTGTTACTATTCTGCATACTGTAGGCAACTAGAACATAACATACGTATTGGTCGATCTAAATATATCTAAACAGAGAAAAAAGGCAGTGCAAAAAATATGGCCTAAAGGACAAAAACCAGTATTGCTGCACACAAAGTTAGCAGGACTAGAAGTTGGTCTCAGTGGGTTGGTGAGTTGAATGTGGAGATCTAGGGCATGACCGTACACACTATTGAAGACTTGACACACATTGCACACTTAAGTTACACTAAATTTTTTCAAGGTTATTTTCTTTCTTCAATGACAAATTAATCTTAGTCTACTGTAACTTTGTACTTTAGAAACTTTGCCATCCTTAGCTTTTTGACTCTTGTATTAACACTTAGCTTAAAACTCAAACACATTTCTGGCAATAGGAATTTTTCCATTCCATTATGATCTTTTAGGACCACTGATGTGTATGTGGTCTGTCATTGACTGAGATGTCACTATGCAGCCTGTGATTGACCTCAGTTACAGTAAAACCAAACTACCAGTATTTCTACCGAGGCACCAACCACGGCTCTTGCCAGCCAGAAGCACCATTTCTATCATAGATATGATCCTATTTTTGTATTTTAATTGCTTCTGGTTTATATCAGCACAATGAATTTTGAAAATGTACCAATTAGTTTTTAATGAAAATTCAGAGAATATTTCCACTCATGTTTTGAAATTCTGCCTATGAAATATATGGCCAGAACTGTGTTCTGTTTGGATCAGAATATCTTTCCCAGATTATATTTCCCTTTTCTTTTTAAGCAAATATACAGTTGAGAAAGAATTTTAAGATAACATATAGTATGCTTTAAAATTATTTCCACAACCACAAAAATAGAAAAAAATTCACGTTAGAAATTACCTTTTACCTGTATTTATAGCAGCCCCCCAAAAGTCATCATTTATAAGTAATGGATGCATTTCTAACCAAATGGATATTGAAAGAAAAAGGTCCATTTTGCTAGCTCTATCAAAAAGGGCCTTGCAAATAGCATGTAGACAATTACATTTCTGGGAACATTCAATTGGCCACCTATCTTGGCTAAATTACAATAATGTGCATTTTGGAAAATCATATCATTTTACTAAGTCATTTTAAATGTACACTGTGCATTTCTTCTCTTACCTCTCAAAGTAATTTTTTAGACTGCTTCAAACTTAAAGGAATATGCAGATATGCCCTGGATACCCATCAATCCAGGTTTGCTTTGCAGTCAGCCCCGGCACCTTCCCCAGCTAAACCTTGCTTTCCTAGAGGAGACCACCACAAAGACCCACTTCCTCCTGCACTTCCACTGCCATGCCATGTTAAGCATGTTGGAGTAAATGACACATTTGTCCAAGACCCTGTTTAATGACATAAAAAAAATGGCAAATGATCAACATATTTCCCTCCATTATCATAGACTTCAAATAGTTCCTTCCATACCAATGAGCTACTTCTAAAAGCTCAGGTCCTGTTACCCGATTTCATCCATTCATGAAACTGTTCAAACTCATTTATGACATCACATAATCATGTATGAAAAACTGATTTGGAGAAATGGGGACAGAGGCATCCAAACTCACAGTTAAAATAGATGTGCATGGAATGTACAACTAATGATTTCACTTGTCTACTCTTGATATAATTGAAAAGTAGTATCTTATGCATAATTAACACAGTTTTGAAAGATGCATATAAAACATTATAGTGTTTCTTTTCAAGTTACATTGGAAATTCTACTATGACCAATACAAATAACCTGTATGTGTGCTCTCTACCAAATCTGGAAAAATCATCAATACTACACTCTGTTGGTGCACCTTTGTTTCCACACATTCTCATAGTTCCCCTCCCCCTACCTTTCCTCCCAACAAGTAACTATAAAGAACAAAATAAAGACCATTATAAATTCTGGTTCACTTACTTTTTAAAAGTGGCAATGTCTATGGACCTTAAAATTGTTGAAATTATTGGCATAACCCTATAAATCTTATCTGTAACTAATCTGAAGACCATTAGTATCTCATTCAGTGGCAAAGGTCTTGCCACATATGCCTTTGGATTAGCAGGAGTTGCTGGAAACATTGTAAGGCATACAAATCCCATTAATAATATATATGGTGGCTTTTGAAATCTTATGACTAACCTTACTTTCATTCACAAAAGTGATCACCCAAGTAAAACTATTGTTTTTCCTTTTCCCCCCAATAGTCAATCTTTGAAAGTCCTACATTAATATTGCAATTAATATTTGGAAACTTGCTTGTTATGGGCTAGGCAGCAATAAGCAGATTAATGGTCTGGGTCAAGATGTTGCTGAGGCACTAAGGTTGAAGCAAAGCAGGAAGACAGGTAACTCAACAGAGTGGGACTGAATTATTGGATTCTTGAGCCTGGGGTGATGGAAGAGTTTGCATTCAACAAATATATAGGCCAAGCACTGTTCTCAAACATTTAAACAGGGACACTTAGGAAAATTCAACTTTTCCTGCAGTTGAATATAAGCAGATAAATTTAAAATATTTCTATAGAAATATAGGCAAAGATTAAGACTAAATGTTACATATTCAAAAAATATAAGTTAAGCTTTGGGTTGATTTGTAGAAGTGGAAGCATGTTGTATAAGGTATGCAACGATAGGAAATATCTTGTCCCATTTTGGACCAACAGAAAGAATATTATTTTCTAATAGCCATGTTTGTATGAAATGACATTACTCTAAGTCTGTTTTTATTTAGAACAGGAATTGGCACCTATCAGGCATTTAGCAAATAGCTTGAGTGAATACTTTAGCAACTTTTTATTTATCAAAATGAAAACAACACAAAATTCAATGGACATCTGAATAGACAAATAATGGGTGTAAGAAGACAAATCAGGACCTAGTTTTGCACCAACTGTTAGGGCAGGATAACTCTTCTATGGTATAACCTCTTTTAACACCAAAATGCCTCCAAAGCAAGAATGTCGGTGACCCACAATATTGGGAGACATTCAAGACTATCTTTTCCAAATAAAAACCATAAATAATGAAAGATGCTTTCTTACTTCAGTGAAAAAACATGCATTTTGCAGCAACCTGTAACCCTTTTGCAAACCTCTGCATGCAGAGAATAAGGAAAATAGCCCCTCCACTTTTGGAATGTGCCCCTGGAAATTTTGAAAACCAAGAGGTACATTATGAGATGTTCACAGAGCCCACTCATGCCACATAAAAATCAGTCAGAGATGACCAACTCGCACCCTCTCCAAACTGGTCACAGCCAATTTTTTCTTTTTTTCATTTTGTGAAGTCACACAAAAATTCCAGCCATTAACCACTTATAAATGAGTTATTTGCCAGAGACTTGATAATATAGGAAGGGAAAAGTCAAACATTCTTGCCTAGTGAAAGCAGGGGAAAAAAAAAGTCTGACTCTTACACTTACCTTCAAGGTAAAATTAATTATTAATTGGCAAAGCCTGGACATGGAATGATTGCTATCAATATTTTAATACTTTCAGTGCTAATTTCATTCCCACCATCACCGTTTGTCTACTTTAAAAGCAAGAAAGATCTGTTTACTTTCAGTAAGGCTTGGTATAATGATCCCCTCAAGAAGGTTTCTAATATCTTGAAATGCTTTGAATCTTCCTCTTCTTTAATTTCTAATATTAAGCAAACTGAAAAGAAGAAAGATTCGCATTTCATTCCCACGAATGAACAATTCTACCATTCTTAGCTGGCTTATGAAAGATTCGATTGCTAACCTCTGAACAACATGAATTTTTTAATTCCCACCCCCCACCATGGTATGATTCACATTATGGCCTTCTGGGGTGTGTGTTCTCATAGAAGTTTGGGGGTGCTGTGTACAGCTTCAAGTTTGTGAAAATGGGTGAATTTGTCAGTGAGCTGAATTCAACCTAACTCATTTCTAGAGTCATGCTTGAAGAAAATCCTCACCAAAATGCATCTCGTTTCAGGTTTCAGCAAAATGGTTTGAAAGAAGCCTTTAAGAATGGAGAAGTAGATGAATCACAAACATGGCGTTGACAAATAAAAACTAAGAACTCTCCCCTCTAGCTCCTCAAGGTCCACTGAGCCAGGGGGGAAGGTGCTGATGAAAAGCAGCTTTGGAATATGGAGATTTCCCCCAAGAAAATCTCAGATTCAAAGGTGACCTTCAATTTGCCTCAGGGAAGAAGGCACAACCCTTCACAGTTGGTACTAAGGCTCCAGGACAGACAAGGGGACAGTCACCAGAGGTGTGGCATTGCCCAGGGCATTCAAAGGCTAGAAAGGCTGTTGTGAGAACAGTTTTCACTAGATAGGAGTCACATTAGATTTTTTTAAAAGCCAGATGGCTGCCTACTGCTGCTGATCCAGGTGAGAATGTGTGGGACACTGGCCCCAGCTTTGCCCTCACCTTCTATTTTCATAGCATACGCCTGTTAATTCTACGTACCCTCCTCATCTCCAGCCTGTGACCAAGATCAGTTACTCCGTGGTCTCTGCAGGGGATTGGTTTCTGGGCCCACCTGCCTGTCAGAGATACTGAAATCTGCAGATGCTGAAGTCCTTCATATGAAATGACCAAGTTTTGCTCATAACCTCTGCACATTCTCCCGCATAGTGTAATCATCGCTAGATGTTGCGTAACACCTAATAAGTAGTTAGAGTGCATTGTTTAGGGAATAGTGGCAAAAAAAAAAAAGTCTGTATGTTTAGTACTAATGCATTTATTTTTCAGATATTTTTGGTAGGGGCCGAGATGTACCCAAGTGGTAGAGCACTTGCCTAGGATGTGCATGACCCTAGGCTCAGTGCCCAGGATCGCCAAAAATAAAAATAAAACGTATATGCAGTCTATGGTTGCTTCAATTTACAGATGCAGAAGAACAAAGAGAAAAGGACTATTGTACCGCTGTCCTGCGTACAGCCCCGTCTCCTCCCAGATAGCACTCCTGCACCCTGCCGGCCACCCCAACACCAGGCCCCTATCAAGCAGGTGAGCAGGCCACGGCCAGGCACCTTGGCCATCGCACTCAGCTTACCTTTTTCTTACTCATGGCACCTAAACAATCACCAGATGCTACTATCTTCTTTGTGGATTTCAAATCTGTCTCTTCTCTATGCCCACTGGCCCACTAGTCTCAGCCTGACCACCATCTCTCTTGCCCCTGAGCAACCTTTTAACTCACTTCCTCTGCCAGCCAACACCCTTCCAATCCGTTTTCTGAACTGCAGGCACAGTGGTGTTGCTCAAATCTCCTAGATTCTCCTACTTCTGGGCCTCCACTGCCCTCGGGCCAAGCTTCCTCTGGTACATTTTAGATGGACTCCTGATTTTCTTCTCTGGCCTCATCTCTTACCATTTCTGAAAAACAGAACAACTCCTATATCCCTAAATATAGGGAGGCCTCCATTTTTTCTCAACTTGAAGGCTGTGCTCAGTTTGACCTCGCCTCACAACCAAATTCTTTTCCCATATGTGACATGCCAGGCAAATCCATGGCTCATCATATTTTGTTCATGACTTACCTGGTTCAAAGTATTCTGATATTATCATCTCATCAGAGCTAACATTTATAAAGACGAGAATTTTCATCAATCATCCACAGAAATTGATTCATATTTATTGAGCATCTTTGCTTTTGTCATGATTCTGAACACGTATGCCATCTGCACTTGAGTTATTCTCCCCATTTTACAGATGAGAAAACCAAGACAGAATGACTGAGACAACTCAGCTAGTAAGTGGAGGAACCACAATTCCAACCAGGTCTATAGCCTTGCAGACTTAACTGTTTATCTCTGGAGTCCCACTCGAGTTTATCAGCAAGAACAAACTGTGTCCACGTTTGTGATGGAAAATAACAAGCATGCGACAACTGACATTAATAAGAGCTTTCCTGGCTGGTGTTAAAGGTAGTAGTGATGATCAGAGTGTCTGATCTTCAAGTCCATGCAATTGCAACCTCTGTAATACAAGCATTACATCTTCTTAGCTTACTGCTTAACTCCCCAGGGACAATTTTCCATATTATATTAACATTTTAGGTCTACTTCGAGGAACAATAAAATAGAAATATCACGCTACAGAATTATTCTCCTGCCAAAACTAAAACTACATAATTAATGTTACAGAAAAATGTGGGTTCGCGATGCTTTGAAAATCTAAACTGTATGTCATTTTGCCATTTATAGTTTATTAACAAAATTAGATGCAGCTTTTTTATATTAACTGCTGTACATTTTTCTGATGTTAAATCAATACAGTTTCCATTTTTCATGTAATAGAAATTTAGAAAATTAAATACATCAGACAAGTGGTCATAATGCAACCATAAAATGAAATCTGAAAGATTAAAATAATGGCCATTATTTATCATGCATATTTGCATCACCAAATAGTCAAAGTTCTAATTGCTTGCCTTAGGTTCCTATAAGTATAAAAGTAAAATATGGATTAACAGATTGGCCTTTCCCTCCTCCACACACAAAAAATATCCTGGGTATGGAATATGACATCAATAAATACTTCATTCATTGATGCCTGTAATAAGCTTATTTAGTTGCTAGAACATCTAGAGTATTTAAAGCAGGGTGGAGAAAAGGTAGAAACCACTCTTGTCTGATTATAGTGAACAGTATTTAAAACCTTTGAGAATTAGGGGGAAATTAAATCTTTTCAGAAATTAACAGAGACGTTTCTATGCCAGGCTGTTCACTCATTCACACTCACTTACTGAGCACATACTATATACTGGGCATGGCACTAATCTCTTGACAAACATCAGTTAATCAACAGACTTTAAGAGCCGGTCCCAGTGGGAGGTCACACCATCACACAATGGGAATCTCAGCATGGTAGGTTACCAACAGGAAGTCAAATTGTGAAGTCACTGCAACACATCTTCCTACCTTCCCTTTCTGCACTCCCAAATGCTACCCTAAGCATACTCACCTCTTACCCCCACTGAGGCCTGATCTCTTATTCCACTTCTTGGTATCTTCAGTTTTCTTCTGGGAAGACCCAGTGAGGTGATTTATGTTAGATCACAAATCACTGATAGCTACTTGCTTTTCTTTTTTTTTCCTAATGGTGTTTGCTAAGAGGAATGACTCACTGAAAAACATAGGCAATAGCAGCACACATCATGGAGAAAGAAGGATCAGGATTATTTGAGTTATTTAGGGTGAAGGCTTCTCCTGAGTCCCAGGACACTCTACTTAGGGATTTTTAATGCCTCTGGCTATATGTAGGTTGATCTCAAATAACATCATTTTTAGGAAGATATAGTAGCCCAGAATGGTTAGCAAAACAAATGGTCCAAAAGGTAACAATAAAGAGTGAAACTCCTGCCGGGCGTGGTGGCGCACACCTGTAATCCAAGCGATTTGGGAGGCTGAGTCAGGAGAATCGAGAGTTCAAAGCCAGCCTCAGCAACTTAGCGAGGCCCTAAGCAACTCAGTGAGACCCTGCCTCTAAATAAAATACAAAATAGGGCTGGGGATGTGGCTCAGTGGCCGAGTGTCCCTGAGTTCAATCCCTGGTTCCAAAAGAAAAAAAAAAAAAAAGAGCGAAACTCCTAATGAACAGGAATGAAATTTGGAAAGAGGAGACCATGATCATCAATATCGGAACAAGCACAGAATGTTCCCATTCATTCAAAAATCACCCAAATGTGTAGCTGATTTTTCTTGGTCCAAATGTCCCAGGAATCTACTTCAATTTACATTAGGGTCTTTGAGTCCCAAAGATTTTACAGCCAGTAAGAAAATTAATGCTCTAAACTGAAAGTTTTCTCCAGCATGGGTCTTTCTTCTTCTGTTGAAAAATAAAGGTAGAAATCTGACGCCTTGCCATGTTGGTAACAGTTTTAAATCTTCAGGTTATTCTGGTGTCATGAATTCATGGGATGGGAAGTAAATGAGTAAGTTTGAAATGTATCAGCCACTAAGAAAAAGGTTCCTTTACCCTCCTCCCCTGATTTCCATGACTGCTTCCAACCTCGTTCAACAACCCTGAAAGCATTGCTAATGTGTCCAGGATTTTATTTTTCCCACAATAAACCAAGTTAGGGCAAAGTCACACACTGAACACAGGGTCACCAGCAGATAAGTTACCCGTACTAACTTTTGCTAGATTCCGTCCTTCTCTCTTAAAAGTAAGTCCCACAAAAAGTGCATTATTTCACAAAGGTAGCTTTCCTCCTCCTTACAAATGTTTGTTGGTCTGAACAAACCCATGCTTTGTTAATAAATTAAGCCCAAAGTACTTTTAAAATTCAACCACAATGAAACACTTCATCCGAACTGCATTATTTGCCATTTCTATGCCTCTTCAGAATTTCTGAGAACTTCCCCCTGTGTTCGACAGTGACAGGAGGAAAAAAAAATCTGTTCCCAAGCTACTTTTAGACAAGTAAATACTTGGAAATTCACTCTGTAGCTAAGAAGCATATCATTAGGGCCTTTTCAAAGACATGCTGTAAACAACCTGCATTGAACAAAGCAGATAAAGGCTTTTTTTAGAAGAGAGGCAAGTCCCACCTTCAGCTTCAGGGAAAACTCCACCGTGGAGAAGAGCATCCTGCGTTTTGCCCTGACCATGTCAGTGAGGAAACTCATCACTCTGTACTGAATTGTTCCCTCGATTGCCTGTATGTCCAACTAGAGTGGAAGGCACTGACTTCAGGGCAGGGAGCAAGTCTTGGCCACTACTGCGAGAGCAGGCACTCAGAATCAACATTTGTTCCGTGAATGAATGAACACTGCACAGAGGTGATAGAGAAGACAGAATCAAGAAAGATGAGAAGGAATTATAGAACCCATGCCCTGTGTCCCTTGGGGTCCTTTTCAGGCAAGGTGGTGGGGTTGGAATCTAATGGTGACTCTTGGCTGGCTCAGCCCTATTGGCAGACAAGGTCTTCCTAGCAAGTACAGGAAGTTGATCTTTGGCTAACTCAAGGTCTTGGAGTAGGAATGTGTAAATAAGGAAAAGACTCAAGGCTAGAAATTTAAATTCTCAAGTTATTTAGAGATCAAAGGTATTGCCTAATTGGTGAGTTTTGTAATTCCCAAAGGCCACCTAGCCTTTGGGCTGCACATAATGAAGCAAGCCTTCATCTAACACTGGGGTTGTTATTACCCAGCATCTTCTTCCTTTAGAATTGGTACTCAAGGACTGAGTTCGCATGTTATGTTATGTTTTGGATGGGAGGTGTCGCCAAAAAGCTCACGTGTGAAACAATGCAGAGGAGAAATGATTGGGTTATGAGAGTCTTAATCCAATCAATGATTTAATCCCCTGATAGGGATTAACTGAGTGGTAACTGCAGTGGTGGGTGTGACAGGAAGAGGTGGGAATGAGGCATGGCTTTGGGGAATATATTTTTTATATGGTGAGTGAAGTCTCTATATCTCTCTGTCTGTCTGTCTGTCTGTCTCTCTCTCTCTCTCTCTCTCTCTCTCTCTCTCTCTCTCCTTCCTGGTGATGCGACTTCCACCATGATGTTCTGCCTCACCTCAAGCCCCAAGGAATGGAGCCACCCTTCTGTGGACTAAGACCTCTGAGCCCTCAAACTTTTCCTCCTTTAAAATTGTTCTGGTCAGATCTTTTAGTCACAGCAGCGAAATAGCTGACTAAGACACGTTACACTTGGATAGGGAAGGGTTTAGAACAATGTCACAGTAAGAAGAGGAAGAAGAACAAGAAGGAGAAGAAGAAATACCTAGAAGGAGGAAAAGCCAGTGCAGGAGGGGGAAGAGGAAGGAGGAGAACAAGAAGGAAGAAAGGCCTCACAGTTGTTTGGAGTGATCTCAGCCACAACTGGATCTTCTTCAGTTTATTCCTGTTACTAACAGGGGGTTGGCCATATTTTGCTAGAATGAAAAAACTTCAGTAACAGGTCAAAACATGAGTTTCACATAGAGACTAAGAAGAGGGTAGAAATCTTCAAACTAAAGCATATAAACTGATTTTTAGAAAAGAATCAAAGATCCAATCCTGAAGAGCAGAGGATAGTCTGGAAAAAGGGAATGGTGGCATGATGATGGGGGGAGAGAAGCTGGTGATGGTGACAATAAGGACTGAGCTTACCATGGCCAGGTAAGCTCATGTGGATACCAACGACCCCAGAAAGGAGGTTCTGTTAGTGTTCATTCCATTTTACAGACAAGGAAAAGTGAGATCAGTTCAATGCACCAAGTTCTACGGTCAGTCACTGGCAGGGCCCACCTATTCACCCAGGAAGTCAGGTTGCAATGCCCCCACCTCCTGTTTTAGTTTCCTGTTGTCACTTTTTACAGATTACAACCTTAAAACAAGAGCAATGTATTCTCTCATACTTCTGTAGGCCAACAGTCCGAAATGAGCATCACTAGGACAAAAATCAAGGTATCGGTAATGCTGTGCTCTCTCCAGAGTGTCTAGGGGACAGTTTGTTCCTTGTCTCTTCTGGCAACTTCAGGTGGCTGCCAGCATTCCTTGGTTTGGTCTTACATCACTCTAACCTTCAAAGCCAGCATCTCGACATCTCTGCCCTGTTTCACGCGTGTGTGAAATCTCCCTGTGAGTCTCTCCCATGTGGACACTGTGAATGCACCAATGGCTGACCCAGATAACCCAAGATAATCCCTTCTTTCCAAAATTCTTAATGACATTTGCAGAAGTCTTCTTCCAAATAAGGTAATATATGAAGTTTCAAGATGAGGGCATCGTATTTTGGGGAGAGGGCATTTTCTCGGTCTACCACAATATGCTACTCTGCTGTAACAGCTTTCAGTGGCTTAGATCAACTGTTCTTAAAATATATGCGTTGTGTGCTTATTGGAGTTAATTTAAGACCTTCACTGAGGTTGTTAAAAAGGCAAGTATGAAGGTGGAGATCATTTGAAAATGATAAAAACATTCTGAAGACTAAATACTATAATTTAACACTCTTGTTTGGATGATGGATTTGTCATTCCAGACCTTGAATATGGATGAGGATCTTCTGAAAACCTTCACTTAGCTCCATCCTTAGGCCCTGAGATTCAATCAACAACTGCCAGTGTCTCAGTCAGCTTTCTAACACTGTGATGAAATACCTGAGAAAATCAGCTTCATAGAAGAAAGATTTATTTTGGCTCACAGTTTCAGAGATTTCAGTCCATGGCTGGTTGGTTCCATTGCTTTGGACCTGAGGCATGGCAGAACATCACAGCAGAAGGGCCTGACAGGGGAGCTGCTCTCCTCATGGCAACTGAGAAGCAGAGTACAAAAGGGGTTGGGGAAAATACAGAGTCCCCTAGGGCATGCCCCAAGGACCTATTTCCTCCAACTCAGTCCCAGCTCCTAAAACTTCCACCACTTCTCAATAATTCCATCAAATTATGAATCCTTCAGAGGATGAATACACTGATAAGGTTAGGGCCCTCACAACCCAATCACACCTGAGAAGTCCCACCTTTCAACACTGCTCCATTTGGGATGAAGTTTTCAAACACATGAGCCTATGGGGGACTTTCCTGACCCAAAATACAATACCCAGCATATCATTCCTTGATAGCAACTACTATTCCCAGTCTCAGGGTTGGAAATTCTTCAGAAGCATCCTATGATGTATGGTGTGATAAATGCCTCCACCAAGCAGAACCATCTTCTCTCCACCTCTTCTACTTCACCACCCCTTTTCCTTCAATAATCTTTTATTCCCAGTTAAGATAACTTTATTCTTCCTCATTTATTTTATTTATTTTTATTTTTACAGGCTGCATTTTGATTCATTGTACACAAATGGAACACAATTTTTTGTCTCTATGGTTGTACATGATGTAGATTCCCACCATTCGTGTAATCATATATGTACGCAGGATAATGATGTTTGTCTCATTCCACTATCATCCCCTGCCCCCTCCCATCCCCTCATTTCCCTCTAACAATCCAAAGTTCTTCCATTCTTCTCTTACCCACCCCCATGCCCCCTTTATGTAGCAGCATCCACATATCAGAGAAAACATTTGGCCTTTGTTTTTTTGGGACTGGCTTATTTCACTTAGCATGATAGTCTCCAAATACATCCATTTACCTGAAAATGCTGTAACTTTATTCTTCTTTATGGCTCAATAATATTCCATTGTGTATATATACCACTGTTTCTTTATTCTTCTTCATTTTTCTCATGGCCCTTTACATGTTTGGGATACCCATTCCATTTTTCATCAAAAACCACTATCATCCTCAGGCTTAAACTTTATTTCATATAAAAGGATGCTCAATGAGGGAAATGAAAATCAAAATCACAATGAGATATCAATTCACATCCATCAAGAGAGCTAATATTTTTTAAGAATAACTAGGCAAGATGGTGAATCAGTGCAGCCACTATAGAAAACAGTATGAAGCCTCCTCAAAAAATTAAAAATGCCACTATCATATGACCTAGCAGCTCCACTCTTGAGTATGTCTCTTAAAAAATGAAAGCAGGGTCTCAAAGACATATTAATGCCCATGTTTTGGGCAGCATTTTCACAATCACAGGACAGAAACCAATGTCCTTCAAGAATGAACAGATAAATAAAATGCAATTTATATATACAATGGACTGTTCTGGAGCCTTTAGAAGGAAGGAAATTCTGACATGTACTACAACACAAAAGAGGACATTATGCAAAATACATTATGCTGATATGACTTGGATGTAAAGTGTCCCCCAAAATCTCCTATGTGTTGAAGGCCAGGTCCCTAACACAGCACTGTTCAGAGGTGTGGTTCTTGGGAAATAATTGGGTCATGAGGGTGCGAAGTAATCAAAGGATTATTTTGTCAAGACTTAGTCGACTACAGAGAGGTGGTAGAAACTCTAAGAGATAGGACCTAGTGGGAGGGAGTGGGTTCTTGGGGGTGTTCCCTTGGGGACCGTATCTTCTCTCAACTGCTTTCCTCTCTTTCTCTCTTCCGCCACACCTCTCTGCCTCACTGCACACTCATGGCAATGGGGCCGCCCAACCATAGACTGACTCCTCGGAAACCATGAACCAAAATAAATCTTTCCTTCTTTAAGTTGTCTATGTCAGGTTTTCTGGTCACAGTGATGAGAAGCTGACACATAAGCCAATGGCAGGAAAGGCCAGTACAGAATGAGTCCACTCACAGGAGATGTCTAGACTGTCAATTCCACAGAGACACAAAGCAGAATGGTGGGCACCAGGGGTTAGAAGGAAGGGGAGATGGGAATTGGGTGTTCACTAGTGGCACTTGTGCACGCTACGGTTCTCCAGATGGGTTTCACAGCAACATCAATGCAAACAATACGACTGAGCTATACACTTAAAATGCTGATGACAGTGAATTCTATGTTATGTGTGTTTTACAGCCTTTAAAAAATAGCATAAATAAAACCCTTATTCCATGCAGAAAGTTCTCCTAAACCAAGTCAGATAAATCTTCCCTTTCTATGCTATTTTTATGTAGATGTTTCTCTTTTCTGTAAGAAAAATAGGTTGTTTTCTCTTTCGTTTTTTGCAAAAGCCCTCCACGTGTCATTATTCACATAGAAAATTGAATTGTTACAAAGTGACCAAATCAAAAATGGAAACATTTCCATACCTAGAAACAACAAGAAGGGGAAGGGTGGTAAAACAAAAATTTAATAATTAGGAACGCTTTTCTTTCACTGTGATAGAGTTACACAAAAAATCCTCAATAAACTTTCATGCATATGAAGGTGCTTATGTTTTCCAAGAAAAATGTGGTTGGGTACTTAGAACAGTGGATCTCAAACTTTGTGTGCATCAGAACCACCAAGAGGGCTTGTTCCCACACAGATCCATGAGTGGGGCCTCTGGAAAGTCTCCCCTCAGAATGCTGGGGATGAAGACAAAGAATCTGCATTTTATTCAGTTCCTCAGTGATACCAGTCCCACTGGGTCAGGGACTACAGCTTGAGAACATTAGCTTGAATCTGTACTTACTTTTTTTTTTTTTTGGAACCAGGGATTGAACTCAGGGGCACTCGGCCATTAAGCCACATCCCCAGCCCTATTTTGTGTTTCATTTAGAGACAGGGTTTCACTGAGTTGCTTAGGGCCTTGCTAAGTTGCTGAGGCTGGCTTTGAACTTGCCATCCTCCTGCCTCAGCCTCCCGAGTCGCTGGGATTACAGGCGTGCGCCACCACGCCCAACTGTACTTTCTTAATAGTAGTCATGACAGTCAAGACAGCAAAACATAAACCTGGAAATGTCATTCCAGATGGGGCTCCTCCTGTCCTATCTTTGTGCAAAGCCAAGGGAAGACACTTAGCCTCCCACTGGGCTCTTCCCTCTGCCTACATTCTTTCCTTTGGAAACACTAGGAATTTAGGAAGCAGTGTGAAATATAGTTGGACCTCCGTATCCACATCTGTACATTCAACCAAGTGCCATCAAAGATATCCTAAAAACATTTTCATCTCTTAAAAAAAAAAAAAAAACACTGTATCTGTACTGAACATGGACAAACTTTTTGGTCATAGGATATAATAACTATTTACATAGCATTTATATTGTATTAGGTATTGTAAGTCATCTAGAGATGACAAAGTACACAGGAGGATGTGGCGAGGTTATATGCAAACACTGCACCATTATGTGTAAGGAACTTGTGCATCCTCAGATCTGAGCATCTGTTGGGGTTGGCAGAGTGGAAGGAGCCTTCCCGAAAACAATCCCGAGCAGATAGTGAGGGACAACTGTGTTTAACACTTCAAGTTCCAAGTAAATCTGATACTGTTTAAATAGTCTGATCTGTCCTTCACTTTTAAAGGGCACTCAAAACAGTTCTGTAGCTAGATGCATTTAAGTAATAAGAGATTGCAGACAAGAAGCTCAGTAATTCTGCCAAATTACACCAAATACCTTGACTTCCAGCCTTTGATGACATGCTAGTTTGATGGCTTTTAAGTCACAGATCATGCATTTAATAATCTTGCTCTTACAATTATCATATCTAAAATAATTCTGGTTGTGATATCAATAAAATCGAGTAACAAATACCGTATTTAACAATTAGGACAAAACTAACTTTCAAAGAGAAACTACTTTCTTTAGCAAGAGAAAATACACTCATCCATAAATGGAGTAGTACATGAAGTCACAAAAATTGGTGCATGAATTTTTACAGAATATATATAGTGCATAGAGACCACCATCTACTGAAATTTATGCAGTATACCTGATCATGCAGTGTGATTTAATAGTTCTAAACACAGCAGTGAAATCCCAGTTCATATTATCTTAGCTAAAAATCAAGATAGAGTAGTTTATGATTACATTAAACCCTTGAGATGGTCCCTTAGTCACCATTTCCTTGTGATTTATTGGAATGAATACAAGTGTGTATATATAGGTTACCACAGAATCAAAATAAAAATGTACGCCTATCATTAAAATTGAAGTGATAAGCCTTCCTGAATCTGGTCATATTAATCTTTGAGTGGAAGATTCCACTTTCAGGAAATCCCTTCCCTCTAAACAACTAAATCTGAAGTTTGTTTCCTAGAATGTTTCATAGATAGTAAAAACAAAGACTCATTTCTCACTTTCGAAGGAGTCAGATACAATGAAATGAAGTACACCCAGCCTCTCACTCCATACAAGTATATAAAAGAGCAGGTGCTATATTCATTCTCTAATATCACAATAATGAGACACTACCGAATTTTCGCTGGCGAAAGCAACATCACTTATTTCTATGTGATCTTCTGCACAGGGATAAAGAAGAACAAACTTCAACAGTTCTAACAGTTCCACTTAAGAAACTGAATCACAGTGACAAAAATTCACTCATGAATTACAAACAAGAGCCTGAAATATTAAAAGACTGGATGGTCAACATAGGGATTTTGATCTTTTTATGAGACTTAGTATGGCATTACAACACACAAAAATGTGCCTAAAAATAACAGTCACAACATATAATAATTGTTATGCCTAGGAAAGGAGTGTTTCCCAAAAGATTCTGTGTTAATGCAAAAATACTCACAAGTTAAATGATTTGTTATGGGAGCTGTAACCTAATCAGTCCATCCGGATTCCACCGGACTAACTGGATGGTAACTGTAGGCAGGTGGGGCATGACTGGAGGAGGATATTCACTGGGGGTGCCTAGAAGGACTCATCTTTCATGCAGCCCTTCCCCTTTCCCTCTCTGATCTTGGCCACCATGAGTGACACAGTACTTCATCACATTCTTCCACCATGATGTCCCGCCTCACCTTGAGTCCAGAGCAATGAAGTCAGCCAACCATGGACTGAATCTCTGAAACCACCGACCAAACTAAACTTCCTCCTCTAAGTCATTCTTGTCAGATATTTTGGTCACAGAAATGAAAATCGAACATACTCAATAATATAAACAAATACTTTTCCAACTAGTCATTTCATGCTAAACATTAATTTTTACAGTCATACTAACAATATTTTTGTTTTTCAAGGTCAATTATGATTTAGCCTTGGAAGTAAGAAATCAAGAACATCAGGGGAAGCCGGGCGCGGTGGCACACGCCTGTAATCCAAGCGACTTGGGAGGCTGAGTCAGGAGGATCGTGAGTTCAAAGCCAGCCTCAGCAACTCAGTGAGACCCTGTCTCTAAATAAAATACAAAATAGGGCTGGGGATGTGGCTCAGTGGCCAAGTGTCCCCGAGTTCAATCCCTCGTTCCAAAAAAAAAAAAAAAGAACAGCAGGGGATGAACGAATAGACCAAAGGAACATAACAGGAGGCTTAGAAATAGACTCCAAAATTTATGAAAGTGTCATTGATGACAGAGATGGCTCTGGAGACCAAGAGAGGAAGGATGGAGTATTTAATAAAGGTGCAGGGCTAATGGATTATCTGTGGTGGGAGAGTGGAAATGAGTTTAGATCCCTACCTTATACTATACATAAAGTTCAATCCCAGGAAGATTGGGAATGTTAGAGTAAGAGGCACAACTTAATTTTTTTTTTAATCTCATAGAACACAAGAAAATAATTTTGTGATTTCCATGTGGAGAAGGACTTTTTAAAACAAAATGTTAAAAGCTCAAACCAGAAAGATTGATACAGAAGAATGAATTAAAATGAAGCACAATTTTCATAACATAAAGGAAATGAAAAGGCAAGTACTTAAATGGAAAAAGACATTGCACACTCATAACAAAGAATCAGTACCCAGAAAAATATAAGAAAATTCTACAAAATTCTAAGAAGAGAAAAGACAACTTACTAGGAAAAATGGGCAAAGGGGATGAACAGGCATTTTTCAGATGAGGAAACCTAAAAATCCAATATCCATACAGGATTCCCAGCATCAGTAGTAATTAAGGAAATGTAAATTTAAAACACAGTGAAAAACATTTTTACCTTTAATTTTAGGTAAAAATTTAAGTCTGAAGGTTCCAAAGGTTGGCAAGGTATGGAACATTGAGAATTATCATGCTCCAATGTAACATGGCCCTATCATCCTAGGATATAACTCGCATTATCAAGCAAAGTTGAAAATGTGCATGACCTATAAGCCAGTAACTCTCACGTTAGAACATACCCTAAGATGCAAAAAAAAAAAAAAAAAAAGTATGCTCACAGGTGTGCAAGATCATTTCTTGCAGCAATTTTGAGAATAACAGAAAGTGAAAGTAACACAACCATCCCTCAGCAGGTGACAAGATCAACTGGGCCACATTCATTCAATGAAATATTTAACAGTGAAAAGGAATGAAGTAGAGCTATATATGGTACAATGGATGGATCTTAGAAATAATATATTTCCATGGAAAAAACTGCAAGGTGCAGGAAAGCACCTGAAATAGGAAATATCTGAAATAGGAAATATAAATTTTCAAAGTAAGCAAAATTAAAGGTTACTTTTAGGGACACACATATGACTCCTGCATATTACAAGGCGGTTAATCTGCGTGTGCACCTGCATAGACGTACTGGGGACTGAACCTAGGGGTTCTCTACCACTGAGCTCCATGCCCAGTCCTTTTTATTTCAAGAGAGCATCTTGCTGCGTTGCCCAGGCCGGCCTCAATTTTGCGTTTCTCCTGCCTCAGCCTGTGTAGCAGGGATTACGGGTGTGTACCACCACACCCAGGATCCAGAGGAATTCTTAAAAACATACTCTGGTTTATAAACAGAGATTTAAAATCCAACATGTTTTTCATAAATCTCATTTACCCATTCTTGAAACCAGAGATGGGAGAGGGAGCCTGGTGCTCACAGGGCGAACCTTTCCTGGCTCAGCAAGAGGGATCTGGCCTTTCTTCATGCTGTCCTGATAAATATGTACCTAACAGGAGCTCCTCCTTAGTAGGCCAGGACAAATAGAAGTCCAAGGTCTGAAATATGGTTACACAGATAAGTGAGGGGGCCAGGATCCTCATTCCCACCCCAGAGTCTCATAAGTCTCATGGATATTGAGATGAAGCTGTCAGTTATATGGCTGGTAACTCAATGTCAGTCTCAGCTGGCATCAGTCACTGGGGCTTAAGGGAGTGAGAGGAAGAGAGAAATACCAGAATGGGGAGCAAAGAGAAGGGCAGCCCATGGTTCATTTCACAGTCTCATTCCACTGTCCGATCCTTGCTTTGGCACTAGAGTCGCGTCAAACCTCACTGCTGTCCTCTAATGTAGGTATCACATCTAAAATCCTTTTAGTTCCTTTCTCCCACATTTTAAATGCTTATTTTCTTTGGAAGACATTAGAGTCCTGCTTTAGTGCACTGACTACTTAATACAATGACATTTCCAGGATGAATAGGAGATACAGAAATGAATCAGGCAAGGTTCCTGCCCCTCAAGTCAGGTTTACAGGTTTAGCAGAGAATGATCGGCAAGAACCTGTAACTCGAGCATTGAATCTGGTGTCCTAGAAATATGCGGGGTGGGGGATGAGTCAAGCAAATTCTGAAAGCTGAGAGTATAAGCCACCAGTGTGGAATCTGTCTCTGACATGAGGGATTACTAAAAATTTCCTGTACTTTCGCTGAGAGTGTTTCTGCCAAAATGTTGTCTACATTATTTACTCCTCTGGATCCCAAGCACAGTAAAAATTAATTTGGCAGATTAAACTTGAGAGATTATCTTCTCTGCTGAACAAATGAATCTAACAAGATTAATAATGCTTCTTGGTGTCAGGTACTGGACTGAAGACACAAAACAAACAAGTCACAGTCCTTCTGTCCCTTAGAGAGTTCATGGTATTTTCAGAAAAAGTATACTATGCACTTGATTGATGGGAACCACATTTCCTGTAGGAGACAAAGGATGAAGTGCATGGTGTGGCTCAATGAGTTAAAGCAATGCCTTCCAACTTTACATGGGAAGTGCATTCACACACACACACACACGTGCACATATACAAGTACATGCATACACTCAAATTTTAAACCTACATGACATAGTAAAATATCTAACAATGATTACTTGTATTTTGAACCTATTTTCAAAGGATTTGCTTCCAAGGTGTTTCATTGAAAATAAACATTTAAATGGGAGGTCACAAACGTGACATTTTGTGCTTTGTTTCTATTGTTCCAGAAGCAGCAGGGGGCAAGCTAACGTAGGAAACCTGCCCTGGCAGTGCAAGGGCTAAGCAAGGTCCTAGAACGGTGGGGAAAAGCAGCTCCCCTCTGCTGAGTACAGAAAATGGCATAGAGGGAAGAGGAAATCTACGTTGGAGAGAACAAATCTGGGGCGGTGAGATAACAGAAGGTGAACGTACCACTCTGGGATCAAATAAGATGAAACAAAATGAAATAAATATAAAATAAAATTTAAAAAACGCCTCATGCCAGCTACAAGAAATCTATGAAGGCAGAGAGGCGTACTTGGATTTTTGTTTTAACTTTGCCTTCAGGCACTTCTGAGCCCAAATAACTGCAGATCTGGGAATAACAGGTGTTTATTGATTTCCTTGTGATTTTTTTTCCTTTTTTATTTCTTCCCTCTTTCTTTTCCCCTGTGGTAACAGAACAGAAAGACATATGTATTCCATATGTAACACTTTAGAAAATGAAAGGCAAGAGAAACATTGAGCAGATGTAGAGAGTAGGGACCCACTTTCCCCACTACAGCTTAATGTCAACAACCCAAGTGCTTTCCTTGTATGATCCTGAAAAGGGAAGCCACCGAAAGTTCCCCAGAAAAATATAAACTCGTAAGAAACTTGAATGTTAGCCTGGAAATCTGTACTGATCAGGGGAAAAAAAAAAAAAAAAAACTTCAGGTTTCTTCCTCACTTCGATTCCTCTTTTTGAGAGACTTATGAGAAATGCCATACACTCCTTAAAGGGCGATCAATAGTTTGGCTTTAATTACTTTTGAAGCTTAAAAGAGAAAGGAAAACTAACTGGTCTCTGAAAATCTCCCTTCTTTTAAGGCTTTGATTGTCAAGTTGAACTATCAAATCACACATCAAGGTTGATTTAGTCTGAGATATTAAAAAAAAAGTTTAAAAGATAAGAATACACCTCTCTGGATGATGAATTATCTGCTATAATCTGTCTTTTTATTTCTCTGCAGGACACAGCCTTCCATCCATCAAACCAGGGTGAGTTCCTCTTATGTTCAAGTATCTAATAATGTTTAGAGGACAGGACCACGGAGCAAAATAACATACACATTTTTTATCTCCCCACCCCCAAATTTGAAAAAAGACTATGATCTCTCTAGGCACTGGGTTTAATTTGAAGAGCTAGGAAAGAACCAAACATACTGAAACATTGGGGAAAAAGAAAAAAAAAAGGAGAAATTACAAGTTTGACTCTGCTGATACTTTGCAAAAGATGAAGTTTGAAATAAAGCAGGCAAGGGGGAAAGTGGCAAGGGAGGTATTTTCCAAACCCAGTTTGTGAAGCAAATGGAAAACGATGTGAGCAAACTGGTCATAAAGGGAAGGGGCACACGGGTGTGCAAAGATAAGCAGCCCACGGAAGGAAGGAGGAGAAGGGAGGGGCGCCTTAGAAGTCCACAGGAAGCCTGGGGCTTCCGAAGATGAAACAAACTTCTCTAGGGACAAAAATTTGTTTAAATATTCCTACATATGTCAAATGGCGAACTGGAGCTGCAAATAAGCTGCAGGGAAGACCAGGCTGAACAGCAGTGTCCTGCAAGGAAGGAGCCATTGTTCAGGAATTACAGTCTCATAAGGACCCAGGGTTTTTTGTTTTTTGCTTTTTTGCTTTTTTGTGGCCTCCCAAGACTACAGCAGCTGCAGTGTGTAGATGTAGCTGAAAACACACACACACACACACACACACACACACACACACACCCTGCACAGGAGGTGCATTTCCTGAAGACATGGTCGTATTTTCTATAGCAATAATCTTCCATCCACAAAAGGACCAAGAGGGAAAAAAAAAGAGGTTGACAAGAGACAGATACAATCTCATTCAAGGAGAAAAACCAGGGTCATACAAGCAGATTACAAAAACATACGCAGGGGTTCTTGCTTGTTATTATTTTAAATATTGATAGAGGGTCTTTTGTATCTGCCAGTTGGCCATTTGGAACTGGTAGAAAATGCTAGCACATTAGGGGAACAAAAGTAAAGACGAGTTGTGTCACTGATTTAAACACACATACACACACGCTCTCTCCCTCTCTCCTCCTAATCTGGCTGCAGCTTCTTCAAAAATACAAAAAGCTCCCTTCACATTGTTCAGCACCTCTCCGATTTCCTGTGTCAACCCACAAGTTGATTTGTTTCCCTGGGTCTCCTAAGTTACCCAAGTTACCTAATGCATGCCCAGTAGGAAACATTTTTAAATGAGTTCGTTTTTATTGAATTATGATTTCCTGCAGACGCTGATAACGAAATTCAAATTGCTCTGGCAGACGAGGATTTTTAGAGTGCTGGGACGAAACTGAGTTTTTAAGAGAATCTCCAAGAGCCACCCACCAAGTGTGTGCAGTAACTGGGTACCGATTGATGAATACTTCAAATACTTAATTAGATTTGCCAAGGGAAGAAAAAAAAAATCAATCGTTAGGAGTCAACACTCTGGGAGATATGGATGATAAAGAACTGTTATTGGCACACTCAGGGTGCAGTCCAAAGTAAAGCTTAAGCAAACAAAGTTTTTAGACTTTCATCGCACTCTCTGCAGTAGGCACAATGCAATTAGCAACACATCAAAAGGAAGGGAAAGCAACTTTTGCCCCCCGATTTCTCTTTCTTCAAGAATTTCTTCAGTCTGTTTAAAAGGCATTTTGCAAGCAAGGAAGAAGCGAGTCAGATTCTATCAGGGGTAGCATCGCCTATGAACACCTGCAAACGGAATTTGCTCTGTTTTGTTAACCATTTATTTTGTCTTTACCGGTTTTCAAAGGGAAATGTGATAACCCCACCGTGCTTTAGACGCACACCAGGATGTTTAATCTAATAAAGCCACTGCGGAGCCATGGATCAAAGCAACATGGCGCATTCGTAATTTGGGACCTGGGAAAGAATTTTAACATTCAGGCGCAGTGAGCTCCATCTTAAAAAATGTTATTAATAGGATAAAAGCAGAGCATCTAAGTAACATCTGTTTTTTTAAGGGTCTTCACATTGCTACGTTTATGGGAGGCCAGGGCAGAAACAGCCTTGGGACACCACTGGCTGCACCTCTGGGGATTGTGCTCCATTGTTAAAAAACAAACTTGAAGTCCTGTAATTATCATCTGGCAGAAACACCTAGAAATGGGAAGCCAAGAGAAATGAAATGATGAAAGGGACTTTTGAGGGTCAATGTTATGAGGGGTTTTCCCCCCAAATTGAAAAAATTGTCTTCCAATAAAGGTAAGAGAATTGACTTACAAATTTAAAAATTAAGCCAATAGTTCCCAAATGTGTTCTGTAGCAGACATATCCCCTGGGTACAACATGGGTGTCATACCTCCCCCATCTGGCATCCATGTATTTTTTGATGTGTTGGGATTTTTATATTGTTGAGAAGGAAATGAAGTGACAGCTATCCCTCTTCTTTGTACCACCTGTTTCAGAAACGATCAGCTACAGTGAGCTCATCTGCCTAGTAGGGGACAGAGTCCAGGGATGGGCGACAGGCGTACAATGTCAGTTTTGCATTCCAGTATTCGTGCATTTTAAATTTTCTAGTACGTCTGTTTAGGAAGTGAAAAATAGTGAAATTAACTTTCATATTCCATTCATTTTACCTAATATTTCTAAAATATTTCAGCACATCAGATAAAAAGTGTTCATTAGATATTTTGCATCCTTTTCTCTGGAAGTCTTTGAAAGTCGCTATATGTTTGACACTTCAAGCACATCTCAGTTGGGACTAGTGATATTACAAGTGCTCGCTAGTGAACACATGGCTGGTGGCTACCATTCTGGTAACACAACTGCAGACAGATGAAGAAACATTACAGAGAACGAAGTGAGGCTGGCACAGAATCAAGCACTAGCTGGGTAGGACCCCATCTCCAATTATGGGGATTTGCCAAAGCTGAATCCTTCTCTTTAGACTCCTGGGGAGCTGAATTATTCGTTCACATATTCATTTAACAAACCTTTTCAGGGTGCCTACCTTGTTCCAAGAACTGTGCTGGGATTATTGAGATGAATAAGATCTATGCAAGTGAGTATATTCTCCAGGTACACACTGATCTACAGTGGAGTATGCTAATGGCCACCTGTTCATGTGCTGGAAGTCATGCATGATGGGCTGGAGAAGAGGCAAGGGAAGGGGAAAAAGTGGATTACAGCTCCAACATTATCTCCTCACAAAAACCTCTTCTACCCTTTCAACATTAAGTAAAATCGTTGGCCTCTCTCCCCAGTCATCTCTGCTTTGCATCCTATTTTCTTTAGCATATATGACACTATCTGAAATTTTTCTTCAATTATTTATGTTTTATTTCTTTTTTATCTGTCTTCCTAGAAAGGAAGGAGATAAGTCCCCTGACAGCAGGCATCTTGGGGGCACTATTCACCCTGTGCCTTTGACAAAAGAGAGTCAGTAGTATTTGCTGCTCCTTCCAGCCAGTCTGCCTTTCCTTCCTTTCCAGCCATACTGCCACCAGCTGGGATCTCATTCAAGGCTTTCTGTCAGCCCTTCTTATCTAACCAAAGCCGGGCGTGGTGGTGCACGCCTGTAATCCAAGTGACTTGGGAGGCTGAGTCAGGAGGATTGCGAGTTCAAAGCCAGCCTCAGCAACTCAGCGAGACACTAAGCAACTCAGTGAGACTCTGTCTCTAAACAAAATACAAAATAGGACTGGGGATGTGGTTCAGTGGCCGAGTGTCCTTGAGTTCAATCCCTGGTTCAAAAAAAAAAAAAGAATCCTCCAATCTGTCCTGATCACAACCAGGATGAGCCACCAGAGACACTGGTTTCATTACATCAATCCCCTGTTCAAAATGCAACCTTCTTTTTAGGAAAAAAGGTTCCAGCACCTTATTGAGGCAATCAATTTTCTATCACCTCATTGTCAAGATTTTTCTCCCCTTCTGGCCCTATTACAGTTTCCCTCATCTGCACAAAGAAGCTCTCACTTTGGTGACACGTCATGGATGCCTACAGTTTTTCTTCAACTATCAACTAACTCATTGGCAAAAAAGAAAAAAAAAAATACAAGGATATTCTTTTGGTCCTCTAGCCTAACTCCCGCCAGATACTCTTTGTCATCCAGCTTTACTTTACCCCCAGGTAAGAAATGGTTCCCAAAGTCCAGGTCCCACAGGGGCCAGCACCGGACAGATAATAGCATTTGGATGTCAGTGACTGCATAAAAACCCAAGCTCCACAGCTCAGTGCCACAGCCTGGGCAGCCATGGACAAGCCAGATGGGGACACCACCAGGAGAGCAGAGCTCCTGTGGCCCCAGGGCAGCATCTCACCAATGCCCATAATGGACCTGATGTGAGATCTCTTCCCTCTTCAGCTGAATAGCAGAAGTCCTGAGTCTCTCACATAATACAAGGGAAACTCAAAACTGACATTGACCTCTCACCAAGTGTGCCCAGTGGAGAATGCAATTTGATTTGATATGCATATGGAATAAGCCATCCTGTTATAGTGCCCTCCCAACAATATCATCCCAAATTCTAGTGTTTTTCCCTATTTTTCCCCTATCTTTATCCTTACTATCCTGGTGGAATGGGGGCAGAGAAGGCATAGGATGTCTTTTCATTATTTATCTTTTGCTGATGAATAAATAAGAGGACAAAAATATTTAAAGACCAATGGCCTAATCTAACAGTTCTCTAACTCAATAGAAGACTCCAAGTAGAATACAGATCTTCTATTTAAAATTAAAATAAAAGCAACCCTGGAAATTGAGGGCTAGACTCTAGTATCTACAAGCAGGGTAGCATCCTACGCCTTGTGGAGGTTTAAGCAAGCACGAAATACCAACTCTAACCACCCTCAATCATTCAAAAATACTCAACTGAGCAAAGGGACTCTGTAGAATGTTCTTGATTTCAGCATTCATATCATCAAAAAGAAGGGACGGGATGACTTTAACCACTTCTGCAACACGGTGCTCCTCACATTAAGAGGTTTCAGACCCTGGAGGAATGCCTCTAAGCATTTATTACTTATTCTGTTAA
The DNA here is from genome assembly GCA_020662805.1 of Glaucomys volans. Taxonomy (NCBI): domain Eukaryota; kingdom Metazoa; phylum Chordata; class Mammalia; order Rodentia; family Sciuridae; genus Glaucomys; species Glaucomys volans. The sequence goes on along the minus strand of JAJEJO010000769.1, from coordinate 95,247 downwards.
TTATTGTCCTTAATTAAATAACACCTTTCAGAATGACAATCTGAGTGTATGTCTCACCTCCTTAATTAGAATGAAAGATCCTCAGCATAATTCAACCAAAACATATTAAGCACCTACTGGGGTTTGAGGCATCTTGTAAGGAGAGAGATTCCTCCCTGGGTGGCTGACACATCCCTCCACTCTTCTTTCACTTCCCATATGAAAGGTTTTACAACTTCTCTTCTTGGAAGTACTTTTTTTTTAGTTAATTTTTCATATGAGCAAGAAACATGGTATAAAGGATAGATTGGACTTAGAGAGGATCCAAAAACCAAATTAACAAGTTTGCCAGCCCAGGGTTCCTCAAGATTTCTGAATTTCCTGAAATGTGGAGATCATAAGGCCTACCCTGCTGCTTGTCCTATTTTTCTGTACAAAACCAATCTCAAGCATGTTCCACTATGGAGGAATATGGTACTCAGATGCTCTCTGGACAGAGGCTAGGTAGGCATGTTCTACTTTGGGTTCTCCTGAAAACCAGCCCTGAGAAGTTAAGACTTGAGTACAGATAGCTTATTTTGGGGATGACTTTGAAAAATACAACTGAGGTAATGGGGAAAGTGAAGAGAGAAAAAACCCAAAAGAAACATTAACAAGGAGCTATTATTGGCATACGTGACTGTGGCCCCGTTCACTTGGAGCCCTCTGAGCTTCCATGTAGATCAGAATATCCCTTCAAGGGATGGCAAAACATGAGAACACGTCCACTGATCTCCATTTCTAGGTAGTTGAGTGACTCTTCTGGGAAAGTTAAGTCCTCAGCTTCTGGGAAGCCCCACAAGGAGCCAGAGGAAACGCCCCACAGAAAAGCAGACACACACAGAACTGGATCCTATCACCATCAGAGGAACTGGCCATGGGCCACCCATGGACTCAGTCATAAGCCAAGGGGACCAGGCCCAGGACATCCACTGCACTTGCTACGTGAGCTAGCTCGTCTTCAACCACCATCTCAGGCCCACAGCTCTAGGACCCTACTTGCTACTCACAGACCTGTCAGTGAGTCTGCCTGACTTTAGGTGAGGGTCACTTTACATCCCTCTATCTTAAATGCATTTCTTCAGATAGGAGATGTTGATGTGTCTTACCATAACGAACAAGGAGATGTGACTGAGCTCTCATGTTTGATGAGCTTCAGGGCAGGGGTCATGAACTCAAGAGCCGTCACTAGCCTTGACCTTATTACCATCATAAACAGGGATAAAGACTCAAGGAAAGTGATCCTGATTGCTCTCAGGGGAAAGTGTGAGGGTCAAGTGGCCAGTGCTGAGGGAAGGCCAAAAGCGTGCAGAGTTCTGGAATTTCCACGTAACTCCTAGAACTCCAGTCATTCAACTGACACTTACTGACCACTGACAGACAGGGCAGCAGAAACTAAGAGATACTAACAACACGGCTATCCAGGTCCATGTCATGGAGCCAGAACCCAAGGAAACAAAGAGATGACAAGCAAAACAGTACATCAGCACCAGTCAAGTTCAAGTCCTCTGCCAAGCTTCAAGTCTACTCCCGAAAACCCATTTCACAGAACTAATACTTTAAAAGCTTCATAGAAATTTGTGGGAAAATAGGGAGAGAAACAGTAATACTGTGTTAACCTTTGAGCACCTTTATAAACTCATACCACGTCTAATTGCTCACATTCATCAGCACTTTCCATGTGTCAGAAACCATATGAAGCACCTCTCACTCAGTCTCATTTAACCTTTTCAACAACCCATTTTACAAATAAATTGAGCCCAGAGAGGTTTCATGGCAAATGGTCAACATGTAAACTCAGGCAGTCAAACTACAGAGCCTACTATGGAATCACAACACAGAAGTGTCTCTTTCTCAAAGAGGAACCCAGGTCGTACAGAACCTAAAGGCAACAGAATTTGGTAAGATATCTTTAAAAGCTACTGGAGAATACACTTCAGCAAAACAAGAAAGGAAACCAAGATGAAAGGTTACATAGGATCTAGAAAACAGGGTAACCAATGAGATACTACTTCAGGCCCACTCTGATGTCTAAAATCAGAAAGGAAAGTTTTGGTGAAGATGTACATTCTACATTGCTTATAGAAATACAAAATGGTAGATACATATGGAAAGCGCTGTGTCAGTTCTTCTAAAGTTCAAACACAGAAGTGCCATAGGAAGATACCCAAGAGAACTGAAAATACATGTCCACCAAAAAACTTGTACATAAATGTTCACAGCATCATTTTTCAGAATAGACAAAACATGGAAACAACCTAAATGTCCATCAGCATTGAATAGATAAACAAAATGTAGAATACCTATACACGGCATATTGTTCAGCCATAAAAAAGAACCAATTATTGGTATAAGCTACTTTATGGATGGACTTTCAAAGCAGCATGCTAAGTGGAAGAAGCTAACCATAAAAGACCACATTCTATCACTCCATTTACATGCAATGTACAAAGTATAGAAATCTGTAGGGTACAAAGCAGATTAGTGGGTGCATGTAACGAAAGTGGGCAGGGTAGAGGGGTGACTGACAGAGGATGCAGGGCTTCAATTTGAGATGATAGAAGTGTTTTCATATCAACTGTGGTGTTGAGTACACGCATTTGTGAACAAGCTGAAAAAGTCACTGAATTGCGCACCTTGAATGAATGATTTACATGGTCTGTGAACTCAGGTTTCAATCAAACAGGACAGATGGAGGGAGACATGGAAGGAAGCAGGAGTGACCACGCAGAAGCTGGGAGAAGCAGAAGAACATGAGGTGACTGACTCCCAGGCCCCAGAGAAACTTCCTTCTCACACGGGTTCCCCCTTCCCCCGCAGTACTCAGATTGGCAAAAGCACCCCCAACACAGACTATCTCCTGAGACACATGTCCCTGCATGCCACCAAACCCTCCACCATGGCCCCAAGTTGAAGGAAATCCCCCCAAAAATGGCAACAAAAGTATGTCCCTGGGCCTCCAGACCAGACTGAGCATCTATCCTAACCCACCAGGCAGGGGTTGGAGCAGGAGGAAGGCCCTCTCCCTCCCAGCCTCAGCCTCGGCCAGGAACACCCAGAGGCTGGACCACCTGATGGGCCTGGCCACACTCAGGGGGCTTCCCAGCTTTGAAAGAAACTTGGAGGAAAGCTTTAGTGACATCTATCCCAGAGAAATAAACAACAAAAAAGACAGCCCTTATTTCTAGCAAACACAAATGTGGCTCAAATAGGAAATCAAATCACAGGCTGTGGTATAGCTCAGTTGAAAATAATCAGAATACTATCAATATTAAATATTAATTTCCCCCCAAATTACGGCACCACTAAGGAGACTTACGAGGGTATGGAATGGGGAGGTGAGTAGTACCAAAGGCTAAAAATCCCTCATCTTTTCACCACAAAGTCAAGGGTCATGTCGACTTCAAGGAGGACAAATACTAGTGTTGCCTGTAGATGGTTTAGGAGAAAAATCCAACAAAACAGCTAAAAATGTTAAAAGCAACTGTCTTTGAAAGGTGTGACTAGGAAAGGGAGAGTTCTGTACCCAGCAGTATCAATTTATAATCCTAAATCTATAGATTATCTACGCTCTTTGAAACTGTATTCATTATCTAGCGGGAATTCTACCAGAAGCTCTTACCAGTGATTTTATTAGCATTTAATTACAAAAATAATTGCAAGGCATCCAGTAATGATCACACATGAGATTGTTAGAAAAAAATTACCCAAATGTTTTCCATATGCATTTCTCAGCAATTTGCTTTTCCAACCTTATTGCTTATAATGGCTGCCCTGGAATGTTCTATCCATAAAGCACAGGATTACCAAAATTTACCCATTTTTCAGATGCTATCTGCACATGCCATCTACCATTGAGTACAAATAAGAACCCTGGATTTATCTGAAATTCGTGCTAAGATTTAGCCACTGCTAACTTTCATTGCTTATCAGAGCATGAATCTCGTGAGGCCATCCAAATAAGAATAAATTAAAGAATTTGACAACTGCCTAAATGTCAAATTAAATTTCATAATATTAATACTCAATACTCATTGCAAGTTTCAAAGAGAGCAAATATCCTCTATTGCAACTCACAGGAGAAATTTCTCATCACAAGCAATGATTTCCTATCACTGTGCACAGTCATAGATTTTCATAATACTATCAATCCTTTGAGGTGATGCAGCATTTAATTTAAGAAATTTCTGTCCTATGAGGGTGGAAAAAATTCTCAAACTCACCTTTCCAAGTGCCACCCCACCACCCCACCACCCCCAGCAGGAGAAGAGGAAACACTCTTTTGTTGTAATTGTTTTGTTTTGTTTTCCTGGTTCCCAAATAGCCTTTCACCTTAAACTCTCCTAGAAGTAAGAGCTCACTGCCTTTTTTCTAGTTTGCAACAATTATTAAAAGATGTTGAAGCAAATACCAGTGTGTTTCATGACAGTAAGTCCCAGCTGGAAATGGTACAGATGAAAGCAATAACTATCAGCAGTTAGTTCTTCCCCCCCACACACTTGTGGGAGGAGAAAGAGAAATTAAAAAGTCAATCTCTGCATTCAGATTAGTTCTGCTGACTTTATCCATCAAGAATTGATGAAACTGAGTAAATTGATGATCCAATTAGATGAAACTCTCCTGGTTAACCTGAGTTAGTTACAGTTTGGAAATCCTAAGACAAATTCGTTACTTTCATCTAAAGCAATGAAATGATCATTTAGACATTAAATTGAAAAAATGATTTGAGAAAGCTGCCCTTATTCCTTCTAAAGACATTCAAATCCTAATTACCCTCAACTAACAGTTCAAAATCAAACACATGACAGCAGCTTCACAGATACAAAGGAATGGTGGGGGGAATTCTCTAGAAGGAGGCCTCTCTGGCATCTATTTGCAATCGCAGAATGCTTCTTTCCTATCAGAGTTGCTCCAACTTGACACTGTATCAGTGTCAGGCTGGGCTTATTGAAACACAGGTGGCTGGTCCTTCCCCAAGTTTCTGATTGGGCGGGACTGGATAATTTGCATTTGTAACTAGTGATCCAGAAAAAAAACTCTTCAGGAAATACCACTTTAGGACTGGGGTTGTGGCTCAATGGTAGAGCACTTGCCTAGGATGTGTGAAGCACTGGGTTTGATCCACAGCACCACATAAAAATAAATAAAATAAAGGTATTGTGTCCATCTACAACTAAAAATACTTTAAAAAAAGAAAATATCACTTTAGATAAACACCTCTTTTAGACAAATAATTTTAATTCTGTCCTAACAAACTTTCCAAGTAATTTGGTCATAGGTCATGATAAAGTCAAGTTAGAAAAACTTTCATTAGCATAAGAATCACCAACAAAATAGTATTTGTCTCAAAATCCTAACTCTCAAATGCAATTTTTTTGTGTATTATTTTAAGAAAATGAGTCATCCTTTAGTTGGCTTATATTTTTGTACCTGCATGAATTCAAATATCAGAGATCAAAAAATCATGTTATCTAGTAACTAACATCTAATTATAAATGGCATATTTATTATAAAGAACACAATGAATCTGGATTATGTCTGAGTAGGAGTATAGTTGCTGTACTTAGGCTGACTGAATGATCATCTCTTCTCTTTCATAATGGAAAAAACTGTTATGATTATTCAAATATTGTACTTGTGGAATAATCACTGTAACTCTCGAAGCTTGCAAACTGTGACATTTACATGCTGAATTAATATTCAAGTCGAATCTTTAAAGAAGCAAATTAACCATCTCCAACCACTATGTCTGTATTTAAGAAACTGCCTCTAGGCAAATTTTAGTGACTATTTACCATAATGTATGTTCCGTCTTTAGTTGTATTTCAGATATGAAAAACTGAAAAGAGTAGAAATACATGAAACACTTCATCAACTCACCAGGCATTTTTCAATAACAACAAACCGTTTTTACTAAATTGACAGAGTTTGGAATTATGTCCATTTTCACTTATAAACAACATAATCCCCTATTAAAATGAAGAGCAAAATACTCTGGTGCCATGCTAGACTCTTTTTAAGAGTTCAGCCCAGCTACACTAGGCCTCTGGGTCTTGTTCTTGTGATTGACTTTTCTCACTGTTGCAGGTGGCATGAGAAGCCCCTACCTACCTGACTTCCCAGGCCATTCCATGACCTCTATTTCAATCAGTATCATCTCACGAGTACTTGAGGGTATAGCCTCTTTACACCCCCGGAGTTAGGAAATTTTGCTACCTGGAAATTATTTCTAAAGCATGGTGGGACAACCCCAGAGAAGAGAGCTGTCAGGGTTTATGGTTCTCACTTTGCATTGACTTTGGTTTTAGGAACCCAAAAGACTCAAATATCACCTGGAGAAAACCTCACTGAATGAAAGGCTCCAGAGGGAACCCAGACAAGGGATCTGCCTCTTCAGAAGATTCTGATAGAATGAGTACACAACCCAGTGTGTGAGCTTCTCTAAGAAGTAGCCAAGACAATGAGTTCCACAGGTGTGTACACAAAACACCCCGTTAACCTGCACGACACTCCCCTTCTGGGCTCTTAGTCTTTCATTTAGTGCTGAAGGCACATGCTTACTTGATTGCATACTAACTTACAGCATTTTAACTGTGTTACATCCCCTAAGCTCTAACCAGGATTTTGGCTTCCCCACCCAAAACCCCCCACCCCCCCCCCCACCACCCTGCACCCCCCCACCCCGTACTGGATTGAATACGGGGCCTCACAGACGCCAGGCAAGTGCTCTATGAGAGCTACAGTCCCAACCATTTGGGGTACTTTTTTTAAAAAAATTTTTAAGTGGTAGATGGACACAATACCTTTATTTTAGGTACTTATTTTCATGTGGTGCTGAGGATTGAACCCAGTGCTTCACACGTGCTAGGCAAGCTCTCTCTCACTGAGCCACAATCCCAACCCCTGGGGTATTTTTTTTTCTTTAATTTATTTTGATTCATTGTACACAAATGGGGCATTTTTTTAATGAAGACACCACACATTATTCTAACTGCTGACTCTAAGGTTTCTCCTTCTAGCCAAAACGTGGGTTCAGTGACTGCACTGACTTATCCTCCCACCTGAAAAAGTCCCAAGGGGACACAGGATGTGAAATGACTGTGTTCTAGACAGTAGACAACAAAGGGCAACAATCCTTGGGCAACAGCCAACAAGGGAGCAACCAGCACTGGAGAGAGTCTCTGGGCCACAGCACATGGTGAGGGGAGCCCGGGCACAGCCTGACTTCCTGAGCAGCTGAGTTCCCAGGGCAGAGTGCTAGCCGAGTGAGCTGCCCAACGGGAATGCATGGGTCTCTGGGGGCTCCCCTCCAGCTTCCAGCAGCAAACTACCCAGGGCTGGGGAAGAACTATCTGGAAGGACTAGAGGCCACAGGCCTGGGAGCTCACACAGGACCAAGGACAGTGCTTATGTGAAGCTGGCCTGTGAAACTTCCTAAATCAAGAGGCGTTGGGCAGAACACTCAGAAGGGTCTTGGCACAGCAGGGGGAAAATATGAGACCTAAACACAGCTCTGCCTAACACATGTCAAAAGCAAAAACCAGAAGGATCGAACAATTTCCACTTAGCCATGTCCCAAAACAAACTTCAAGAACATTTATAGGTATGCGAGAATATCCAGTACCCAACAAGGGAAAATTTGCAATGTCATCATGGAATAGAAAATAGTTAGGCATGGAAACCAGGAGAAAATAGAACAAAGACAGAACCCATCCACTGAAGTCAATCCAGAGCTAAAAATCAGAAAGTAACACTATGTGGCAACAGAAATGACTGAGAGATGCACGCTACACCCTCAGGGAGTGCCTGGAACCAACTCATTTGAGTAACTTAAAACTACATTGGGAAAAAAAATAAAACTAAACATCCCTGACAGATGAATTCTACTAACCTTACTGAACACATACTATCCCTACACCATCAAAGCCAAAACCAAATCTTAACAGTTGAGATCAAACTGGCAAAACTTGGAAAACCTCCTTCAAAATGCTGATGCCCGGCACATGCTGGGATTACTCAGAGGGGCAAGCATTTCCTGAGATCTGCCACTGTCCTCATTGGTGATGTGCTATCAACTCAGCCAGCAAGTGCAAATGGTTCCTCCTCCTCTAAGTATGTGCCCCAGGCTGCCAAGCAAGCACAGAGGTCAGGAGTCACAGCATCTCAGAAATAAGCAGCCCAATGATCACTCTCAGGTTCACATTTTCTTCCCTTTTAAAGTAAAGCCTGTGCGACTGCCTGTGTCCTGCCTTTTCTCCACGTCAACAGTTCTCAAACTCAGAATACCACCAGGGCTTCCGAAAACACAGATGAATGGGTTTGGGCTTCAGCAGTTCGGCAGGGGTTCTCAGGAATCTGCATCTCTAACAAGTTCCCAACTGATATTGCTGCTGCTGGTCTGGGGACCACACATTGAGAATCACTACCCTAGACAGTTATTAGGCCTCATCTGTTGACCTGGGCAACCTGCAGGAGGGACCCCAGCATCAAAATGTCTAGGAAAGCCAGACTCTTTGAGGGTTATCTTCACTAAGTCATCAGATGCCAGGAACTCACTGGGGAAATTTATGAACCAAATTAAAAATTAAGGGTACAAAGGCAAACGGATAGATCTTATCTCTTCTGATAATGCTCTCCCATCCATTCCTATCCCTGCTCCCCTCATCAGGTGATGGAGGGCAAGTGGAGTGCCAGCATGGAGGGGCTGAAATCAGTCCAAGACTGGGATGTTATACTTGGATGAGGTATTTCTTTGTTGCATGTATAATTCTTGCTCCTCAATCAACACCTTTGAAAAGCTTGAGGCTTCTCTTAGCACAGAAGCTAGAATCTTCCCATGATTTCATGAAAACAAAATCTGCCAACTTCTTGTTCTTTTCAAAATTAATCCTGGTCCTGCAGTAGGACCAAGAACTACCATATTTTATCAAATCTGAGACTCATGGGATCATTTTGAGTAGCATCAAAAAAAAAAAAAAAGACAGTGTCATAGCATGGTACATTAGCATCAATTCGAAGAGTCCTCTTGACTTTCAAAATGATAACACAATCTTAGAATCAATAAAGCACAATATTGAAAAAAAGCACCTGAGTTTAGGAACATTCGGTACCATGGTTTTGTGTGGCTACGTTTCCTACAGCTGCCTAACACACGGATTGTTTCAATGGTTAAATGGAACCACACAAAGTCAACAGGAGCTATCAGAAGAAAAAATGTCAATTTTTTTAAAGTGGAATATTTTAAAACTTACTTCAAAATAATTTTGAATTTAAAGTCATAAGACTAGTATGACTTACTCCATCACCTGTTTTTTCTGAACCACTTGAGAATAAACTGCAGACAACACACCCACCCTTACCTCTTTAACACTTCAGAGAGTATTTGCTAAGAAGGAAGACTCTCTCTCACATAGCTAAAGCGCAGTTGTAAAACTCAGGAACTGAACATCATCCCAGTGTGACTGTCTACTAAGCAACCCACATTTGTATTTCACTTCCTGTCCCCACACTTTTGTGCCAAGTGTTCAGTTTGAAAAGCAGTGTGTCTTGCCTAGTTAGTCTCCTTTAATCTGAGATTCAACCTTTGCTTTTCATGATATAGACATATTGGAAGATAACAGAGTAATTATTTTACAAAATGTTCCTCAATTTGGGTTTTTCTGATGCTTCCTCAAGATTAGATTTGGGCTGCCCATTTCTGGCAGGGACACTGCAGAGTTTCCTGGTGTTCTCTGTGCATCGTAGACCAGGAGACGTCACTGCCAGCTGCCCGTTATCCATGGTGTCACTCTGATCCCTTGGAAAGGCAATATCGGCCACGTTTTTCTGCTCTAAACTTATTCTCCCTTCATCATTTGTTGGCAGAGAATTTGAAACTCTGTCCAAACTCCATGTTGCATCAAACTTCCACTCAATAGTTCCTAGAATCCACTGAGGATTCCAAATTATTAGACTGATTGAATTATCACTGAGATGAATATAAAACATTTTCGAGGTCAGCAGATCCTCATTGGTTCTAGTGACAGGGTATGCTTTTCGTACTATATAGCCTTGAGGAAATTGTTGAAAGAAATACGGAGATCAAGGGAGGGACACGACTCTTATGAGTGAATCAGGCCAGGGTTTGATAGTGGTATCCTAAGCCTCTCCCTCATTTCCTCTCCAATACAGAAAAATAGTACATATTGGCCAGAAGAGTAGCAAAAGAAATGGAGCAAATGGAGCAATTATCAATCAATTTGGGTTTTACAAATCATGTTTAAAAGACGTCATTCTGAAATAATATAGGACAGGTTGCTTTTCTTAGATTTAATGCTTAAGAGGAAATGTGAAACATCAGAATAATGCACCAAAGACAGCACTTAAATCTCTTCTCTTAGGCAGGTTTCAGAAAATTCCTATGAAGCAATGGGACAAGGTAAAACTGGGAACTATGATAAGGAAGAACGTATTCAGATGAACCTTATGAAACTGCCAATTTATGGATCGAAAAGAGTTGTACAGTTGTGTATCAGCCATTTCACATACCTCCTGACTTTGGACCATGGTGGTGCTCAAGCGGACCATCCATGGAGAACAGAGGAGGTCACAGAGTAAGGCGAACCCTGCAGCCATATGAGGCAGGTGAGAGAAATCGACGTCAACCACTCCAAACCATGGGTGTGTATATTTGCATGGCTGGCTTTACACACGCTCTTTCAGACAGTTGGAAAGGGGACTTCTCCCTGCTTCCTTAACCAGGTGTAGTCACCTCTTTTTCACTATTGTGCAGCTATTTCCTCACTTATCCCTGTGACTGCAGAACCCTTGAGGGCAGACCATTTGGGTGTGAAGGGGGAGAGTGACCTGAAGGCTGGAGAACTTGCAAACATGCAGGGGATGACATGGAAAACCTAAACCAGTGGGACAGCACTCGCCTAGCATGCTCCAGACACTGGGTTTGATCCCTTGCACTGCAAAAATAAAAATTAAAAACAAACTGGCTACAGTAGAAAAATCATTGTTTTGTTTGAAGAGTGGCTGAGATCAAATGCTTAGGTTTTCCTCTGTGTGTCATCAGTGATAGGATTTTAGCCAATCTCTACAACCATGATTTTGTGTCTATACAGTTATTATTATAACTCTGACCCTTGCCTTTCCGGTAAGTGTATTGTGGCATTAACTAATTGATCATTAGGAAGTACTCTCAGGTCCTTGGAGAACAAAAAAACTATGTAAAAATGAAAAACCAGTCTCCTGTATAGATGCCTCACCTCCACATCGAGACTACCAACCTGCTGCTTGTAAAAGTGGATCTCTAAATACACATGACACGCCGCCGTTAGTAGATTCAAACACCATAAAATAAATGATTGATTTTTTTTAATTTAAATCGTGCTGTTGGGACTAATTTTGCCAATTTGAAGGTTATTCCTAAATAACCAAATCCTCATTTACACTGCTAACTAGCTCTTTAGCACATTTGCAAATAGAACATATTACATTCCTATCATCTAACAACTTTCCCATTAGCTACAGTAAATACTCTGCACTCCGGTCACCCATCAGTTCCCCATAGAGTTATGGGTTATAAGTTTAATCGTTTCATTTGCATATCCAGCTGAGGTAAATTAGAAAAAGTCACCACACTCATTACACTTTATTGCATTACACACACAGACGTCTGTTATTCTAGCCCCGCTTAACCTCGACCTAAAGAAAGAGATGAGAGTCATATAGTGAGAAAACACACCGTTTGTTCACTTGGCTTCTCACATCTGAACCACATTGAGTTTCCTCGAAAATAAGAGAATTTCACTTTTGCATCGACAGAGTAACCCTGACGATAATCACAATCATCAGATCTTGCCGTTTTCTTTCCTTAAGAACTGTCCATGTTACAAGATCTTTAGATTTTGTTTCCTTGGAAAATCTCCATAAAGAGTAATTTAACTAGGTTGGGAAAAAAAAAAAAAAAAAAAAAAACAAGACCCAGGCCATGAAATTCCTCTCACACAACAGACAAAAAGGCCAAGGAGCAGCTGGCCAAAGGCTCTCTGAAGTTCTGTATTTGGTGGCTTTCACTCACCAGGTGGAATCACCTCTCTCCACCAAGGTTCTGTTGAACTGTGAGTGCAAATCAGTCCTCAACCCTCGAATCCCCCTGGAATGCTGCCTGCTCACTCCTGGGCCAGCATGGGCTGCAGAGCAGCAAGCCTTCATTCAGGATTAGCTGGCAAATCTCAGAATTAGGGACCATTATCCCACTGCCATACCCAATGGAAAAGTCATTTGCATGTGTCATTTGTAACATTGTCATAGTTACCCTATAGTTAAAAAAAATCCAAGGCACGATTAAACTTGAATTGCCTTCAAATCAAATACAAAAAGCAGCAAATATATATACACATATATATATACACACACACATATGTCTGTGTATATGTGCATATATGTATACGTGTGTGTACATATGTGTGCACACACACACCCCATGTATCTGTATATGATGGTACAAGGTTGTGAGAGGTCCTTTCACAAAGCCTCTGAAACTCAAAGCCAAAGAAGAAACAAACCATTTTCAAGAGCACCTAGAAGCTTAGAAAACATAGTTTCATGCTCAAAACTCTGTGTAAAGGTCCATGAGGCTGCACAGGCCCAGAGAGACAGCCCTGAAACACGTGGATGGGGGACTACAAGAGGAAAGGTCAGGAGGAGGAGATGATGAGCTGCTACACATATTTTTAAGGAAAAATTAACTTAGGTAACAAATGAAAAGTTGATGCCCCAGAAAGAGACCTGTTTTGATGATCAAGAGCAGAGCTCAGTAGATTGTTTGAAGTTGTGTTTTATAGCTGAAGCATCTTAACTGTGAGGCTCTTTACTGTGGTTTCACCTTCAGGGTCCTCACTTGAACCTCCTCTTCCAAAACCCTGGGGGCAGGGGTCTAGCAGAATGTTTCCAAGTCATTCTTGAAGTCAAGATATTTTGATCAATAATTAGCTAAGACACTGTCACTTTTCACTGACTTCTCTGCCACAATTCCCCCTTGTGTCACGTGGCATTGAATTGACTTGCAAGCATTTCCAATAATTGGTAAAGGGGACACTGAGAATTCCTTGATTTGGGGTCTCTGAGATGCAGCGATGGGCTTTCCCACCCCTTTCACATATAATCAAAATACTGCTTGCCTTCCTGAAGGAATGGCTGGGAATACTCCCCACTTACACTGGTGCCCACTCTTCTAGTACGTGACTTGAAGGAGCAGAGTCGGCACTTCCATCCTGATCTGACAAAGTTTGAAAGACATGAGCAGGAAACTCGTCAGTAAAGACATCTTCCACTCATCGGATGGATAAAATCGCAAGCAGAGGATTCAGCACTCATCAGTGCATTGTCAAAATAGCTCTCTCTTGTCAGAAATGGTGCAGTGTGTATAATCCCAAACACAACATTTCTTTTAATAGCAATGTTTAAACACACCATGTTAACGACCATTTTTAAAGATGTCTTGTGGAGTTTTAATAAAACATAGGAGCGATTCTAGAATCCTAATTTTGATGTATACGGACTATCTTCTTTAGGCCTCTTTAAACTAACTGAAAGCTCACATCAAAAAATGATGGAATATGTTACACAAGGAACACAAATGAGAGCTGAAATCAACAGAAATTACTGAGACATCAGGCAAATAAAATTGAATCAAAGAGGTTTAAATCATACCAAAAGCAAAAATTGATGGAAGAGACCAAGGTTGATTAGTAATAATAAACACACTCGTGGATTGTGTCATCTTTATGCTAATGAGGGGGAGGATCAAAGGAATGTGTTGGGAAGAGATTAAGTTTCTTCATGATCTAACAGGAAGTTCTGGCATCACTGAAGACAACAGAAGACTTACCACGGGTAGAGAAAATGCCAACAATGAACATCGTCAATTCAAAGACCCAAGACTGTTCATTGCCTGGGGACACTTGAAATGCCTTGGAATGTCATGGTCCATATAAGAAAAGAAGCTGGATAGCCATTTTCCCAAATATGAATCTAAACCAATCTTAAAAAAAAAAAAAAACTAAAATAAACTTCTCTTAAGCCTCAATAATAAAATGCAAATGTCAATCAAGCACACTGGAAAAAACTGATTTCTCTTTCTGTCCTCTCAACAGAAAGCAATACTAAAAAATCATTGTCAAGACTCCACAGCCCAGGCTGGGGATATAGCTTAGTTGGTTGAGTGCTTGCCTTGCATGCACAAGGCCCTGGGTTCAGTCCCCAGCACCAAAAAAAAAAAAAAAAAAAAAAAAAAAAAGATTCTGCAGCCAAAAACCATTTGGAAAAAGACATCATAGGAGAGAGGTATCAAGTAGTTCATCAATAAAATATGATACCTTATTTTTCTGGATCATGTAGTTTTTGTTGTATCTGTCCACATTTTAAGTTTTGTGATTGACATAACTGTACAAACGTGAGGTACAATGTAATGTCTTGATTCATGTACACACTGGTTAATGATCAAACCAGGGTAATTAATGTATTTAACATCTTAAACTTTTATCATTTCTTAATGGTAAATAAAAGTCCTCTCTTGTAGCTATTTCACCTACTGTGCCACAGAACACCAGAACTTATTCTTCCCCATTTGCCAACCTCTCCCCATCTCCTTTACCCTCCTCACTCTCTAGTAACCACTTCACTACCCTCAACTTGTATGAGATCCAATATCTTCCTCCAAGTTAATGAATGTTGTCAAAAATAACAGAATCTCATCCTTTTTAATGGGTACATAGTATTCTATCATGTGTGTATTTCACATTTTCTTGATTCCTTTTTCCACTGATGACATTTACATGGATTCCATGTCCAAGTGCTGTGAATAGTGCTGCAATGAGCTTTTTTTATTTTGTTTTCTCAATCTTAACTTTGACTTCTATGCTTAATTTTGTATTCATCCATTTGTGTTTTCTTAAAGAGAGCTCTAAAAACTGGATAAGCTTTAGGCCCCACAAATTGTGGCTCTTCCCTGCTGCCTCAAAACCCCACTTTCTGTTTCACACAGACACAGGAGACAGCAATAAACTGAAAAATGAAGCAAGGTTTGCATGCTATTCAGAATTCTGATGGGGCAAAAACAGGTCAAAATGAAATTTCCTCATGAAATTGCTAATTGAGCCTGGCACAATGGTGCATGCCTGTAATTCCAGCTACTCAAGAGCACAAGTTCAAGGCCAGCCTAGGCAACTCAGTGAGATCCTGTCTCAAAATAAGAAATAAAAAGCAATGGCTAGAGATAGAGTTTGGTGGTAGAACACCAAACTGGGTTCCACTAATGCAAAAAAGGTGAGAAAATGCCAAGGGACCTGGTGCCTCCGTGGACACATCCCTCCCCAAAAGAAATGCCAGCAGCCCTTGCCTGGGAGTGGTGAGCCAATGGCAGTCACTGCTGGGAGGCTGATTCCCAGCTAAATACCGCAGGGTGCCATGTCTGAATGACGATGTACACGCCACCTCATTAAGGTCACATCTCCCTCAGATGCACACCATTTTTCTTTCTAAAGATCTACTACTGAGTTGGGGCTGGGGCTTAGTGGTTTAGTGCTTGCCAAGTGCATCTAAGGTCCTAGGTTTCATCTCCAGCCTAGAAAAAGAAATATTTATATGTATTATATTAGAAACTATATTAGATAGAATCAAGCTATCAACCTTTATTTCTAGTTCTAGATTTTTCTAAAATTATGAAATTTTTACCAGTCTAGCCTTCAGTCTCCAAAACCATTAGGTCCACCACTGCTTCACAGGACTTACTTCCTTGGTCCTCCCTCAAATGTGATGGGCTAGTCCTCTCTGTCCTTCTGTCTTCTGGAACTTACTCTCTGGTTTCCTATGCAAGGCTTAGAAGGTACCAACATGTATGAATGGCAAATTTATTCTCCACTTTTCTGCAAACATAAAATCTTTGGGGATGTCAAGTATCAACTTTACTTTATGCCAGTTGATGATCACCTGGCCTGCCTTGAAGCCCTTTAATCCCCAGCAATGAGCCAGTTTTTATCCTCAGAGTAGCCAAAGACTCTCCGATATGAGACAGTGTGTGAGTGCCTCATTGATCAAGTTCTGCAACAGATTCTGGTTAGTTTATCCAGCCACCAATCTTAAAATAGCATTCCTGCAAGGGACTCAAAGAGGTTATCTTCGATACCAGATTGCCAAAGAGGACTGTGCTTAATAAAAACAAATAGGCATCGCTACAGTTCTTCAGATGTTCATGGGACAGATGTTTCTCCCTAAGACAACTCTGCACTGGTTTCAGAGCACCGCTGCTGAATGAAGATCTATCATGCTGGCAATGTGATCGATCTCCCCCAACTGCAGCAACTCTGCAAAGATGTCGGCATCAGAACAACTGGCTCCAAGAATCAAAATGAGGTGGAGGATCCCCATAGGAAGGGTTCACCCCTGTGGAACATTTCATCCAATCAGGAATCAAAGCAGTTTCTATGGAAAAGGAATTCAACCATTAATATTACTATTAATTATCTATCCAAGGGAACTCTCATCTACACAGATTTTGCTTTTGAGGGCTAAAAGGAAATGCCCTCAAAGATTCCTTTTGATTTGCTGGATTGATGGTGAAGTTTAAAAGATTTTTTTTTTCTTAAAGGTAAAGAATGATATATATCATGTAGGTTATAGAGTGAATTCTTAGCTCCAATCTTCATCTCCCCCGATGTTCTAAAATTCCCATGTGGCCACTCTGTTTCTGTTCTCTGGTGCTCAGGTTCTGTTACTGTGCCCTCATTTTCATTCTGAATTCCCCTATTTCACAAACATCTCCTATTTTCTCTAATTTGTAATCCACAGGGACAGCTGCAACTCAAGGAAATACTGAGAGAATTAGTGCTGGCATTTCCGAACTCACATTAAAATTAAGTATTAAGCTGCACTCCACAAAGACCTAGTGATTCTTCTCTAAAGCACATTGAATAAATTAGTGGAACTGTTAACTTTTAATATCATTTAACAGATGAGACTAGGGTGAAGTGCTTTGCTCAGGGTCATCAATGCTATTCATTGTAAAGTTAATGTATCCAATGAGGAGGAGAATTTTCCAGATCTTAGATTCCAAACAAATTCAAGTAAGAGGGCAGCACCAACATCTTGAAACAGACCAGTTAGTGTAAACTCACAGGATGTTTGGAGAGGAAAGAGAAATGTTCGTTATAAAACAGATTTGTTTCCAATTTTTTCCAATGATAATAACCAAATTAATGCTCACAATTTTACAACAGTAAATTTTTTGCCTTCAGATCTCTAACATAAGTGC
The DNA here is from genome assembly GCA_020662805.1 of Glaucomys volans. NCBI lineage: Eukaryota > Metazoa > Chordata > Mammalia > Rodentia > Sciuridae > Glaucomys > Glaucomys volans. Next base: position 77,930 of record JAJEJO010000769.1, on the reverse strand, counting down.
ATCTGACACATCTTGTAAATGGCGTTCTGCAGTACTCGTGCTTTTCCAGATACAACAGAATGTGTATACATACAGATGGGCAGCCAAGTAAAAGCAGGCAGATGGACAAACAGAAACAGAAGAGGGAGAGAAAGAAAAACAGACTGACAAGTTCAAGCAACATTTCAGATGGAGTGGGGAGGGCACTCAGGAGACAGCTCCATCTCTTCAGGGGAAGGTCAGTCCTTTTTTCTATTAGACCCTTCAACTGATTGGACAAGACCCATCCACAGTGCAGAGGGTAATCTGCTTTACTGTGTCTACTGACTTCAATGTTCTATCATCTTAATAACACCCATACCGAAACAGCTAGAACAATGGTTGACCAAATATCGGGGTGTGATGGCTTAGCCAAATTGATACTTAAAATTGAACATCACATATTGACATATCCATTCATCCATTCCTTCAACAATTTTGGGGGATCAAACCCAGGATCTGAAGCATGCTAGGCAAGCACTGTACCACTGAGCTACATCTCAGCTTCAACATGCTTTTATTGATGCCACAATGTGCAAAACACTGTGCCAAACGCTGCCGACACAAAAATATTAGCTGATGTGCTTAAGTTTTTATTTACGACATGTCATGATAGGTGCTAGATTGATTTAGCATACTTCCTGACCAACAACTTTTGCACATTTCTTGAAACTGTTACTGTCTTTCTATCATCTTCTACGAGATTAATTAGCTAATGTGCTGAAGGAGCACACTAACACAGCTTTTAAGATATAGGAAAAATTCTTCCTAGAGTACATTTTAAATCATGCACAGCAATGCTCTAATTTGAACATAGGTACATGTAATACAAATATTTTATCTTCTTGCTATTACTTTGCAAACCAACATCTAATTGTTAGGTAATTTATCTGTAATCCTTTTGAAAATAATGCCTTGAAGCAATTAATTTTTTAATGACCAACAGAGCTTTGGAAAGAACAAAACGATATGGGAAGAAAGGGCAAGAAATAGATTATTCTCTTAAAAAGAGAGACAGTGACTTAAATGGTCATCTAAATCATGGGGTGTTCTCTTTATCACTCTTTTCTTCTCAGGTTAGGAGTTGATTACCCAGTATCCTGGGGTGAGCCAGCTCCAATTACATCCATGGGACAGAGCAATGAAATGTAAATTAAAGTTAAACATATTCTGACAACATTGGAGTCCTAAAAGTATTTTTAATTAAAAAAGAATGGTTTTCTCCATTGCAATATTTGATACACAGAGATGGAGGAATTTTTGTCTTCTGTGTTTTCTCATATGATAAATTCCACACACAGCATTTTAACACATCCATTTTAATATACCAATTGAGCAGTTATTATACTTTAGCCAGTATTTTTTAAAATATGGATTTCCTTGGGAAATAATCACCTGCTGTTTTTCAAACTCGAAAGGCATATCTAGAGGCCAGGCCTCAGTTTTCAAGAAGGCTGAACTACTAAAGGACAAAGGCAATGCTTTGCACCAATTTTTACCAGTGACATAATTTCAGAAGCTCTTGCTTTTGAAACACTTTATCTGAAAGAAGAGTTCCCTTTGCCTCTATGAAATCCTACAGATTCCCAGGTGTACCACTCACTCAGTGGCCTTGGACACAGACTTCAGCTCTCTCTCTCTCTCTTGGCTTCCCTCAACTGTAAAAAGAGGAAATTATGAAATTGTTATAAAGAACCAAGAAGTCAAGGTTTGTGAAGGATCTTGAACTGGGTCTCGGTATGTACTCTGAGTATAGCTACTTCAAGTTTCATTACAGAGATTAAAACCACACACGTTACCTGCCATGGTAACCAGCAGCCTTTGGAAGGACCTACTGACTACCATCCCTTCCTTTTTTCACTTCCCCAGTGCCCTACCCTGCCTCAGAATCTAATTCTGGGGGAATCCAAATACAGCAAACCAATTATTATGGCATCTTGGGACACTCCACAGTGGAGGAAAGGGTTTCAGATCATAACCAGAACTCACTGGGAAGAGCTGCCCACAGTGAGATGGTCTGTTTGGCCCTCAATTTTCATGATCTGGTTGGATCTTAACACCAGAAATTAAGTGAGGACAGGATGAACTAGTCAGTGAACTGGAACAACTGGTTCTTTATTGGGGGAAATGTAATTAGGACTTCTACTTTATCTTATGCACCTCCTCAAATACCGAAAAATCTCATCTTGTTATGGAAAACGCCTTTTAAGGACAGAAACCCTATTCCTGTGACCCAGGGGTAGCTCCCCAGTTTCCCATTGGCAATGGAAATGAACAGACAGAATGAACAGAAATGATGGGAGGACCTAGGAGATTTGGAAAATGGCGGCAGATGGAGGGGCTAAGAGGACCCCTTCGGCTGATCTTGGCTAGCAGATTAAAACACCTGTGCAAATTCATCTCTGATAACCTCATTCCCATGTTCCATAACCTGCCATAGCTCCCCACTGTCTATCAAAAAGAGCACAAAAATTCTTAAGTTGAATTTTTAAGGTATTCGAGACCTACCCTCCAGGCTGGTTCTAAATGCTCCCTGTATCTCCTACCACAGGGTCATGCTGACCTTTGCACTGTTTTCTCAGCTTGAGCCAGGTCCTACACAGAGACTTCCCTGTGCCACCCTCATTCCAGATCAGTTTTCCCATATCCAGTGGGGTGCTGGTAAAGTTTACCATCCAGCTCTGGGTGGAGGGAGCCCAGAGTTATGGTGATGGTCAATTTCTGTGATGAAAATACTCCCCCTGTGGTTAATTTCAAACCAATATCAGTAAGTAGGGAGTATTCCTAAAAACCTAAGAGCAGGCTGCAGTGGGCCAGTACAAGCTGTGACAGGCCACATTTCCTAATCCTCCTCTCCACATCCAGCCTAGACCCCAGCAGCTGAAAGAATTTGAGTTTCCTGGAAACTTCTCTCTCATTGGAGCACTTTGTATTTAACTCACATTATTCTCTTCTATTTTTAAAGAATGTTCTGTGTCTCTCTATACATGAAAAGTACTTGAGGGCAAGTTCATTGTTTCAGTACTCATTACAGTCCAGAAAGGACTTGAGCACAGGTGGAGTTCTGCAGACTCAACTTCCCAGAGCCCAGAGCAAGGTGGAAGGTCCTAGAAAGTCCAACAGAGACACGAGCACAGAGGAAGGAAAGGGCTGATGAGCAGAGAACCAAGGACACCCAGAAGATCTTCAGGGGGTATGAAAAATGGTGGAATGAGACAGACATCATTACACTATGTACATGTGTGATTAACAAGAATGATATGAATGTACATCATGCACAACCATAGAAATGAAAATTTGTACCCCAAATGTGTACAATGAAGTCTGTAAAAATAAAAATAAATAAATAAATAAAGATGGAATAAACATCAAGTAAAAAGTAAATTGGGGGGGGAGAAGATCTTCAGGAGGAGTTTTTCCTCTGCTCACAAGAAGTGGTATGAAATTTATGTATTTTCACAAATGATGGCCTGCTCCCTTGAATGCTGATCCTGTTCATCTACTCAAGATGGAAGTGAGTCACAAAGGAATCAAAGTTAACACCAGCATTTTCATCTCCGACTTTTTATTCTGTCCTCAAAGCACACCATCTTGGCTTCCACACTCAAGGAAATGTCTTGTCCTACACAAATTAACTCCATTCCTTCCATCTCCCTGCACTCAAGGAAGCATCACTAGGAACATGAAATTGTTAAGGGGAGGGATGATGTCTTCTTTGCTTCTGTTATCCCTAGTGCTCCAACTAGCTCCTGGTATCCAGCAGAACTTAATCAATGTATAGAAAGTCAGCTAAATAATGTTTCTACTTTAAAAAAAAAAAAAAGGCAATTAATAAAAGGGCTGGGCCAGGCACAGTGGTGCACACCTTAGTCCCAGAGGCTCAGGAGGCTGGGGCAGGAGGATCACAAGTTCAAAACCAGCCTCAGCAACTCAGCGAGACCCTGTCTCAAAATAACCACCACCACCAAAGAGTTGGTATTAAGTTCATAGGTATGGTTTGGATATGAGTGTCCCTCCAAAGCTCTTGTTAACTCAGGAGTATTCAGAGGTAAAAAGATTGTATTATGAAAGCTGTAATCTAATCAGTCCATCCTAGTTTGAATGAACTGATTGTGTGTTAACTATAGACAGGTGGGGTATGGCTGAAGGAGATGGGTCACTGGAGATGTGCCCTGGAAGGGCTGTTCTTGTGAACACCACCACCCCAACTCTGCTTCCTAACTTTACCATGATGTAAGCAGCTTCCTCTGCTGAGTCCTTCAGCCAACTCAGAATAATCAAGTCAGTCATCTAGGGACTAAGACCTCTAAAACCATGAGCCTGAAATAAACTTTTCCTCCTGTAAATTGTTCTTGTCTGGTATTGTGATCACAGTGACAAAAGGCCAACTAAAAGAGAAAGTAGTATTAAGAAGTGGGATCACTGCTGGGACTAACCTGACTGTGTGGTTCAGAAGACTTTGGAGCTCGTTTGCAGAAGAATTTTGAGAAGTCTGGAGATGCAGGAGGGGAAAACTTTAGGATAGTGTAAGCAGAATTCAATGGGGAACTCAGAAGACCAGAATGGTGATAGGGATGTGGCATGTGCTCATGAAGATTCAGAGGGAAATGATGACTTTAGTGGGAACTGGACAAGAGGCCACTCTCGTTATATTATGGCAAAGAAGTTGGCTACATTTTACCTATATCCTGAGACTTTATGTAAGGCTAAATTTAAATTTGATAGACTAATTGATCTGACTGAGGAAATTTCAAGGCAGCACAGTATTCATTCAGTGGCATGGATATTGCTAGAAGCTGTTATCCAGGTTTACTGTGAGAAATGGAAGCAGAAAGCAGAGCTAAAGAATTTTTAAAACTTTTAAATTTTTAAAACTTTAAAATTTTTAAAACAGCCTGTCAAAAAAGAAAGTGCTTGTAAAACTGGATCCAAGGAAATTGTGCTTGTTAAAGAGCTTACAGCCCTTGAAGAGATGCTAAGTAGTTTGCATAGAGATAATAAAAAGATGGCTTGAAGGGATCCCAGGAATTTGCAATACCATGCCCATTATAGGCTCAAGGATCTAGAAGGGAAAATTCCTTTGAAAAGAGATCATGGGGATGCCGGGCTGACACAAAAGGGCCTAGAAAGTTATTTCACCATACTGGGTGATGCAGGCATTCAGAGGCCCTTGCAGCCTTGATTTTAGGGGACCCAGGTATTGGGCTTGCTGACAGCAGAACTTAGTGTCATCTGCATGATGTTCATTGTGCAGGAATACACAATGCAGAAATTAAGAGCCCTGGAGGCTTCCACTGAGACTTCAAAGAAAGTCCTGGGAGGCCAGGCCAAGTGTAGCAGCATTGGAGTCCCTGTGGGCTGCCCCTGAAGTGGTAATGTATAAAACTGTGAAGGTGAAGGTGAAGCTGGAATGGACACCCCAGGAATTAAGAGGTGCCAGTCATGTGGACTATCTGCCAAGAAAATCTGCTGGTTTCATCTAGAGCCAAGGTAAAAGAAAGTGAGCATGTACACTTCAACGAGAAAGGCCAAAGGGTGAGGCCCTATGGAAATAGTATCTCACCACCATGTGTTCTAGATGCTTTATGAGGAATTACCAAGACCTGTTTACCTAGCTGGGTTTCATGCTTGTTTGTGGTCCCATCCCTTCTTTCTGTGCCCCTATCCCTCCCTTTTGGAATAGTAATCTTTACTTTGTCCTGCTGTTTATTGGAAATATTTAACTTGCTTTACAGGAGCTCACAGCAAAGAGTTTCCTTTGAATCATCAGTGAGACTATACTTGTACTTGGACAATACTTGAACAAGTAAGACTATGGGACTCTTGGAGATTGACTAAATGTATTTTGCATTGTGAGATGGACATGAGCTTTTGGGGACCAGGGGCAGAGTATTACATTTGGATATGAGGTGTCCCCCAAAATCTCCTGTTAATGCAGGAATATCCAGAGGGAAAATGACTGGATTGTGAGAGTTGTAATCTAATCATTTCATTCTAGTTTGAATGGACTGAGTGGGCTGTAACTGTAGGCAGGAGGGGCATGGCTGGAGGAGGGGGCTCAATGGAGGTATGACCCCAAAGGGGTTTTCTTCCTGTGACCTCATCCCACACACTCTTATTCCTATCCTCACCACGAGCTAAGCAGTTTTCCTTCACAGAGCCCTACCACCATGATGTGCTGCCTCATCTTGGGCCCAGAGCAATGGAGTGAGTCATCTATGGATTCAGAGACCTCTGAGACTGTGAGCCCGAAATCAACTTTTCCTCCTCTCAGTTGTTCTTATTGGGTATTTTGGTCACAGTGATGAAAAGTTAATAAAAATACCATAATATCCTTTTCAACTGAGCCAAAATTTAAACTTGAACCCACAAGTAGACTACAATAACGAGCATACCTGTTTGTCTCACAACCTAAACGAAGTCCAGGGGGTTTTCCATATGCTTGCTATTAGCATGGTCTGAGACTCAAATGCCATTTATTGATTCTATCATTCTTCCAATTCATATCTAGTACATTTTACAAGTGATTTAACTGCCAGGCAATGAGCTTATTTCTTCAACCTTCATTTTATGTCCAATATAAAAATTTTAAAAATCTTCATGAAATTCTGGAATGTCCTGTAAATTGAGGCATGACACCATAACATAATTACCTTAGAGAATGCACCTGCTTCCAAATGCATGCACAATATTAAAAACTCAAGTAATCTGATTGTTCCTTAATTATACATCTTTGAATCACACACCAAGAGAATCATTATTAGAAAGTCTATGAACATTGATAGTATGGTAACGAACATGTTTTAAGATAAAGTCCTAAAGAGAGAATGAGCTCCAAAGCCTCACTTGAAAAACTTGAGAAGGGTTTTCTAAATATCTCAGCAAGTCTTTCGGTTATACCACTTAAAACTTGTTGGTATTTAATAGTGGGATTTACCTTTTAGTCATAGACATCTGTCTGTAACAACAGATATGCCAGGAAATCCATTAGTAAATATTGCCACCTTTATCAAAAAAACATGCTCTGTATCTAGTCACTTCTTACCCTCTTTGCTGCTGACACCCTAGTTAAATCCCCAACATCTCTTTTCCAGACCATTGTAAATACCATCCTAAAAAAAGCAATCAAACCCAGCATCCTAAAATGGACAACAAAGGTGTTCCTCCCTTGCTTAAATGCCAATGGTCTCTGCAGTTAGGGAGTCTGAAAGATCACTCTGACACATAGTATAAATTAAAAGTCCCCAAAACCACTCTTGGGTTCAAAAGTTTGCTACAAGGACTCACAAAACTCATGCAAATTGTATTGTTTTGTTATGGTTTACTACAGTAAACAGGTACGGACTGTGAAGAGGAGCCTCTTGCAGTGTCCAGGAAAGGTCCATGCAGTTTATGATTATCCATTCCCAGTGCAGTCATGGACAGCAGTAACTATCCCTGACAGTGGCGTGTGACAATATTCACGGTCTGCTGCCAACCAGTGGGTCTCACCAAGCTTTGGCATCTGGAGTTTTTATTGGGACTTAGTCATATACTGCCCATCAGACCAGTTTTCAATTTCCAGACCTACTAAAGGTCAAGTTAATACTTGCAGCCCAAAGCCCCCACAAACCCATTGTTAGACTACTAGTGTGGCCCAAGATCCCCAGATGAACAAAGACCCATTTATAAGGCAGGACAGTTCAAGGGCTTAGAGATCGCTCCCAGAAGCTAAGGTCAAAGGTTAGACTTCCCTTTGGATAAGGTTAATTGTTCCCAATATATTCAGAGCAAAAACATTATTGTAGCCTGCGATTCCCTGCCTGACTTGCACACAGTGCCTTCTGTATTCTCTCCACCACTTCCTCAGCTCCACTAACAGCAATCTCCTGTCAGGTCCTTGAACACTCTACCTCCAACTCAGGGTCACTTACTCTTGCTGTTCCTTCTGCCTTGATGTCCTTCCCAGATATCCACACTGTTATCCACTGCTCATAAAATGAAATGCCACCCTCCTCAGAAAGGCCTTTCCTAAATACCCTAGCGAAGGCAGCCTTAACCTGCCTCCTAGTACGCGTGTGCCCGTGCACACACTGTTGTGCTGTTATAGTTTGGATCTGGAACTGTCCTCACAAAAGCTCTTGATTTGAAAGTTTGGTACCCAGTGCAGCAAAGTTCAGAGGTGGGACTTTCAGGCAATCATTAGATACTGGGCGCTGTAACCTCATCAGCCAATCAGTTCATTTGATGGATTAATAATTTGAATGAACTACTGGGTGGTAACTGTAGGCAGGTGAGGTGTGGTTGAAGATGGATCACTTGGGATGTGCCCTTGAACTATACTAGTCCCTGACTCCTCTTTCTGCTTCCCAGCCTCCGTGAGCTGAGAAACCTTCTTCCACTAATTTCTTCTGCCATAGTGTTCTGCCTCATCTCAAATCAAAATCATGGAGCCATCTGATCATAGACTGGAAACTTTGAAACCATGAGCAAAAGTAAGTCTTTCCTCCTTTAAGTTATTCACATCAGATCATTTGACCACATCACCAAAAAGTAGACAAATACAGAACGTTTTGAGTTCCACATCCTTCCACTAATCTTTTCCCTATATACAGATAGGTACTTAATCCCCAGTACATGTTCAAAACTATTTGTGGGTTGTAAATCTGCCTGACATTGAGCAGGTATAGAAACAGAATTGCAACTTCCCTGGATTGGTTTGGATTAGTGGATATCTACAATGTTAGCAATAAGCCTCTTTTCTCTTAGAAATGAGATATTGGATATCATTTCTAATTGATCAAGGTAAAATGCTAACAGAAATATGTGAAATGTGATCAAAGTAATGAACCTAATTTTCCCATGTGCATTATTCTATCATTATTTGGCAACCATATATATATATATATATATATATATATATATATATATATATATTTTGCTGGTAAGTTAACTCTTAGGTTAACAGTGGTGTGGGGGGGATACAAATGCCAGACTGAACTAGGAGAGAGCAGAGGGGGATCTCCAAACCTTTTTTATCCATACTGGCAGGTCCTACTATGAGGGACCAGAACATGTCACTACAAAATATGCCTCTTTGGATATAGGATCATTTTGAGCTGACTTTAACAACAAGCAGCCATAGGAAAAGCTCTTACCACAAAACATTACCCTAATTTCTAAGTGAAATTTACATCTATCAAGTAAATCTCCATTTGTACCTGTGTCTCCCATTCAGTACCAGGAAGAAAAGATGACCCCAGATCACTGGAGATGCTTATCAAGGGAGAAGGCAGGGACTCAATTCTGTGTAACAAACCTTGCCTTTGCTTGAAGTACTCAACCTGATTACTTCCCATAACTCCTACCCTCTCCTATGACCTTTTTTAAAAGTCTACATACTGTAATATTTAAGTCTGAATTCCAAGTCATCACGTGGATATTTACTCATGTCTCTGGGTATCTGTCATATATATATGAGGTATATATGTTAATAGCCTTCTACTTGCTTTCTTCTTCTTTTTCTGTGTATTTTTATAGGGTTCAGTAGCAACTAAGATTATAAGGTAATAAAAAATATTCTAGGATGTCCTTAACTTAATTTCAAAAGACAGAGGATAGAAAGATGGAGGATGTCAATCAGTGAACTATGTACCAGGTTAAAAAGAGAAAAATAATGTTTGATGTTACTGAATGTTAAAACCTTAAATCCTATAATGACCCTTTAAACACTGACATGTCCTGCTTAAAGCCCAACCACCAATTGCTACTCTTTATGGGCTGCACTCCTATTCCAAGCTTCTCCTTCCCAAGTATAATCCCACCTCTCTCATCTATAGTCAACGTAGGTTCTATGTAAACAACTTGTGCCTTCCTTCCTTGAAGTTTTATTACAAAAAAAAAAAAAAAACAACTTTTTATATGTGGCAAACATTTTTCCAATTGCCACTTAGCCTTGCTGCTGGGAGGTATGGGAATTTGTCCCAGGACCAGTCCTGTCTTTCTTACTAACATCTGTAATGGCTCAATAAACCCTTTATTGAGATCTCTCAGTCTTTAGAGATTTGGTTTACAATTTTAAAGAGAAAAATATCTTTCTTCCTCTGCACTATATAATATTAGCCACCAATAAAAAGCACAAGTCAACTACTTAGCAGAAAAAATAGATGAGCTATCAAACCACCCAACAGAGAAGAAAACTTAAATACACATTGCTAAATGAAAATCAATCTGAAAAAGCTACATACTAGGCAATTAAACTATTCCATTTGATGCTGCAATGGCAGTCAGACATTATAAGCTTGTCAGAATGCTTAGACTGTTATTAAATACCATGGTTTTAAGGTAGGAGTTTAGAAATGTCAAGATGGCAAAGGCAGGGTACAAGAAAAAGGCAGTTGGAGTACAAGATGGGGAGATGAGTCTTCATGTCCCTGTTTAAGGTAAGTACCATTACCATGGCAACTCCCCACCACTGAGGGCTTATCACTATGGCAACTCCCACCACAAGTTCTATTCTAATTAGATGAAAATAAGGTAACCAATGGGAACAAATAGGGCAAGGTCTTCAATCAGGTCCATAGAGAAGGGAATGAGGGACAGCTCAGCACCTAGGACAAGACACCAGACAATGAAGCCTTGAGCCATTCTCTCACTCATCCCACCCTTCTTACTTTCACTTTCAATAAATAAATACTCTGCCTGTTACTTTAGCAGGTCTTGCTCAATTCTTTGTTTGGGATGTCAAGATCCTAGATTCCAACTAGACACCTAATTATTGTCACTGCAAGCCAGCCAGGAAGTTAGTTCCCCCTTTGAAATCACCTATACCTGCTCTCTCCTATCAGGCTGTCTCATTGTAACACATTTGGACAGAGGAGCTGGCTGTCTCCTGGGGCATCCCAGGATGATTGCAAGGCTCCTCTTTTCAGAACACTGGGCACTCTATAACCAAGAAGGGCAATGACCTGGGACCTGGCCTGACTTTCCAATACTATTCAATCTCCCTACCATGTACTTGCCCTGGGTCTTCTGGAAACTCTAAATCTGCTGTTTTCATTCTTTTAATGTAAAATTGGCTTCTTCCTTCTGGCCTCACTTCTTCGGTTATAGACAATGAGAAACTTTGGTCCTTGACCATACTTGGTGGGGGGGCGGGGAACATGGCAAGGGCTGTTCAAAACTATTAGGGGACCTTTTGCCTGAAGAGTCCCATGATAGAATAATCCAGTTGTGAGCCACAGTTAGTTTAGACAGAGCTCACCATCACAGGCACCCAGTAAAACCATCCACTCACCCAACCCTGTGGTTGTCCAAAGGAAATAGCTCAGCCAAGATTAATCTTGCTGAAAACTTCTCTATCTCTATTGTAGGCATTAAACCTGGCCCTGTAACTTCATAGTCTTCTCTCTTTATTCACCGTCTTACAGGCCTTTACACAGTATCTGCTAATTTCTCCTCTCCTGAAGTGTTCTCAGTCTCTTCTCCTGGAGACAAAATGCCCCTTTTGCACCAATTGATTTCCCTCATCCCCATGGGGTGGGGTGGTTGAAGTCTACTGGCTGCGATGATTTCCCATGTCTTAAGAGCAGAAGCCAGACCTGGAGGATGATTGCTATCTTTTTCCTTATTTAGTTATGGTGAGGGAATGAAAACTAAGGTCAGGCTGCTGGAATGAAGTCAAGCAATTTGTAGTTGATAAAGCAGGTCAAGTGCTCCTTAGCCTCTTGTGTAAGAAGACCAAATTTCATTGGACTCATGAAAATAGTTTTAAGGATGTCTAAAATTTGGAATTATATCAAGAAGTCCCACAAATTATTTTTGGCCACTGCTCTTAGAGAAAATTCTAACTCATCCTGACATTTAAAAAAAAAAAAAAGTCCCAAAAAGCAAACTGGGACTTACTCTCCAAAGGCCTTCAGGTCAGCTTCTTATACCTCACCCCAACCCTAGGCTTCATCTGACTTCATCTTTTGTCATCAATTCTTTGCTACCATGACTGTCTACAAAGTCATCCATCATCTCAGCAAGAGACTTAGGAACCAGAAGGGACGCAGAGGATTAGAGGAAGAATATGCTCTAGGAAACTCAGTCTAAGGGGCACCAGTGCCCACTTTAAAGGCCAAAGACATTTGACCTCTCTAAGCTAGGATCCCCAGGGGGCTGCCACAGGGATACCCAAGTCAGAGATACCTCATTCCTCAGAGGAACACTTTGGATAGAGTTTGGAATCTAGCCCCCAAATCCTTAGGGTTCTCTTTTACAGACAGCCCTGGAGGAACTACCTCCATACCACAGCACTCCCCTCTTGGCTATATTCTCCATGCCTGAGGTCGCTTTGATCCTGATAACCTGAGAAAGAGATGTCTCATCTTCTACTGCAATACTGTTTGAACTCACTACTGTGATCCATTAATGGTAGTCCCAATTTTAATACTTACCTTCAATGGGATCTGTTTTACAAAGTAGACAAAGTTTTACTGAGTCCCTCCATGTTTCTCAGGGGAACACCAGGAACCCCCTCCGTATCACCCACCAGAGGAAAGAGCCTACCAGCCCCCTCCATCTCCAAACATCCTGAGCCCACAACATACTCATAGTAGGGCCCCAACACCCCCTTATCACCAAAATTATTATAATTTCCAATCACCCTGGTGACTAAACATCAAAACCCTAACAAAGAGGACTTGCTGAGGGCTATTCAAAAAAGAGGCAGGAAATTGAGGCAAAAACAAGTGAACTCTGTTTCCTTAAAATCTCCAACTCCAAGTCACCTCACACCATTCTCTCAAAGACGGCCCATGCACTTCTATGCTGTAAGTCCAAAGGCAGACCTGGGTGGGCCTCTCTGGAAATTGGAAGGCAGAAGAGGAGCACAATCTCTCTCCTCTCTGAGGGGACCCAATCTGTCCCCTGAGAGTGTCCCCTTTCCCTATTTCCTATCCCTTCTAATAAACTCTTGTCTGTTATTCTGAGTGACATGTCTCAAGGCCAGTGATTTGAGATTTTGGACCCTGGCATCACCTATCAGGATAAAGACATTTCTTTCTATTCCTCTTAGTAGCTCATCTTTATTTCCAGACCAACAGAACATCCTGGGACCCCACTTAAGAATCAAATCAGTAGGAACTCTAATTCACATCTAAGGTAAAGTGCTACTTTTCATCTCTAGATCAAGATGCCCTATTTTATGCCCTTTGCCTCTCATGTTCAAAATGTCAGGTTTTCTTGCTCCTTAGTTGCCTGATACCTATCCCTCCAAGGCTTGCATAAGAAACTACCCAAAACCAATTTGAGACCAGAGGGGAAAATTTTCACTTTTGAATCCAAGCCTCTGAAGACATAAATGTTTTACAAGTTTTCTTTTTCTTGAGAACCTTTTCTTGAGGTCCACCCTCTCCCCAGACCACATGGTCTCCCACATTCTTTAAATGTCTGGGCTAACTCTAATCTGATCTAAAGTGTACTCTGATTTGATACAAATGTTGCCTGTTCTCCTTTACTAGACTAATTATGCCTGTGTCATTTTTTTTAAAACCTCTGTCTTTTTGAGCTTTATGGTCTTTCTGATGAATACACCTCTGGTCTCATGCATCTGAATCAATTATGTTGCGTGGATTTTACTTTGTCTAAATGGAATTTTTTAGTCCTATGTTTTTTACTGCTGTCTTTATTCAAAGACCAATTAATCAAGGGTAAACTCTCAAATATACTGGAAAAGTAATGCAAATGTCCCCTTTAGAAGGTCCTAAAATGGAAAAGAAACAGTAGTGATGGTTTACCACATGGATCTACCTCATGGATGGACAAAGTGGTCACCTGAACCATTAATCCAGTGTTCACACATGATTGGCAGACCTGCCCAACCACCTCTAATTGTTCAGGCCTTCCCAAGGTCTAAGTCCTCTATTCTATATCCTACTGTTCAGTGTCACACAAAGGACATCCAGGTCAGGTTCTAATTTCTAAAGGGTTAAATCTGACAAACTACGTAAGGAATACCAGTAGCTCTTCTGTGTCCCACCTGTGTGGATCTAATAATGCTAATAATGCTATAAACCTTTATTTCTGGTTGTTTTATGTATATTTGTGCACACCAGTGTATTTTATATTGTGTCTACATAAGTCCTATGTCAATATACCATTTACATGGTACCAAAATTGACTTATGGATAAATGAGTGCTCTTAAATTTAAAAAAACAATGGATCCAAATACCTTTAGTTCATGTGACTTAAATAAACCTTTAAAAAATGGTCAATTTTAATTGGCTAAAAAGATAAAAGTTAATATGTCTTTAAAATCACTAACCCACGTGCTTTCCTAGGTATTCAGTCAATCAAGAGTGTGTTGGTTTCTACAATGTGTTTAAAATATAGTGCCCATTGTTTTTAAGGTTTCTCTTCATTAGAAAAAACGATGACTTAAAATATTAACTAGATTACTAAAATATCAGACAAACCTAAACTGGTAAAAATTGGGTAACAGATTTAACATAAATGGGATAAATATTTATAAATATGTGTTTTAGAGGAGACATCTAATTTGCAAAGTTAAAACACAAAATATCAACTGCTAAATATAAATCAAACCAGGCACAGTGGCACATGCCTATAATCCCAGCAACATGGGAGGCTGAGGCAGGAGGATCCTAAGTTCAAAGCCAGTCTCAGCAATTTGGTGAGGCCATAAGCAACTTAGTGAGACCCTCTTCTCAAAATAAAAAATAAAAGAAAACTTAAGTAATAATAAACATAAATTCAAGTATTCTTGGCTTCTTAAATTCTATAAGCTAAATACATTTGTAAGGTATTTTGAATGACTGCTTTATGATTCAGATTTATGTAATTTAATGTTTCATAACTGGATAAAAGTAACTGGTCATCAATAAGTGACAAAATTTTTATGCCACTCCTCACACTGGGATGAAAATTTAAATGTATTTTTGGCAAGGTAATAAGGACAACCTGATTGTTTAAATGTTTTCACAACATGGAACATGAAAACATTTTGCCACTTTTTCTACAAAAAAAAAAAAAAAAAAGATAGAAGCCCTCTTAGCCCTTCTGTTTGAATCATATTTCAGATGTAATGTTGTATTATGTTCATTGATATTCAGATAGATCAGGAAATGATATGAGAACTTCTTAGAATTAAAAGGGGGTGCAAAAATCAGCCTCAAAAGTAAACACATTAACTTTATCAAAAGACAGCCTCTCCTGAGATAAGGCTCGAGCTCTATCTACTCCATGTCAGGATGGCTCCAAAGTAGAGTGGAATTAAGCTCATTTAATGTTATCTAAAAGATGAATTTTTGTTATAAATATTACCGTGATCTCAAAATAAAAAGATCGAAACTGAAGTAAGAGGGCAAATTATAAAAGGTATTAAAGGTTGTAAAAGTGTTTTAAAATAAAGTTAAACTTGTAAGGGATTTCATATGTGATTAATTTGATAAATTTATGGGTCTTTGTAGAGGCCAAATAGACATCAAGGATACATTAGTGAGTGAAGGGAAGGGAAGAGGTATTGGATAGGAATGACAGTAGACTGAATCGGACATTATCACCTATGTGCTTATATTGCTTATATTATTATATGTCCTGTATAACTCTATATCATGCACAATCAGAATGAGACGTTATACTCCATTTATGTATGGTGTGTCAGAATGCATTCTACTGTCAAGTAAAACTAATTACAACGAGTAAGTGAAAAAATACATCAGTGTTATAAAATTACGTCTCTTGGTTCAAAGCTATTATACAAACTATGTTTTTGCTCTTATCAATTTTGTATTTTCCTTGCAATGCTTTATAACTGTTGCCTGTTAGGGTTTTTGCAGAAGGTACTACTTCTAACCAAAGCAATCTGAGTTAATTTGAGATAAGTCATCAGGACAGATAGTGTTAGGAGTCAGCATTCTATCCAAATAGCGGCCCCTATTAAATGGAAGGTATATCCGTAAAATTATTTGAAGTTAAAATCCATTCCTCCCATTTCAAGACTGGTGAAAACTGGCCTACTGGATGTCTAAACCCAATACTTGGAACCCAAAGCAAAGAAGTAAAAGGGCTAAGTAGAAAGTGGCCAATAGTTTGGCCCTTGCCTTCAAAAATCCTCCAGGACCCACGGTATAATGGGATCCCCCAAGGGCCCTACAACTCCAGTGAGTCACCCAACTCCCAATCAGGGGGATAACAAGGACCCTTGAGAACATGAAGTCAACTGTTGCACATTCTGTAAGCATCAAGATCATTGGAGAGAGAAATGTGCCTGAAGCTTCCAAGGAAAGCCATGTGTGGTCAGCAAGACCCTGATCCATTCTGACAGATGGCACAATTGGAGGAGAAAAAGCTGAAGGATTAAAAAGGTTTCTCAAAAGTCTCCAAGAGTGACTCCTGAGGAATCTCAACTGATCCTAACAGTAGATAAGATCAAGGTCTGTTTTGGACCAACTTGGTCTTGAACACCTCACAGAAAAGTGTAACTGGAACTCAGTCATATTTGGCCATTTAGAAGAAAAGACAAAGGTTCTTAACCTCCTACGTAGGCAGACTTGATCTGTGTTTGCTTGTGCTGGTATGATTATCTAGTCCCAAACATAGACAGCCCCTGCTAATCTCTAATCACACCTTTAACAGCATCCATCAGAGCTAAACAGGCTACATAACTCATTCCTCTTCTGGTTGGATGAAGAACTACTACTGGAGTGGGAACAGGGGAAGGACGACCTGCTTCCCTCTTCTACTTTCAGGGTTGGTCTAAATTTCTCTCTGATAGTCCAGAGGAAATAGCAAAAGACTTAACTACCATCTAGAACCAGATAGATTCATTAGCAGCAGTCACTCTCCAAACCCAAAGAGGATTAGATCTATTAATCACTGCAAAGAGGGGACTCCTCTGTTCCTGGAGGGAAAATGCCCTCTTCATGTAAACTAAACTGGGCTACAAAGAAATTAGCAAGCTATGCCTCCAGGATTTGGTCACAACTGTCAGAGTCATGAGGGATCATGGTCAAAATTTGAAACCGGATGTCTTGGTTACTACATTTGGCAGGACCCCTTTGGATGATCCCTCTGGCTTTTTTGTTTGGACCCTGATTGTTAAACCTACCAAGGAAATTTATCTCTTCTCATCTAGAGGCTATCAAACTCCAGCTGCTGCTATAGCAGGTCTTCACACCAATCCCACAAACGGACCCGAGTGCCCCAATGTCTCATTTTGACCAGGCAGGGTGAGAGTTTTGTGATCCCCAACTAGATAAAAATGATAGTGCCCCATCATCCTGAAGAAATCACAGAAGATGAGACTTCCAGCTACTTAGTCACCCCAAAATGATTTGGGGATCATGTCTCTCAGGGCAAAATGAGGTAGGAGTTCAGGGATGTCAAGCTGGCAAAGGCAGGTCACAAGAAAAATGCCAGCTGGAGATGAGTCTTCACGTTCCTCTTTATGAGATGTCCCATTACCTCCCCACTGAGGGCTTATCACCATAACTTCTGCAACAAGGGCTTATTACCACCTCGATTCCTGCCACAAGTTCTTCATTCTAATTCAGCAAAAATAAACAGTGGGATAAAACAGGGCAAGATCTTCAATCAGGTTCACAGGGAGGGGAACAGGCACAGTTCAGCGTGTAAGATTCACCCAGACGTCAGGGCCTTGAACCACTCTCTCCCCCAACCCACTCTGCCCTACTTTATGGAGTATTATTTTCACTTTCAAAAACTATTCTATCCTCTTCCAGTTCCTTCTGTATGCCTTGCTCAATTCTTTGTTCGGGACACTAAAGACCCATATCCCAACTGGATAGCTCACCAGAGTCAGTTTCCTCCCCCACCCTCTCTCAAACTCCTGCAGGAGTTTAATTCCCAAAGTCTTACATTAATTAAGAGGATGAAAGAACTATCCCATCATGTTTAGAAGTAAGGCCTTTGGGAAGTGATTAATCATTAGGAGGGAGTCCCCACAATTGAATCCCAGTAGCTTTGTAAGGAAGGGAGAAAGATCACACAAACAGAGAGATGTGCATGCCATGATGTAATGTGGCCAAGGTGGGCCCTCGCCAGACTCTGTGCCATGCTCCTAAGTTGTGAGCTAAATAAACTTCTTTATAAACTAGCCTACTTCAGATATTCCACCGTAATAATGAAAAGCTGACTAATACAACGACCAAGAGGGAACTCTAATGCAAACTATGGACTTCAATTAATGGTGTATCAACGTTGTCTCAATTATAATAAATGCACCAAATGTACTAATGTGAGATATTAAAAGGGGGAAATGGGTCAGGGGAAGGGGAGGAGGGAATATGTGGGAACTCTGTATTTTCCCCTTCACTTGTTGAAAAGCAAATTGAAAAAAAAAAAAAAATACAGCATGTTAATTTTTTAAAATCTACAAAAGTAAAAAGACAAGCTGCATTTCTTTTCATGAAAATTTGAAAGGCTATTTCTTTAAATGCATGAAGACATATCGACTCATTTTTTCATTAATTAAAACTTGTTTTTCCATCACATTTCTAGATGTTATGTACCAGATGGTGAAAATGTCTGTTTTGAAGGCCTAAAATGTATTCCTGTTCAAGAAGAATGGCTATTACCCAGCATCCCCTGGGCCAGGGTTGGAACACCCAGGGTAGGGTGTGGGGAGGGGGGCACTCATCAGGTGACAAGGTGAAAAACAGAAAGCAAATCCTCAGGGCACTAACAAGAATAGAGGGAACTCCTGGAGGAATTAAAAGTAACCCCTACCAGGATCCTAGGGAAATAATCTAGCCAGAGAAAGAAAGGATTTGTTTGAAATTCATTCACACTGGCAGGGTCAATAGAAAAATTTCAATGTAAATAACAGGAAACCACAAATGCGTGTTTGCTGAATGCTGAAGCTTTGGGGGCAGAAACTAAGCAGAGGTTTCTGTAGTGGCCAAATGTTGCCTCTTATCACAGCAGAATGGCCATTAAAAGGGAGCCCTGAGAACCTGGTGAATGGAGACGGAGGCCAATCAGACGCCCCTGTGAGAGATTTTTAAAGATTTTTTTTTAACTTTCCTTTTAGTCCACTTGGATTGGGTGAGATCTGGGGGAGTGGTCATTTACCATGATCTTCACCTCAAAGATGAAGCCATGCTTAAAGAATTAATGTGTTTTTTCTCCCCTCCAGGGGCATCTTCACCTTTAGACCACCAACTCCTCATTCCACACCAGCAAGCTGGCGACAATTATTCAGAAAACAATGGCAGCAGCACTCAGGCACTGGGGGTTTCAGGCTATTTCTGTCTCTATAAAATCTTCAATAATTTGTTTACGACTTCCAAAATTCAACAATAGTGTGCAAATGCAATTCCACTTATGTTAATGTGCGCTTCCTTCTCTCATATCAGATTCTGAATAAAAATTAGGCAAGTGCTCTGTTTGAAAATATATAAGATGTGAACTTGCGGTGGGGGGAGGCCTTCCAAATGCACTGCCCTATCAACCGGGTTTTTTTTAACTTAATAACTTAAGTGAACAGTTAGTGAAATTACAACCTGCTTGTGACACAATAAATTTACAACAAAATTCATTCCATAAATTATTCAATTCCGCGACTGCAGTCACAGAGAGAAATATCACCAGGAGCAGGTGATTAGCATGTGAAAGGAAAAACCCATCTCCCTGTAGAAACAATCACTGTCAAAGCTTCCTATTGGAGTTTTGTAGAAATTACCGTTAAGAACACACATTTAAGGCTTTGTAGTTCCTATAAAAGGGCCAAGTATTTGATTTACATTACATTCATTTGTTCTTTCTTCAACTGTCTCTTTCTTCTACAAACCCTAACTGCCTCAATAAATGCTTGCTCAATCAAGTGTGCATTAAAACAAAAGAATTTAACTTCCATAAAAGTGATGAATCAGGGCCAGAAGTTAACTTTTCCTTTCTCTGTATATCTTGCTACCAGGTAAGCAAAGCAGGAATTGACATCTGATGTTTCTCAGGGGAATAGTACAGGTTTGTGTTATGTGGTTGGGACTTTGTAGATTCTTACAGAAACCAGTTGAAGCCACAGTCGCAGGGCAAGAGGGTTTCCACCAAACCATGTATGTGAACATCTTTAATGAAGAACATATCTGCTTCAACGGGAATGTCAGTGTTCCATGAACTCAATACATACCAGATGGTTCCAATGGATGAAGAAAAGGATTTCAGGACCAGGAGGGCTTCCTGAAATCTGGGACATAAATCTCCAACTGTTGGTATTTTTAGTCAATTACTTGGGACAAAACTTACCCTACATAGAAGCTGTTCTCCAATGAACCAGAAGACTAGATGGACATTATCTTCTCTTGTTAAAACAAAAATGTAGTTGTTTTCACAGATTAATACAAATATTATTTCATTTTGGCACATACCTTAGAGTCTATTCTCTTGTAGGGATTGCTTTTTCTTGGAAGTAGTGTATGGTAGGCAGAATAAAGTTCCCTGAAAAATCCACATCCTATTTCCTTGAGTCAGTAAGTATGTCACATTACATGACAGAGGGGAAGTAAGGAGCAGGTGGAATTGGGGCTGCAATCAGCTGATCTCAAACAGGGAGAAGATCCTGGATTACCCAGGTGGGCTCAGCACAACCCAAGCATCCTTCAAGGTGAAGAGGGCATTAACATCAGAGTGATGTGATGTGACAAAGACTCCACAGCCATGCTGGCTCTGAAGGTGGAGGAAGGGGCTGTCTCTAGAAACCACAAAGGCAAGCCAAGGCATATCCACTCCTGCTCCCAACCTGGAGAAGGAATGCAGCCCTGCTCACATCTTGGCCTGAGCTCAGTGACACCCAATCTGGGCTTCTGACCTTCAGAACCATGACATGGTAAATTTGTGTGGTTCTCAACTCCCAAGTCTGTGGTCATTTTTTAAAAAGCCATGGGAAGCTATGCAGAGGATTTCAACTTCATACTCTATTCTGAAAAGCAAAATGGCATGGAGAAGAAAAGAACTCGGCACCTTTTCAGTGTTAATGAAGGAAATCACAAAAGGAAAGTCTCCAAAGTTGATTTTAGACAACCCTCCCTAAAATGCACAGGAAGGAAATATCTGGGCAGTTAGGCTTTAATTACTATTACTTTTTCCATTTATCAGGAAGAGTTTTAAATACTTATAGAAGACTTCACCCTAGACAAAGCTATTCTTTCTTTCTTGAGAAATGACAAAGCCTCTTTCTCATCTATTGTCTGATTCTCTAGAGCCATCAGCAATCACCTGGCTTTGATACAGAGGCCATCTGAAAGATTGCTTTCACTTAAGAGGGTTAACTCTTATTAGATTGTTCAGCATGGCAGAAAATGGACAGGATCTGCATTAAGAGCTAAAAAAGAATTTTTTTTTTTTTTTTTTTTTTTTTAAAAAAACTTATGTGACCTAACTTTTTTTTTTCAGAGTTAGTAAAGACCTGACAGGTAAAGTTCTCTCCCAAAGCCACAGAGTCTGGAGTGAAAGTAGTTTTGAAGCCTGGCCTTGACCTCTACCCCATCATGCATAATGCTGTCCACCTGGGTTGTTCAAAGTCACTCCTTCATTCTCCCAGAAAATTCTTGTCCAGGGCCAACCAGTACCAGGTCCTGCTTTCAGCACTGATTAGATAGTGGGAAACAAGAGATGAGGGCCCAGTTAATGATACAATAACTGTGTAGTTAAAAGTCCAATGAGAGGAAACAGACAATACGCAACTAATGAACAAAAACCACATGCGATACTGAAAATGTAACAGTCATAGAGAAGGTCTATGGACCACCGCAGAACGGCCAATCACCAAAGTCCTTTTGAAAAGATCTGAATGACAAGGATCCACCCAGGAGGGAAAGAGTGTCCTGAGTATTGGGAACAACCAGTGCAGAGACTGGAAAGCAAGAACTAGTCTGACCTTTTGGAGCAATGTCATGAAGGAGTGTGGCAGGAACCTGGTCAGTGGGTAAGGGTCAAAGCAAAGTCTGAAAGGTAAGCAAGGGTCAGATCAAGCTCTGCAACCTCTTTGCATTACATATGACAATCTTTGTCTGTGTCTGGGTTGGTTCCATTTTAGAATGTGAATTATTCATGAGGGAAAATTTGCTCTGATGAGGCTCAGAACACACCACTCTAAAATATGGCTACAGAGGTGTGTCAGTCAGCTCTCCATCACTGTAACGAAGTATCTGATAAATCAGCTTATAAAGAGGAAAGGTTTATTTCCGCTCACAGTTTTGGAGGTGTGAGTCCATAGTCAGATGGCATCACTGCCTCTAAGTCTGTGTGATGAGCATGTGGCAGAGCAAAACCACTCACCTCATGACCAAGAAGCAAAAGAGAATGATGGGCCCGGGGTCCCACAGTCCTCTCCATGGGCCCCACCACAAATGACCCTTGGACCTCCTACTAGGCTGCAATTTTCAAAAGTTCTACCATCTCTCAGTAGTGCTTTGCTGGAAACTAAGCTTTGGACACACGACCTTTGGGAACATTCAAGATTCAAACTACAGCAGGAAACTAGAATATGCCACCACAAATCTTTGGTATATTTTTCTGAGAAACCACACACATTAAAATAGCTATGCAAAAAAATGCCTTTCTATAAAAGAAATTTAAATCTATAATGGAAATTTCCAGTTGTCTAGGTGTCTCCCTTTCTCCACCAGGAACAGGATGATTACATCATGAAAGACTTATCAGTGGAGAAGTACCAATCAAAATCTGCCAAACAAACCTGCCCTCTGTTAGCAGTGCTCCTCCTGGCCATCTTATCCTAGGCCTTTCCCCAAAGCCTTCCTTCTTGGTTCAGCCAACAGTCTTTACACCTAAGATCTAGGACAACTTCTTGAGGTCTACTCTGAAGACATCTTCATTGCTCTGAGTTTCCTCCCATGTATGAAGGATGTACACATGTTCTCATGCTTGTTCTTCTCTTGTTAATCTTTTGTCTGTTGTTTCAAGGAGTTCCAGTTAACAACTATGAAGAGTACAGAGAATTATTTTTTTACTCCATATAACTTAATACACGAATCACCTAATAGTACAAAATCAATGTTAACTCCGATGTGTCCTGTCTTCCTGGAGAGATGGTTTCAAAAAAAATCAAATCAATGAAATGTGAAGAGATTGTTGACACTAATTAATGATGGTGTGCAAGGTTTTATAAAGTGAAGGCTCACCAAGTCAGTTCAAGGTGGGAACAAGATAATTCAAGTAAAGGGAAATCAGACATTCCCTAGCAGGGAGAAGCCTGCCAGTAGTTACTGAGCACACACTGTATGTCAGACACACTAGCATGCATTTCACCTACCTTAGCACTATTAATGTCCTGCTCTAATTTTAATTTAAGAAGCACTTTGATATAAGTAGTAACTGACTCAAGCCTGTACATTTAGTGGAAGAACTGGAAACTACGCGCTGGTCTGACTACAAAGGTCATGTGTGTTAGTCAGTTTTCCATTACTGTGACAAAAATACCTAAGATAATCATCTTAAAAAGAGGAAAGATTTATTTGGACTCCTGCTTATAATAGTCTCAGTCCATGGTGGCTTGGCCCCTTTGCTTTGGCCTTGTGGTGACACAATACATCTTGATGGAAGCACAAGGTCTTCTTGCCTCATTTAGGCCAAAAAGTGAAGGAGAAACAGGAACAACCCAGGGACCCAATATCCTGTTCAAAGGCACACTCCCGGGCCATAAATTATTTCCTCCACCTTCCAACAGCACCGCAGGCTGGGGAACATATCTTCCCACACGTGGGGGTGTTGGGGGTTATTTGAGATTCAAGCCATAGCATCTTATATTTGCAATTTTGCTGTCAACTACACACACTGGCCAAGAACTATCCTGTGCGAGTCACGTGACCTCGCAACTCATTCTCTTATAACAAATGTCATGTAGGATCAGGTCTAAAACTCCTTGTCACCTGTAACACCGTATGAGTCCAGGCTTCTGTTTCATTGGCAAGACTGTTTCCCCATGCTGGCAAGCCCCTCCTCCTGAAAATGTCCTCCTCCCTAGATAGGACAGCACTGCTGCTACCTGACACTCAGAAATGCTGCCCTGAGTCAGAAGCAAAGCTCTTGCCTACACCTGCTGAGCACCAGCAAGCACAACCCAGCGCCCCCTGCTGGCGATGGGAGAGTAAGGACAGGCGAGTACACGGTGGTATTTCCTATTAGGTCCTTCTAACCCAATGAAAATCAACCTCCGAACTCAACCTACCTCAATACTGTCTGTGGGTCGAGACACTATTAGGAGGCAATTGCATTCGCAAGTGAACTTGAAGGATATCTCTCAGAAGCTCCATTTGCAAATGCCGCATTTCCCTCTCCATAATAGGCTTGCCTTCTGAAGTCAGAAAGATGTAAACACAAAATGTGCTTCTAAGAAGCACCGACTATCACAGAGTAGTCAAGTTCCCCACCTTAAAGATTTTTCTGCTGAAAAATAAAGAAACTCCACCCTATCACAATTAAGCCAGGAAATCATATTTTAAGATTGAGTGCACAGCTAATCAGCCCTCCCTGAATAGTAAATAAATGAGACTTATTTTCATATTCTGGAGCAAAAATTAAGCATTTGAATATCAAGTCATTATGTTTAATATATTATCAAGAATGAAATTCATCATTTAATTAAAGAGTCAGTGCTGGCTATACCACACTAGGAGAAAAAGTTCTGGCTTTCCTGCCATGTGCTGAGCAGCTCTCCAAGGCCCTATATAAGTCACCTGACTCTTCTTAGTCCCCGTCTGTACCAAACAGTTGCTGATCTGTCTCTCCATCATTCTACATCTAGATTTTTCCTTTCAAAATTGCCCAAGGTTAATCCCGAGTGCCTGTAAGTCAGGAGTAGTTGGCTTCGCCTCCAGAGGGCAGGCAGGTAATTCAGGCCTTGCTCACCAGCCTTAATCCATCCCCCTAATAGCAGTGACGGACATATAATTCAATTCTAATCAGATTCATTCCGAGGTTAGGACTGAAGAGTCCACGATAAAAATACTTTCACCTGGGAAAGTCATATCAACTAGAGTTGCTGGTAGCCATATTCCCAGCACATGTGAGAGCTGGAGAATGAACTGACAGAGGAAAGAAAACACAATAAAAATGTCAAAGAATTTGTTCAGTCTTCACGATACCATCTGAACTCCTGGATCCAACTGTGCCTGAAGTCTGAACTTCTCCAGTGTGTGATCCAATACAACCCTTTTGTGCTTACGTTGCTTTGTGTCTTCTGTTGCTTGCCACAATTGTCTAATATTCAATTTCATACTAGAATGTTGGTAACACCTTTCAATCACAGAATCCATGAATTGTGTCCATAAAACAGAAATACAAAGTCTTAGAGAACAAGTATAAATCATTTTCTACCAAAAGAAAATGTGGTTATAGAATAATTCCCAGGGGAAACTATATAGGAGCACCTACATTCTTATGTCTAGCAGAAAAAACCTTTGGCAAACTGTTGTTGTTTGTTTGTTTTTTAAGTTCCTCTATCCCTGTGCCCAGACTTCCTTTTTGGTTTTAATAGGCCACCAGCTGGCTACCCTTGTGATACAGTATATGTGGGATTCTGCTGGTGAATAAACAGAATTTATTATATTTACAGTCTTCTAAAAAGCATCCAAGTTATCTGGTATGGCGGCACACACCTGTAATCCCAGCAACAAGGGAGGCTGAGGCAGGAGGACTCCAAGTTCTGGGCCAGCCTCAGCTACTTAGGCAAGGCTGTAATCAACTGAGCAAGACCCTGTCTCATAATAAAAAGGACAAAGGATGCAGCTCGGTGGTAGAGTACCCCAGTTCAATCCCTACTACTGGACAAAAAACAAATACAAGGTCTCCAAGTTATGTTTAAATATAATATATTGTCCCATGTGTGAACAAGGCCCTCCATGCTAGATCTTGTATACATTGTCTTTAAATAATTACACAATTTGTCAAAATTTTGTTTTTCCATTCTTATAAAGAATATTTCAATTCAGAAATGGTTAGTAAATCTATTCATAAACACCATTCAACCTGGAGACCTAAACAAGCAGTGAGATTGCAATCCATCTGGAGAAAGATGGTGTAATGGTTAATTTGAATGGTCAGCTTGATTGGATTAAGAGATGCAGATGATTAAGAGGCTTGTGTGTGTGTCCATGAGGGTGCGTCTAGGCATGATTGGAATATGGGTTAGTGAACTGAAGTGCACACCCTCCTTAAGTGTGGGCAGCACCACCCAATAGGATGGTGGCTTGGATGGAATAGAAGTCGGAAGAACAAGGAAGCAGATGCAGATGCAAGCTCGGCTCTTCTCGAATGGGTTCTTGATTGCTGCTTCCATCATCTGAGGATATCGGATTTTCACTTCTTCACTCTTCCAAAGTGGACTCTGCCAGTGATTCTCCAGGCAGTTTCCAGAAGCCTTGGTCTGGGACGAGGGGAGCACTGTTGATCTTTCTTGTTCTGGGGCTTCTGCCTCTTGGACTGGGCAGCCGCTGGTTCTTTCAGCTCTCCAGCTGCAGATGGCCATTGTGGACTATCCAGCTTCTGGTCTAATAAATCCCCTTTTATAATCATACTTCCTGTTGATTCGGTTCCTCTAGAGAACCCTGACTAGTACAGATGGGCTGCTACAGGAACCACAGCCAGTGCACGGTCCCTTGAGGCAAGTCCCATGAAGCTCATCCTGGGGCAAGTTTAGGAGAGTGACAGAGAGAGCAGACGAGGAATGAAATGGATCCAGTCCACACTGCTGTTCACAGGAACATTACCTAGATCATGAGATGACAATAACGATGTCACACATTTATTAAAAATCATATGTTTGCCTGTTCTCCAAACAACTTGCCAACTCTTCAGGTGAAATGCCAACAGTCGTGATATTGGAGGGCACGATTCCTAGTTCTCCTCATCACAGACCTGAGGCCCTCAGATTCCGAGAGGTCAGCCTGGCAGAGGCCAATCTCCAGGAAGACATGAAAAGACAACCATTGGGACAGAAAGTGATGGAGGGAAAAGAAACCGTTAATCCACAAAGCAAAAGGATCTGTTCTGTTCATTCATTATTATGGTATGTAAAGGATCTAAAAATCAAAAATGCACTGTAGCCGGGCGCGGTGGCGCACGCCTGTAATCCAAGCAACTTGGGAGGCTGAGTCAGGAGGATCACGAGTTCAAAGCCAGCCTCAGCAACTTAGCGAGGCCCTAAGCAACTCAGTGAGACCCTGTCTCTAAATAAAATACAAAATAGGGCTGGGGATGTGGCTCAGTGGCTGAGTGTCCCTGAGTTCAATCCCTGGTTCCAAAAAAGAAAAAAAAAAATGCACCGTAGTGACCACTAGAAAAGTCAGCAGGGTAAGAAACACTGTTTTTACGGAGCCGTATTTCCGGGTCACATTAAGTTACTGTGAGATTGGAGCTTTCGGACCTAAAAGGAAGTACTTGCTCTGTGGCAAGGGAAGGGGACCAATGGAAATAAGCAGAAACCCTGTGGTGGGAAATGTGATTAGCCTCAGGATCTATGCTCGAGCATCTCTTGAAATCAGTGTGGGCCACTTGTCAGGGCTGTGACAGAGGAGAAGAGGAAGTCAGGACTCCTGAGCAGGAAGCTGTCTACCTGCACACCCATTTTCCAGGCCCCATTTTGACACACCTCACAGAAAGTGAGATGGAGAACCTGTGTGACAAGACTGGAATGAGGAAATCCCCTCACGTCCTCTGGAAGGGAAGATGGGATGTAAGGCCCGCTGGAGAGAGATGGTTCAAAATGGATATAAATGAAGTTATTAAGTTGCACAAAATGAGAGCAAAGGGAGGCTATCACCAAGTAGGGGTATTAAAGATGATTTGTACGAACAGTCCACAGTTGAAACAGCGTGAATGTCAAATTCAATGGGCACGGATGGGCCACCTAAGCTGGATTTTAACAGTTTGCCCACTGACTCAGTTTTTAAAAGTAGTTTACAATATTACCTTATGCGTCACTTAGCAAAAATTTTAAGTTAATATTCTAAAATGTACTAAAACCAGTGGCCTTTATGTAATTTAGCAACCACATTACTCTGATCCCTGCTTATCATAATTATTTGGTGAGCATTTGATTAAACGTTAAAACACACAGAAAACAATACATCCTCACAGCCGAGGCACATATTCAAATTACATAAAGTATGTTAAAAACTACTTCACTATTTTCAAATTTGCCAAAAAACACATTTCCAAGGGCAATGAAAACTCAAAAGATATAACATGTTTCCTATCAGAGGATTTTAATAGCTTTTCCAAGTAATGTTCTATGAATATTGCCAGAGGAGGAACACATATACAGTAACACCTTTTTGTTTTGGGGTTTGTTGGTTTGGTTTTGGTACTGGGGCTTGAACCCAGAGGTGTTCTACCACTGAGCTATATCCCTACCCATTTTTATTTTTTGAGACAGGGCGTCACTAAGTTGCTGAGGCTGGCCTTGAACTTGCAATCCTCCTGCCTCAGCCTCCTGAGTCACTGAGATTGCAGGTGTGCACCACTGAAGGAGATAACCCAGCGACCTCCCTATTTTCAGGTGACCTGGACAAGCATGATAAAGCTTAGATCTTGAATGTCCCCAAAAGGCCTCTTTGGTAAATGTTTGGTCCCCAAGGTGGCGCTAGGGAAAGTGGTAGAACCTTTTAGCGTTGGGCCCAGTGGGAGGTCTTTAGGACATTGGAGCATGCCTTCAAGGGGGATTGTAGGATGCAGGTCCCTTCCTCTTCTCTGCTTCCTGGCAATGAGGGGAGTGGTTTTCCTCCACAATGTATTCTCACCGTGATGTGCTGCCTCACCACAGACCCAAAGCACTGTTCATAGAGTGGAACCTCCAAAACTGTGACCCAAAATAAACCTTTTCACTTCATAAATTGATTTTCTTGGCTATTTTGTTATAGTGATAGAAAGCTGAATAACACAGGCATTGTCATTCTTGCCTACCCAGGAGGCACTGGCTCTGCGTTATGCCTATGGGAAGAAGAAAAGAACAAGTTGGCTACCGCCCGTTCAGGCTTCATAGCTTGGGTCCATCTCCAATGTCCCTAATGGTTGTACTTCACTTTGCTTTCCTACTTGTAAGCCCCAAGGGCTGGTGGTCCTTCTTTGACTCAGTCATGCCCACAGTCTATAGCCCTCGCCCCTAAGTCCTGCAATACTAGTCCAGGTCATTGAACTGGCTTTTACCTCTGCCAACCACCTTCCAGCCTGAGCACTGCCTCGTCCGCAGAACATCTGTACAAACCCTGGACCTCGAGCCTGGTTCTCAGCGACCCCTCTCCCTGAAACTTGGGCCTGGCCTCCATACTCCAGCACTGACTCTGTTCCCCATCAAAGCAAGCCCCTGGAACCAAGATGGGTTGGCAAGGAAGACTGACATGGGAGGGTCCAGCATACTCAAGGAACTACCTGGAGATCACAGGGCCCCTTCAGCAAGGCAACTCCCAAAGCAACCCAGCCTGATCTCCAGCCCACAGATTTGACACTGGGATTCTAAGTCTGAAATCACCAACACTTCAGTGCTACGTTACATTACAAATGTAACAATATGTAAGCAATAAGCTTATATTTTAATGAACTTTAACCATAAGAATTCAAATGAAGTGGGGTCTTATGTTTCTTGGTTTCTTTTTCTGATTAGGAAGCTCCATTTCTATTTTCTATCTTCTGAGGATTTGGTTGTGATTTTAGAGTATTTGGTACATGTACTTGGGATTTTAGTTCAGTATTTTATTGCTGAATAGCCACTAAAAATAATAACCACCCAATAATGAACTATCCAAAACCTAATGGTAAAAAACTACCAAGAATACAAAGAAGACTACACAATCAAGAACTACTAAGTATATTAGGAAAGCCAACACCACAGGAGAAAAGTACCAAATGGAGGAAGAATTAACAGATATAAAAAAATAGGAATCCTTATGTGTAGCTAAAAGAATATCAAAACTGTATGGACACTCTGGAGAACAGATTGACAGTTTCTCAAAATATTAAACATGTATGGTAATATTAAAATATTACCATACAGCCTAGCAATTCCTCTCCTAGGTTACACACATAAAGGGAATGAAGATGAGTGTTCACCCAAAAACTTGTACCCAAAGGCTCATAGAAGCATTATTCATCCTAGTTAAATGCACATCAACTAATGAATAAGCAAAATGTAGTATATCCACACAATGGAATATTACCTAGCCATCAAAACAATGTGTATTCCAATACATGCTACAACATGGATGAAACTTGACAACATTAAGTCAGAGAAGCTAATCACAGAAAGCTACATAGTGTACAATCCCATTTACAAGCAATGTCCCCAAAAGGCAAAACTGTAGAGATAAAATAGACCAGTGGTTACCAAAGGCACAAAATAAGGGAGAATAGGGAGCAAGTGGTAATGGGTATAGGGTTTCTTTGGAGAATAATGAAAATATTCTGGAATTAGATTGTGATGATGGCTGCATCACTCTGAATTTACTAAAAAGACTGAAATGTTACAAAAGACTGAATAATACAAAAGAGTGAAAGTTATATTTCACTAAAACTATTGTTGAAAAAATACACACAAACACACACACAGATACATATCTCAGAAGATTTCATCCATAAAACAAGAAAAGGCAACAACAAGAAAGAAATTAGAGTGAAGGTCAGTGAAAAGGTATCACTGAAACCAGAAGCTCACAGCAAAATGAACAGCACTGCAAGTTATGTCAAAGGGAGGTACAGGCAACAAATTCTCCCAAAACCTACCCACAAAAGCTATAAAAATAAAGAAACATTGAGCTTTGAAGGATCCAGAGAGCAATTTCAAATTTTGTTAAAAAAGAACCAAGCAGGGTGGGAGAGGATCAGAGCATGTGCACACGATTTTTTTAAATGTGACAAGTGTTCGGAACACCAAAGACAAGAAAGAAATCCTCAACTCTTCCAGAGAAAGTTCTGCTTCCACCATGGGCTAGTGGCAGTCCACGTTGCCCTGTTTTGCTTTCCTCTTGAAACGCAGGAGGAGGAGGAGTAACAACCTCATAGATCACAGGGCCAGCGACTGCATGTGGCTCAGTGGGATAGCCAGGGGACCATGAGGCCTTGCACTGAGGTCCATCTACCTCCAGAAGCTCCTGACAGGCCCCAGTGTTGAGTTCCTAGTGCTGTGTCCTGGCCCCAGAGACCCATTTGCATCATGACTGCTGGTGCTGTTATTTATAGAAGCTAGGTTAATCTACACACAAGCAGGGCAGTGTGCATTTCAGAGAGAAGGAGTCATATGGAACCACAGACATCTTAACTCAGGTCCATCAAGACTGCCCCTGAGTAGCTCTGGTCAGTTTCCCCTCTGTAGTTTCCCAGCAAACAAAACCATGAGAGTGGTATGTGGAGCCCAACAACTGGGCTCTGGAATGTGTCTAAAATCTGTGATATTAGCTTGAAATAAAACAGGCACATTATAGTTTGGATGCAGTCACTATTATCCTGACCATTCTCTGTCCCTGCTTCTGACCCAAATTGCAGAGATACATCAGGTCTTGCTGCTACCTAAGATCACAGTTCTGTTAACAAGTCCCCAGTAAATTGCACTCTAGGCAATTATGGATTTTTCCGCCTCTTTCTGGGGTCTCACAGGCTCTTGAGACTGGTTCTCACAAACTAAGACCAGGTTATTCTGGAACACCCAAGTATAGCTCTTCATGTAATAACTTTGGAATCTTGGAACATAATTATAAGGGCAAAAAAGATTTCTCCACAATTATACATGGATAAAAGGCACAGCACTCTTCCAGGAAGAGCAGGGTGAATGGTCAGCTTACTCACTGGTAATGACTCCAAGTTAAAAATACCACAACTACCCCGACAGGCACAGTGCACAGAGCATGTGCAGCCGGGTGTGCATCTGGCGCACCAGAGAGACTGCATCTCCTTGAGAAGGAAGATTCAAAATCCAGTCTAACTTAATGCAACCCAGTTCAGTAAAAATAACCATAGGATTTTTCTCCTCCAAAACTAGGCAAAGTGATCCTAAAATTAGTATGGAAAAACACTTTTTAAAATAAATAGGAAAATACTGAAAAAGAAATGATAGAACAGACCTACTAGTTATCTAAACATACCAGTCACACACGTACAATTGGTGTCTGAAGACACACACAAGCCAGCAAACAGAGCAGAAAATCCAGAAATAGACCAAAATGTGTATACAGGACTTTATCACATCATGAGGATAACAGCTCCAATTTCTGAGACAAAGGAGGACTTTTGAATAAATTATGTTGGGACACCTGGCTAGCTGCCTGGGGGGGGGGGGGATAGTTTTCCTAATTAATGTTGTATACAGTATACAAAAAAGATTTTAAAAGTCTTAATTTAATTCCCCCAAAATCTTAATTTTAATCTCCAAAAGATTAAAGGTTTAAAGGCAAAATATGAAAATACTAGAAATTAAAAATGGAGTGGGAGAAGGCTTCATTGTAAGATTTCAAAACCCTGAAACCATGCGGGATGGGTAAATGGGACTATGAATATCAAAACCTTTCCCAGTCACAAGGCACCATCATCAAGATTAAAGACTGAGTCACTAATGCAGGAGGAGAGGGACCTGTAACTTATTACAGAGACACATCTCCCTAATGGCTTACAAGTGGCCATTGGGCATATTTAAAAACTCTCAACCTTGCTTACAGTCAGATGCAGTAAATCAAGACTGCACTGAGATACCACTGGTCAGGTCTCAGATTGGCAAGAACACACATCGTGGACAGCACTCTTGTTGAACCATAAGGAATCAAAGGCACCTTGCTTGTCGTCAAGTGAGACAGTGAACAGGTACAGGCCCTATGGAAAGGAATCTGGCCATCTCTGCCAAAAACGTGCTTGCATGTACCTTGCAATCTATTCCTGGGAACTGATCCCTACAGGTGGATCTGCACACTTAACAGGGCATCCGTGCAGCATGGTTCACGGCAGCAGGATTCACAACAGCAAAGACTCTAAATGACCAGGAACAGGGGATTGGTTGAAGAAACTATGGTTGTCCCCAACCAATTAAGCAGTGTGCAAATGAATGCAAATACAAGAGATACCACAGCTTACTGATGTGGAAAGATCTCCAGCATATATGTTGAGAACAAGCCAGATGCAGAGCAAATAATGTAGTTTACTACCTTTTCTGTAACAAAGGGAGAGAAACAGAAATATAGACCTGCATTCACTTCCCTTTAAATAAAGATTTACTGAAAAGATTAACAAGAATCTAACAGAAACTGTTACCTGGGGAGGGCAGAACATCAAGGTGGGAAAAAGGTGGGAACAACAACTCTAAGGGTAACTTTTATGATTTCTAATATTCAATTATGTAAATATGTTCCCTATGATAAAAAATAAAAATTTGAAATGTTCCTGAAAGAATGTAACACAGAAGGAAATAAGAATCATGCTGGTGTCAATTTCTTTCTTTTCTTTTTTAGACCTGTACTTTTATTTATTTATATGTGGTGCTGAGAATCGAACCCAGTGCCTCACATGCTAGGCGAGTGCTCTCCCACTGAGCCACAACCCCAGCCCTGTGTCAGTTTCCAATGGAGCAACAATAGACAAATATCTAAGAGAAAAAGGTTCACACATTCCATAGAAAATCTATTTTTCTAAATAAAGAGCTTTCCAACATGCAGTTTGCCATATACAAAATCCCGATAGCCAGTTTCTCATACTCACAGCAACACGTAAATTAAAACTAGAAGTGAAAGACGGCAAGCAAATTCATGAAGGATTCCATATTTTTACAAATTAAAAATATTAAAAGACATTCTCAGGAATCAACTACAGAAAAAAATCAGACTGCATATAAAAAGAGGGTGAGTAAAGAAACCAGGAAAATTAATTAAATGCAAATAAATGTTGATTGCAAAGAAAAAAAATATTTTTACAATTTGATTCTCAAGAATTCAGAAGGTAGAAAATGACAGCAGTGATCACTCATCAAGGCTGCACAAGGTACAGGCAGTCCCCGTGATGGTGCATAGAGGTGCCCTCGGCACGTCTGCTAAAACTAAGTGGAACTACGGGATGGAAAGAAATGGGAGGAATAAATTATAAGCCACCTGTGGAGAGAAAAAAATGCAATGAAATAATCCAACCTTGAAAAAATAGGTAGAGAGAATGTCAAGAAAAAGGTTTGGGCACTAGAAAGATAAATGCAAAACAACTATGATGATGTAAGTCTAAATACATTGGTAATGGTAATCTGGATGAAGGACCAATTGTCTATTAAAAATACAAGTTTTCACGTTGCAATCAAACAACTCACACCTATTTTTACAAGGCATGTCTAAAACAAGACAACGCAAGGAGTGAACGTAAGTATATTAGAAAAGATAAACCAGGCAATTCTTAGTATTAGGGGAAAAAAGACAGAACTTTAAAAACATTTAAAGAAGGAAAAGGGGTATTTGCCAAGAAGATGTAACACACAAACTTGTGATCTCGTCTAACAGCACAGGTTTCAGGAACCCAGATGAAGTAGATGAACATAACAAATACAGAATATTTGAATAGCCTAGTTAACAAGTTTGATCTAATATAGATGTGAAACGGAGCACTCAACTCAATTAAGAACATTCTTCTCCAATAGTTGAGAACACTCAAAAGAAAATTGATCATATGTTAGGCTACAAAGAAAAAAATCTCATCAGCTCCAATAAAGCATGAATCATATAAGCTTCATTGATCATAATGAAATGAAATAGGATTCAGGATCAAAACAAGAGACAAAAAAACATAGACTCTGAAACTCTAAAATCACCTCGAGAATAATTCTGGTGGTTAGGATTTTAAAAAGTACAGAATTTACAAACTAGAAATGAATGACGATGAGACCATTGTAAAACAAGTACAATTTAGGTAAAGCAGAACTCAGGGTGATGGTGATGTTTAAATATGTGTCCCTGCTCTTACACTTCTTGGTGGCTTCCTCAAGGGGTATTTCCACTGTGCATGCAGAAATGTACAGGGTTTTTTTGGGGGGTTGCTGCTGTTTTGGGTTTGTTTTTTGTTTTTTTGGGTTTTTTGTTTGTTTGTTTTTGGGGGGTCATGGCTAATCATTCCCCCACGGATGGACACTTAGGTTATTTCCAGGTATTTTGAGAACCATGTGAAATACCCTGCAACAGTAAAACAGAATGAAACAGTTCAAATGTACATTAAAATGGGAAAATTTCTATGACATAATGTTAAGTAAAACAAGCAAAGAGCTGAAAAATTATAACGGTATGATACCTTTCACATTAGAATAAACCAGCAAATATATAACTAAAGCATTTCCACAGGTGGATATCTATTTCACAGAGAGTTTAAAAGGATAAATGCTCAGCAGTGTGTTACGTTTAAGGAAAAGAATAGTCAAGGGGACATTCAATTAGTAGTACAGTTTGTTATTGCTTCAACAGGGAGCTATTTTAACATTTGTATCGTACAAAAAGAAAAACTATCCACATGAATGTTTCTAGGGTGATCATACATGAATCCTCTCTTACAAATTTTGCCCGAATCATTCCATCTGATTGAATAATTGCTTCTGCAAAGACAAATTTATATTGATAAAGCCAACTTCCTTTACTGTAGGATCTGTGGTAGATGATTTTCATTCATGCTTTCATTAGTTATATCACTTCACATTTCCAAATTGACAGACTAGAAAAAACAGGTCAGAAAGGGCAGAAGACTTACATGAAGCCAAATTTTACCAACCCGATTCTTTGTTCAAGAATCGTGTTCTATCGTCTGCAAAATATATCTTCAAAACCCTTCTGTACATCACTGTTAACTCATTTTGAACTTCTGGAACTAAGGTTCAGGCTTAAACACAAGAGTCTCTTTCAAGAGAAAAATCCAACGATAGCATTTGCAGTGCAAGACAGGAATCAACACGCAAAGTACAAGCATGAGGAGGAAATAAAATTACATGAAGAAAGTGTAAGGCAAAAAAATGTGCAACCCATTTCTCTAACTGTACAACGAAATATTACTATTATTCTCAGATCCATTGGCTGTGAAGTGGGGAGGGGATGAAGCATAAAAAAGTTACTGCAATTTAGACAAAATTAATAAAGAAATGTTCTGCATGGGGTTTTTTCCTGTTTCGACTTCTAATCATTTATCATGCAAATGAAAGCAGTAATGGAAAATGTAAAGAAAACAAATTCTGCAATATATTGAAACCCGTATCCAGCAAGAGATAAGATTGGATATCAGAAGGAAGGGGTCTGAAAATTAGCTGTCTGTACAATAACTGGGAGGGAAAACGGTTTTATTTAGCCTGGAGGGATTTTTTTGTAGCAAACTGACTAAATTAAAATCCAGTCTATTAAATCCAGTATCGTACTAGAAAATGCCTTTTCCTTGCACTTTTAGATAAATTTTCATTGATCTCATTTTACGCATGATTACATTTTTAATGAGTTGTGCAATATTTCCAGGCTAATTTTAAATCCCCTCTCTCCTCTCACCCCCTCCACTTACTGCTTGCTGGATTAACATTTCTGATAAATTGTTGGACCAGAAAGAAGGAGCATTACCAAGATGAAATAAATTACTTCCATTTTTTGCAGCTCTAAAACGATAATAGGAGAATACAAATGCCCACTGTCTAATTATGCCACATCTTCCAATTCATTTCACAAAAACAATTATTTTATTTTTATGTAATAGGCATGTTACCTTGTATTTATTATAAATGACCTTGCAAAGCGTATAGTCTATTAGAATAAAAAGAATTTCACCCCAACTTCGTGTATGACCATCTTCAAAAGAAATGGCCAAAGAAGGAAATTATAAACTAAAGAATGTGAAGATGACTGGAAAATCTACACACTGAAAAGCAGTTATTTGAAAAGAGAGACTAGCTTTGCTTAAAATTAACTTTTGGGCAAAATACAAAATACGGTGCACGAATTCTTTAAGAAACCTCTTCCTGTGTGGGGCAGAAGGTGGGGGATTTTCCTTAGTGTGGTCTCCCATATTGCGAAAGTTAGGTTATGACCTTATACCTTTTCAAGCCTACATGGCAAGAACAGAGACAATCTGATGGCAGACACTGGAATTCCATTCCCTAGTCAAGAAAGGAAGTCAGAAACCATTAAAGCTGGGACCCGCCCGCATCCAAGACTCTTGTGATTTCTTAAACATCTGTGCTTCCTCACCATGTTAGTTATTTTTATACCCCACTCTCCAATTCCTTGCAATGATTAAGAGCAAAACTTTGTAAACAGGTTTAGCTTTCCAGTTCAAAGATGGAAGATTCAACAAAATATAGTTCTGTGGTGCTTTTACGAGAGAGGACTCACAAGTGTGGTACTCACTGGGTATGGTGGCTCAGCCTGTCCTCCCAGCCACTCAGGAGACTGAGGGAGGAGGATCTCAACTCCAGCCTCAGCAACCTAGAGTGTCATCTCAAAGTAAAAATTTTTAAAAGGGGTGGGGAAGTAGTTCAGCAGTAAAGTGCCCTATGTTTCAATTCTGCTATCACAAAACAAACAAAAAGAAAGTGTGGGCCTTTAAAGACTGAAAATGAGCATACCAGACAGATTTGCCAGACTAATGCTAACCAGAAGAAATCTGACAGGGTAGTAATTTTTAGGAACTTTTGAGAATTTTAGTATTAAAGCGGAAATTAAAGAAAAATTTAAAAAGGAAACCCCCACAAAAATACACACACACACACACACACACACACAGAATTAATGTACATGTCCTAACACAACATAGCTTCAAAATTAAATAATCAAAAACAGAACTGTAGGGAAAAAGGATAGAGGAAATGACAGATTCATCATTCAGACATCGAAGCTGAAGAGAGACACACAATCTGAACTTTCAGATATAAATTATAAATGTTTACTATGAAGAATATTCTGTATGAGATAACAAGACATTATGCAAAGCAGAGCAATCAGTAACTTCAAGACACAGCCACATAGTAACCATATGAGATGAAACAGATTTTTTTAAAGAACAGGAGAAAAGGGAACGAAGCCTCCATGAACTGTGGGGTGACCTCAGATAGCCAAATGCAACCTAATTAATCTCTCTGGCAGGATGAGGGAGCAAGAGTTATGGGAAGAAACAGTGGCTGAAGTTCTTCCACATTTGATGAAAACTGTAAGCCCATGGATCCAAGAAGCTCCATGAATCCCAAGCACAAGAAAGGAGGAAAACTAAGGCACACTGGGATACAACTGCTTAAAGCTGGTGATGAACATCCTCAAGTTCATCACAGATATGAGGTTCAGTTGCCCAGGGGAGCTTAGACAGCCAGACAAAACTCACTTCCCTGGATGAGAATCAACAATTTAAAAGATGATTAAAAAAAGAAGAAGAAGAAGAAGAAGAAAACATTAGAAGCAGCACAGGGGTCGGGGGAGAGACATTTTGTACAAATGAATAAAGAAGAGAACAGACTTCCCATTGGAAACAAGGTAAGTTAGGCAGTGTGGCAAGATAGCGTAGCAGCACAGCGAGGGCAGGGAAAAGGGAGGGAGGAGGACCAGGGGGGAGGGGGGCCGAGGGGAGGGGGACAGAGGGGAGGGGGAGGGGTAAAAGAGGGGAGAGGGAGAAATAAGGGTGATTAAAACCAGGGCCTGAGCATGCTCAGAAGGGGCTGTATCTCTGAGCTGTATTCCCCAGTCTCTTCACCTTTTAAATACTGACTAGAGAGGAAATCTCAGTGAAAATTGCTGAAAAAAGAAACTGATCTTTCCTCAATAAAAATTCAAAGAATGAATCACCAGCAGACCTGTACTGGGAAATGATAAGATACATGCTTCAAAGAGAATATAAATAACACGAAAGAAGAAAATAACTTATAAACAGAAACTATATAAGTAAATATAAAGGTTTTTTAGGCTCAATCTCCATAAAAGATGATTGTTTAAAATTAAACTAATAGCAACATATTAGAGATTTATATATATAATATAAATGAAATATATGACGACCAAGCTTAAAGGCCAGGAGGGAAAGAGGAAATGCCATTGCTCTAGTGCATGGTTCCTATACTTTAATTAGTACAAAATCACCTGGAGGTAGACGATGCTATATTAAAGATGTACACTACAAATTCCAAAGTAACCAGTAAAAAGCACAACAGAGCTAATAAGACAACAGTGGAGATAAAATAGAATCAAAAATATTAAAATTATGTAAAGGAATGAAAAAGATAAAAACAAAGAGCAGAATATATATATACAGAAAAACACCAACATGACTTTCAAATAATTCTATCAATCACCACATTAAATGTAAATGGTATAACCACCTCAATTATAAGGCAAAGATTATCAGATTAGGAGGGGGAAAAATCAATACCCAGGCTACTGTAAAAAAGTTTTTTTAATATTAAAAGTAAAAAGGAAGGAAAATGTGTAATACAAAATTATTCTATACTAACAAATTCAAAAAAAGTGAGAGTAGCTTCATACAACGAAGTAAATTTCAGAGCAGAGATGATTACCAAGATGAAAACGTCCATTTCAAAACTGACACAGGAGTTGATTTATCAGGACAGAAAAGTCAAAAACATTTATACATTAACAGAGCTTCAAAATTCATGAAGCAAAAACAAAGAAATGCCAAGAGAAATAGAGATATCTACCATTGTTTTCCTAGATTTCTACCCATCTCAATAATTGATAGAGCAAATAGACAGAAAATTAGTGAAGACCCAGAAGGCAACACTATCAGCCAGCTCAATTTACATGACAGTCATGTAATACCCCGCCCAGCAACAGAACATACATGTACATGTGCACATCACCTGTGGAAGGTAGATCATATTGTGGACCATAAAAGCAGTCACCAACAGTATATTCTCTGATGACACTCAGATTTGAAATCAGAAAGAACTCTGAAAAATCCCTGTTGGTAAATGAATTACACTTAATATGTGCATAAAGGGAAAAATATACCAAAATCAGTAAGTATTTTAAATTGAGTGAAAACAAAAATGTAACATTGCAATTTGTGGCTCTATTTCTGTATTCCACTTCTTAGAACCAAAAATTTCTTCACGGACAATGACATGTAAGAAGTTCCATCAACAGACTGGGGCTGTGGCTCAGTGGTAGAGGCACTGGGTTCAACCCCCAGCACCACATGAAAGTAAATGAATAAACAAAGATATTGCATCCATCTACAAATAAAAAAATATTTTAAAAAAATCTCAACTGATATTTTAGGTCTAAGATGCAATACCAATTTCAACCTTGAATTAATATCGTCACTGTCATTCCATCAAGAGGACAGTGTCAATATGACTTCCTAACTCTTACACTCATTGCACGAAAGGGTAGAAGTCACTCTTCTTATAACCTTTTCTACTTGTACCTCTCTTTGTTAGCTCTGAAAAATAAACAGAAGTATTTAAACAAATGCCCAATTCTGACCAATTTCCAGATAATTTGTAATTCCTATCACAGAAACAGGTTTCAAGAGAACTCAAGTCGGAATAAAAATCCAAAGCCTGAGATTGAGCAATTTAACTCTTTTTAATGATAGTGAGCAGTAAAAACATGACCAGAAATGTAAAATATTAACATCAAAGTGAAATACAGAAAGGCTCAGAAAGTACTAATGGCCTCAAGGAAAGCAGTACAGAGCTTAACAGACTGTGACCTTGGTGAGAGAACACGACAAGAATCTAATGCTCAAAATAGTAGAAGTCAATCTTCTATTTGTTTAACTCACTGGAAAATTCTCTGTAGTCTGGAGAGCCACAGCCTGAGACTTCAGCAGGGGAAATGTCATTAAGATATGCTAATGTCACACAAGAAAAGACCAAGACCTGAGCTGCAGAGGGGCCATCATCACCAGGTGGGTAGAATGTGAAGGGGAGGAGGAGGATCTTTGGTGGGGAGGGGTTGTCAAGGAACTGCAGAACTTCTGAAAAATGTTTGTTTTCAGAGAAGTCATAAATCAGAAAGCATAAGGGCAGTCTCTATTCATGGAGACATGCCAAGGTCTTGTCCTGGTTTGCATACCAAGAACAGGAATGCCTATTTCAAGGAAATTCCATGAGCCAAATTCAGGGATGTCAACAAATCTGGTACAGATGGATTTGACAGCAGTTTCAAATAGAAACTTCATAGTGGACCTAAAACAAACTATCATGTTTCAGTGCGAACGCACTGACTTTAAATCAGAAACTTCTAGTTTCCAATGCTGGCTCTGCCACTTAACCAGTTGGGAGAATTGGGGTGAGTTTCTTGTTTGCTCCAAGTCTCAATTTTTAAAATCGAGAACAGAAATATCCTTTTCAATGATTACTCCATAACTGGTTAAATAAGCAATTGTTATTTTAGCTTACTATGACATAGTCGACACCCTAAATATATATGACTAGAGGTATGTATACATCTCAGAACTCAATGTTTGTCTGAACTTTGTCCAAAGGTTATATAAAAGCTTGTTAAATGAAAGCTTGTGTTGGTTTAATTCAGGCAAGCTAACTAGTAGGTGCTATCATTTTTACATTGCATCTGACACAAAAGAGCCACAGTGCCATTTTAAAACCTGCCCCACAGGTGTGTGTTTTGGGTACAAAAATGTTCTACTATCAGATAATAAGTCTATTTCTCATCACTAACACCATTTCTCTTGCTAATTTCGTATTTTTCTTGTTAAACTTTCTAACTGTTGCCCGCGTTTCACAGAAGTACTACCTGTAACTAAACAACCCGAGTTAATACAGCAAGTCATCACCTACAGAGCAGAGAGGACACAAGGCTGATTCGCAGCACTGGTAGTGACCACAATTAAATAGAAGGGGTAACTGGAAAATCATAGACACTGAAGTTAAAACCTTTACTCCCATTTTAAGACTGGTAAAACTGGCCTGCTAAATGTTTAAAACCAAAACTTGGAAACTAAAGCCAAGGAAATAAAAAATCAGCCAGGATCCAAGAAGTAACAGGAGTCCCCCAAGGCCCCTGCTACTCTGCTAAGTCACCCAACCTCCTTATCAGGAGGAAGGAGGGGCTCCTAGAGAACAGGAAGACAACCAGTGCAGAGTCTGCAAAGAAGAGGGCCACTGGGGAGGGCAATGTCCCTGATGCTTCCAAAAGAAGCCACGTGTGGTCAGCAAGATCTGGCCCATCCTAAAAGATGGCACAACTGGTAGAGGAGAAGCTGAAGGAGCCAGGAGGCTTCTCTCAAGTTCCCAAGCATGACCCCTGAGGAATCTCAACTGAATGACAATAGAGAGGAACAACAACAACATTTTGACTAACTTAGTCTTAAACACCTAGCAAGAAAGTGTAACCAAAGCACAGATATCAACTTTGTAGTACTGGGGGGTCGATCCCAGGGCCTTGTGCTTGCAAGGCAAGCACTCTTCCAACTGAGCTATATCCCCAACCCACAGACATCAACTTTTAAAAGACAAATTTTTTAATGTAACTTGGATCATTCATTTGTGTCAGCTTTACCCAAAGTAAAGGCAGGAAAAGGCTATAAAGAAAAGGTTCTTGTACAAGAGTGTC
This sequence comes from Glaucomys volans, assembly GCA_020662805.1. Classification (NCBI taxonomy): domain Eukaryota; kingdom Metazoa; phylum Chordata; class Mammalia; order Rodentia; family Sciuridae; genus Glaucomys; species Glaucomys volans. Next base: position 35,405 of record JAJEJO010000769.1, on the reverse strand, counting down.
TCGTAACTGTCCCCAAAGGCTTACCAGAACCCCAATTTTGTACTGAGTCAATGTGAGACCTACAAACATTCCTCACCTTCTACATAGGTAAAACTTGATCTGTTTTTCACTGGTATGATTGTTCAGCACTGACATTTAGCCCTCTAAAAGACGTAAAGTAGCACATGGAAGTCCTAACCAACTACTCCAGGACAGGTGATCTGACACAGCTAAAGGGATCCTTCTATTTAACAGAGGTAATGTTAAAAAACAAATTAAAAAACAAAACAAAACCTGTTTTACAAAATCAGGCGGCATTAGGTATCTTAACTATAGCTCAAGAGAACACCTAATTATAAAAACTAAATGTTGTGGATATGTCTAACAATTCTGCTAATGTTTCCAAAGCTTTAAATTGAGCTCCACCCACAAATCAATGGCATGTCATACCACACTGTAAGCTCTAATGAGCTACTGTCTTCATGATCTTCAGAAACTAGCTACAAATATCAAATGCTTTTGTGCTGCTTACAAAAAAAATAATGCTTTGCTCTCCTGTTCATTTTTATCCTCGCATGTTATCCAGCTGCCCTATCCACACCTCATCTAGTCACCCACCACCTGCCACCGTGAAGCTCTGGCCTGCCCTGATACACAGATGCCCCAGCTACAGAAAGCCCCAGAGATGAAAGTCAAAGTAAGATCTCCCATCTACTGGGGCCCTGAGACCTCCTTTTGAAGACCCTCACTGTTGTTCCCCTTCCAACTCCCCTTTCCAGCCTCAAGTAGCAAGAGTGGATATCACCTGTCCCCAGTGGCAGTTAGGGTGACTTCTTCAGAGGGGACACATGAATATATATGGCAGATAGTAAGACAGAGGCAGACAGTCAAGGCAATGGGCCCCCCCAAAAGGGCTGATGTCAATATACAGGCTGATTTGTAAAAATTAACCTGTAGAAACAGTCCCAACGTTCCAGATTTCTACGTTCCAGATTTCTTCGTCCCAGAGAGGCAGGAAAAGGGGAAGCGGAATGGACCCGAGTGGAAGCTACAGAGAATTTCAAACTCAAGGGCTAACAGGGCACCACCAGTCAGTATGTCACAGGTCTAACCAGTACCTTGACATTTTTTCAGCACCTGATCAGCATATATAAGACCCTCGACTAGTACACTTAAGAGGCAACCCCCCTATAGGGACCCCTCTCAACTAGGCAAGACCTCTGTTTCCTTTCTTCTCACTTGAACATATCTTGCTCTTTTACACTTTAAAAAAAGAAATTATCTTCCTTAAATGCTCAGTGTAAGGATTTCTTCATGGACATAATGAACTGAATTCAGTACTGAGTACACAGTAAGGCCTAACTAAATAGTCACAATTGTTTTTTTTTCTTTTCTTTCCCTGTGCTGAGGAGCCAGCCCAGGGCCTTGGACATGCTGGATAAGCACCCTAGTACTGAGCCTCACTTGGGGTGTGCTAACACCACGGTGGTCTCAGGTGAGTCCAATTTCCTAGCCCTAAACAGTACCAATTGTTAAGGACAATTAGGACCACACTTTCTAAAAGACCAAAAACTGGGAAACAAATCCAAGATTACTCTTCTAAGGAGAAAAGATGCATCAGAAAGTATGATTTATAAAATTAAATGGTGCTGATTTAAAGTACATAACAAGGTCATGGTAGGACTTCTCCAAAAATGGCCGCCATCAATTCCTTCTCTCCCTGAATGAGCATGTCACTCTCCTCCTCAAGAAGTGAAGTCCACTTCCCTTCCCTTAATTGAGGACAGTTCCTATAACTTGGGTGGAAGTGACAGTGTGCCAGATCCGGTCCCAGCCTTTAGGAGGCTTGGCATTGCTGCTTCCCTCAGACTCAGGTGCAATGGAAGAAGTTTGACCCACCTGAGACCACCATGATGTCAGCAGACCCAAACGAGCCTCATGAATAGGATTCGTGGATAGGCAGCAAAGCAAAGGACCTTTGAGTGAAGCTTTCTTGGAACTTCCAGTCTATCCAAGACGACAACTAGTGCAACTAAGAGGATAAACCCTGTTGACGTCACATAAGGCTGAAAAACCACTCAGCCAAGCCCTGCCATCCCACAGAATCATAAGAAAAAAGCAAATTTAAGTTTGGGGCAATTGATAACTCAATCTAAACTTACCAACAGTTTATCTGGAGCCAAAGACAATCAGAAGCTGATTATCAAATTGTCTTCCCTCTTTTAAGAGACTATTACATGTGTGTACTAGGAGCTGAGACTATAGACACATTTTCTTTGCCAGACAAGCCCAGATGCACTATTGAGCAACTAAAAAAATAAGGGATCCTGTCCAGGAAAGCAGGCAGAACACCTCTGCTAGAACAGTGATTCTCTTACCTACAAAGGAATTTTTTTTCAACTTTTTCTGACAGAACCCATAGAAAAACAACTTATAATTTATGTCTCACTTCAGGAAACCTAGATTTATTACCCAAAGCCACTTTGCTAATATTTTTTTCTGTCCCTACTCAGAACTCATATTTAAGACTAGCCATATTCAGTCTTTTCAAATTCATAACTTTATTAGATTTGATTTATGGCCTAAGAATATGTTGGAATCAGGGTTTTTTTGTTCCCATTCATGAATAATGAATTAATTACTCTTAACTAGTGGCCAATGCTAAGATGCTACAAAGTGATCCTATAAACACAAGATAATTCAACAGAGTCCTTGAAAGGCGTGGCCTGGCCTCCCCCTTTGAAATTCTTTCTTTCCTTAAAGTAAAACCTTTTAATAGACTTTGAATGACTTAGCTATCTTATAATCACTTTCAACTGATTGTGAAATTTTAAGTTTTCCACCACTTCCTACAAATTTTCTCCCTGACCACCCATATCCCACACACTGCATGAAACCTAATTCTAGGCAGAAAAGCTTTTCATGTCTTAAGTAACATAAACCCACCTCCATTAATTGGGTGAAAATACTCCTCTGGTTTGCTGTGACCTGATTCTTAATAGCCTTCAATTAAGTCACTGCAGATTTCCCTCACCACAATTTTCAAGACAGTTATTTACTGGTTTATTCCTTTCACTCCATCGTTTGTCTTCATAAAATAAGTTCTAAATTAAATAAAATTGAAATAGCAGCTTCTAATTTTCAGGCCAAGAAGACTTCACTTTTGATCTTACCATGGCCTGATTTTACATCCAGAGCAACATTCATTTTCATATGCATCTTCCAGATTGAATGAAAGAAAGAAACTTGTTTTAAAATTAGAAACCAAAGAAAAAAGAAGAAGGAAGCAAAGAAGAAGAACTTTCAGGAACTAAGTTAAAATATTTAATGGGAGCCAATGATGGGCAGGTCACATCCTGAGTTGTAGGAACGTCGAGACCAAAGAGTCCCACCCCTTGGGATATTCATGGAGCAGGGAGCAGCAGGTTCTGAGCAATGACATGAGACACAGCAGGAACAAAACTGTAACAATGTCGTATGTAATATAAAGGAACAGGGATGGCAGACAGACCACACACAGATGAAGTTGGGCATAGGCAAGGGAAGGGTGCACCATAGAGTCTGGGAAGCATCATGTATGTTCAGGAAACATGAAGAGCAAGTGTAATCAGCAGGTCTCAGAAAGCAAGCTATATTTAGTATGTATTGACATATATTATATGTACTATATAGGAGTGCATACATGTATGTGGTCAGCCACATACAAAATATTAGCATGTTACATTCATTTCCTGCAAGGTATATAACCAACTATCACAAACAGAAGAAATTTTTTTGTCTCACAATTCTGGAGGCCAAAAATCCAATGTCATCCACAAGGTTGGTTCCTTCCACAGGTTCTGAGGGATAATCGGTTTTAGGCTTTTCTCCAAATTTCTGGTAGTTGCCTCCAAACCTTGGCATTCATTGGCTTGCAGCAAAATCACTCCACTCTCTGCTTCTGTTGTCAGATGGTCTTCACCCTTGTGTGTCCTTACACATTCTTCTTTTAAGGATCCTGGATTTAATGCCCACCCTGATCCAGTGTGACCTTATCATAACTACATCTGCAAAAACCTTCCATCCTGAGATTCCAAGTGGACATGAATGTTCAGGGCCACTATGCAACCCCATACAGAGACAATGCTGAGGAGTCACATCTACAAGTCATTCACTCTAGTGTACCATGTTGGATTTTAAACTTGTATTAGGTCAGCCCTCTTGTTTTTTAACATGTACACATTATTACAAGAGAAAGCATCATGTATTAGTCTGTTTTTGTTACTGTAACTGTATACCTGAATCCGGTTACCTTATTTAATGTACAGGTCTGGGGGTTCAAGGGACTTTATCTGGTGATGACCTTCTTACTGGTTGAGTCTTAAGGCAGTAGAGTATCTAAAGGTAAGAGACAGGGAATATACATGTGGCTTCTCTGGTCTCTCTTTTTTAACAAAGCTGCCAGAATTAAATCATGGGGGCTCCATGTTGATAACCTTATCTAAAGGCTCCACCTCCCAACACCACAGTCAAATTAAATTTCCATCCCCTTTATACATCATGATGAGGATTAAATTTCAACACGTGAACCTTTGGGGGACCCTTAACTATGTCTAAACCACAGCATATCAGATAGCTTCTAGAAGAAGAAAAAAAATAGCTTGACATAAGTATAAGATACCCATGAAATATTAGTCAAATCTTATCAAAATAGAATTTTAACAATGAAATACACAAAATAAAGTGATTTGTGAAAATAGTAAGCTGAGAAATCCTCAATGAAACTGGAAGTGCTGATGACCATCAAGAGGTTTGACTTGACTCATTTGATATTGAAAGATGACCTTTCACATCGATAGAACAATTCTCCCCCAAGAGGTACAGAAAATCCTTATTTATTGCACTGAACATAATGTCCTCAGGTTGATGTTGTCACAAATGTAGGATCTCCTTTTCCTTTAAGGTTGACTATTATTCTGTTACATGTATCTACCATGACGCCTTTAGCCAAATACTTAAGGAAAAAATACTTCATGATGTCATTTATATGAACCCTAAAAAAGTGGAACTCAGAAGCAGGAAGGAGAATAGAGGTTATTATGGGTAGCTGGAGGGAAGAGATGGAGAGATGTTGGTCAACAGCTATAAAGCTTCATTTGTACAGGTTAAATGAGTTCTAGAGATTTAATGGACAACATGGGGTCTTCAGATAGTCATGCTGTATTTCATACCTGAAATTTGGTAGGAAAGTAGGTCTTAAGTGTCATCAAATACACACAAAATGTTAGCTGTGTGGAGAGACGAGTATGTTAATGGCTTGACTGCAGTAATTAGTCACTATACATCTGTATGAGAAAGAGCATAAGTGTGATCTTAACATCTTAAATATATATAATTTCAATTAAAAAAATTTTAGAAAAAGAAAATTCCAACCTTATGTGTATGTAACTGAACAAACTAAAGAAATTTAACCCCCTTCACTTTTAGAATACAGTGGTATTCTAAAAATCAACTGCTAACCAAAATAGCAACCACTTCTATCAAACAATCTCTGATATCAAAAACCACCTGGCCAGAGCACTGGATCCTGTTCCATTTCAGGGTAATTCCAATGATATCAGAAATGTAATGGAAGAAAGAGCCTCATACACTCATCTCTACTATTCAGCATGAGAAAATCCTTATGAGGACCTGCTGACCTGTCTTGTGAGATCCTTGCAATCACGTTTGAAGCACTGTGGTTGATTTCTTCCATGGGTTCCTAGCCAGGTCTTTCAGACAAGATCTTCTCTACTGTTGGACCAATGAAGGTCCCATACTAAAGGACGACGGGTACAACTGCTACCATGTATTCAGCATGCCTATATCCAGGCACTGCATAAAGCTCATAATATGCATTTTCTCATTTAACTCACAATTCTAAAGTAGCTACTATTACCAACTACATCTGTAGCTGGGGAAACTGCAGTTCAGATAGGAAATGAGATTTGGCTAAAGCTTATACTGCCCACATAGGCAAGAGACACAGCTCCAACCCAGCTTCATTAGCTTCTTGCACCTGTGACCTCATGGGACATGAACCAGAACTGAGGCTACAGCTCAGTCTCACTTTTCTTGTGTCACCTCATCTCCAGATCCGAGCACTAGCCTCAGGCACAAGTCCATGAGTGCATTTGCCTGGGAAATCCATGGTGGGGTGGGTGGCTAGAGGAATATAGGGGAAAGAAGGGGATAAAGGAAGAGGGTGGATGGAGGTCTGAAGAGTCAATGTGGAGAGGGTTCCAGCGTGAGCAACTGGGGGGCTGCTGAAGGAAGAGTAAAGGAAGAGGGGATGGGGGAGACCGTTGCTGGTGCTTTGGAGGCAGTGCACAGCCCATTAGGAATGACCATTATGCAGCTGGAGCCTTGGAAAAGCTCTGCCCCAGCAATGACAATGACAGTGGAGCCTTAGAAACGGATGCACCTGGACAGCAATCTCACTGAGGGTAAGAAGAGTTCCTGGGAAAGTGCAGCCTCCATGAAGCAGAAGAGAAACAATGGGAACAGGGGAATGGAGGCGCACGCTCAGCAGGGAACCCCTGGGCAGCCACAGTCACCACCATCTTCAAGGAGGGGTGAACACCTCGGGAGATGCTCAGAGCAGTAAGGAGGAGGACTGAAGAGAAGCCTCTGAGGGAGCCAGCAGGGTGCTGCTCGGTGTCCAGAAACTTCATGCCCAAGGGCATGCTAATGGTATTTGAAGGGGGGACCTTGGGAGGTGACTAGGATGAGCCACAAAGGTGCCACCCCTGTGACAGCATCAGTTAGTGACTGCACAACAGGAGAGAGACCTGAGCTAGACCCCTGCTCTGTCTTGCCATGTGAAATGTACACTTTGAAGGTGAACTTTACTGTGTCTGAATTCTGTCTTAATAGGGAAGGAGGGAGGGAAGGAGAGGAACCTCTGCCACCCTTTGGGACAGAGGGGTGAAGAGGTGAGGGGGGTTATGCCAGAACTCAAGAGCGAGGGTCCCTAGAAGAAACTGGGGCCTCTGCATAAGGGACTGTGTTGGGTGGGAGCTGAAGCCAGGGAGGGGACACGGCCACTGCCAGGCACTCCTTCTCCATGAGACAGAGACAGGAGGCCCAGGCTTCTCCCCACCCATCTCTGCCATGGGCCAAGCCTGACTGGAAGTCGGTTAACAAGAGAGGCTGAGAAGCAGCATGTTCAAGTGTTAGGCCTGTAATACTGAAAAGATCAAGCGAAGGGCAGGGTGTGAGTCTGCGAAGAAACCAGCAAATGCCCGACACGGAATCTAACACCTTCCATCATGAGATTCTTGCTGGGCACTGTGGCACAGGGCTGTTATCCCAGCCACCGAAGAGGCTCAATGAGTACTTTTGGGGGGTTGACAGAGGACTAAGAGGAGAAAGAGGATAATTACTTCAATAATCGTTGCATCATTAAAATAGGAAAGTCAACCCCACCTTAAGCTAGATGGGCACTCTCATTCAGCCTTATTTTCCACAAATACTCGTGAGCATCTTAGAGGTACAGTGAAAGTGACTATCCTCATCCTCAAGGAGGTCACTAAGGAACTCTCAGTCTATGGAAGCGAAAGAACACTAACCCACCCTGGTTAATGAAAACAAGAAATTCAGGAATCAAAGCAGACTGGGGAAACGTTTATTTAATATACGAACTTTAACAGCACCTTCCCACCAAACACCACAAAGTGACCTTGTGGAGAAGCACCAGGGAAGCCGCCATTCTTGCTGAATTTCAATGTCTCTACATTCCTTACCTCGGGCACTCTGCCGCCTTCTCAGACTGTCCTCCACACACACCCACCTCATGCCAATACCAGGCGGCTCTCTTGGCTGCACTGCAAGGACAAGAAACACCCCCTTCGACACAGAAGAGAAGCTGTAGCTTCAACTTCCCAAGGAGGACAACGAGGGGGAAACAAAGTCAAATGCAGACTAACCTGAGTTTCCACAAACCCTCAGGACAGTTCAAATTCCCAAGCAGCTATGGCTCCAGAATAGTCTGAACACTCGGTTAGCCAGTTTCTCTTCTCTCATCTCTGAGCTGCGGCACCTTGCTGTTCACCTCATCCCGAGGACAGCACTGGGAGAGAATCGACCCTCACGACATGAATGCAAGCCGAGGCTCAATTCCTGCTGACTGTATGAAGGCCTTTAATCTGGGGTGCATGTCACACCTTAAAGAAATCCTAAAACAGAATTATTAAAGATGTCTTTCTTTAAAAAAGAGAGAGAGAGAGAGAGAGAGAGAAAGGCAGGAGGTTCTTTTTTCCTTTATATAAGCAAGTGAATCACAAAAGCAAATTTCCTTTTAAGACCAAAACAATGTCAAATAAAGCAAAAGATCAACACATACTTCTGAGGTTGTCCTTGCCTCATATCCACCTTTCCTTAGATAATTCTCAATATTCAACATTAACACAGTTTGGGAGGATGAGGTGATCAGACTTGAGAAGGCAGAATGGATAGAATTGAGCAAAAAATCAAAATCAAAATCAAGAGAAACTACCAGGCCATTGCAAATATATGCAAATATTTCCAAAGATTAAAGTATTTTCATTTTTTTATTTTTTTGGTGGTGCTGGGGATTGAACACAGGAACTTGTGACTACGAGGTAGGCACTCTACCAACTGAGCTACATCCCCAGCCCTAGATTAAAGTATTTCAAGGCAAATCCAGATGTAACAGAGAACCAGATCACTATGATGGTAAAGTCAGGCTATTCAACAGTTTGCTAAAGCATACCATTTATTTTAGACTATGTATCAAAGCACAGCACAAACTTTCTGTGCTTCTCAAAGTGTATTTATGCAATTTCGGTCATGTCAAGTAATCAAAGTGGCCAATTTGATTCTTGGATCTTGTTGCTGTGGGCACCCGGAGTCCTTTTAGCTATAAGACTTTAAGGTAGTTTTCCTTTGAAGCTTTGAAAACTATCAACACTTGATAATGTGTGTATGGACCAGAAATACACAACATAACTTATAATATGGTGCTTTAGTTAATAAATATTTGAAGCTATGTTAACATATTTAATCAATACCTCAGTGTACTACTGAAATGAAGTACTGAGGTGCTACTGAAGTTTCCCCCAAAAGTGACTTTGCATGCATCCTTTAATATACTTGATGAAGACAATTCCCTCTTATGTTTGTTTTCATGTTCTTGTTTAAACAATTAAATTTAAAATTCAGAAGTTGTTGTATTCATCATCTCTCAATTGCTTACACTGTGACAGCCCAGCCTGAGCATTTTAAGCTAAAATATGTAATCTCATTTGTGCCAAGTAATATGCAAAACATACATTCAGAAAGAATAGTCCACTTTTCTAAGGGTGTATGGCACCTATCTAATAAGCTAAGAGAAACGTGGGAAATTCTGGGCAGATGAAGAATCATGAGGAGGAAGCGGAGCCTGATGTCTGGACTGTTGTGGAATTACTCCATGGCAAAATTCCTGGGATTCATATAAATGCAAAACAGCAAATCATGTTGCATAATTTTCTGTGAATTTAATAATAATTGACTACATAATTCTGTACTCAGTTTATCCTTGATTCTAAAAGACAAGGACCAAGTCGGCACTCCCTGTCTGAGATTTACATCTTGCCGTCAGCAGTTTTTATCTGGTGCCACACAATTTAGCAATTAATAATTTAGTGATGTCCTAGGTAATTGTGTGTTATATTGATCCCATCCTGATAATCAGATTGAATAGTCCCCTAAGCCCCCCCGTTTCTTTGCATGTCACAGGTGCTCAAATGACCACTTCCTGATGATATGTGTGTTTACAGGATAGGATGGAGGTTCCTGTCCTATAAATACCCTGGCTGATATCCAGTTCTCCACTTCATTCTGTCATTTTAGTAGCCAAGTTGATATCAGCCCATCAGGAATATCCACAAGAAAACAATACACCAGTGTTGTACCATTGACATTTCCCAAATATTGGAGCATACCTTAAATTTTCATCTTAATCCAGAAAAACCAACCTGCTATGTCAATGAATAAATTGTTCAGACCCAATAAAAGGAAGATGCTTTTTGGTTCTATTTTTAATTATCATGTATATGTGTCTTATACATATACTTACAACTTAAAATTTTGATTAAGCGAAAACCCAACCCAGACTAAGAATTAAAGCATGGTCACTTCAAGGCTCCATGTCCCCATCCCATCATGTCCTTGTCCCCAGAGTTTACCTCTAACTCTGGTTTTGCTCTTCCCCTTGCTTTCATTAGAGTTTGACCACTTGTGTCTTTACCCAAACGACCCATTTTATGTAGCTACTTTGGGTCTTTACATGAACACATACTGCATGCATTCTTGTACTGACACGCTGCTTTTGCTCAGTAAGATCTATTGTCCAAGTCTATTCCCAATATGGCAGCCAAAGCAATGCTATTAAAATGTAAGTTGGCACTGCTCTACTCTGAACCCTGCAACAGTTGCTAACTCACTCTAAAAATCGATGTCAATGAGGTGCTCCATGATCTGGGCCCACAGCTGCCTCTGATGCAATCGCATGTCCCATCGCCTCAGGCCTTCACACTGGCTATTCCCTCCACCTGGGGGTTCTTCCCACTGTGGCCCGCTCCCTTACCATCTTGGAGTCTTCTAGAGGCTTCATCGACCTCTCTGTTTAAAACTGCAAACACACACCACCTCTACTGTACCTCCAGAAATTCCTGATTTCCCTTCCATTTTCCTTGTATTTTCCATAATACACATTGCTTGGAAATTCCCCTTACTCAATAGCTTACTTATTAAGTTTCCTTACTGTTTTCTGTCTTCTCTTCCCACAAGAACGTAAGCTCCATTACACATCTTCAGCATGTCCAACAGTGCTTAGCAACAAGCAGGCACTCAAATATTTGTTGAATGAATGAAACACACTTCTGAAATCATTCATATTGATGGGTAGAACTGTAGTTCATGGGTTTTACATTTATTGTATGAATCCCAAAACTCAATTATCCAGTCTGTTGTTGGACACTTGGGCCACTCCCAATTTTTCTTGTCCCGTTGCTTTTTCTTTTATGAGCAATGTTGTAATGCACATTCGTATACATAGATCCTGTTGTACATAGGCAAGAGTTTCTGAAGGGAGAACACACTAGAGAAAACTGATAAAACTAGTGAGTTTTGCAAATCTCAGCTCTCCCAGTAGTGCCCAAGTGGTTGCACCAGTGTGGACTGAAACTTGTAGAGCTCACTTTGCTCCATACCTCGTCAACACCTGCTGTCACACTGCTCAAATTTGCCAATCTAGTAAGTACACAATGCTATCTCATTGGGTTTTTTACTTTGTACTTATCTGATCATTAATGTGATTCAGTATTTCCCCCTTCATTTACTGGCCTTTTCTTATGAAATGCCTATTTGAGACTTTTGCCCAGACCTCTCTTGGATTGCCTTTGTTGACTCATAAGGTGTATAAATCAGGGGCCAGTCAGAGAAACCAAAATGATTCCAGGTATTTTTAAGGTATTTCATGCAGGGAATGTTTGCACAGGTGTTGAAAAGCTGAATAAGAAAAAAAAAGTTGTGGGGGGAACCTGCAGTAACCGAGATATTAACATCAGGCAGTAGCTTCTGCTCCAGGGCAGAGAAACAAAAGAATTAAGTCTCTGAGGATTGGTGCTTGGTCCTCTGTCTCCAGGGAGATCAGTTCATAACTTGGACTCAGACAACCCAGAGGTGGGTGGGGGCAGGCGGTACGGCTGATACACCAGCTCAAGGAGATCTGTGACTGCACGCCCACTGGTGCTTCTAAGGGAAAAGTGGAAAGCAGTCCCTCATACCATTTTTTGGACTGTAGTTGAGGATACAGATGGAGACCCACATACTGGCCATGCAGACTCCTTGCCCTGTAGGTAGAAATGAAATCAGCAGAAGCTGAAGGTAGGGATTTTGAAAGCTCAGGAAGAAAGCAAGCAAGCTCAAGGCTTACTACAGGAAGCCTTTTGCCCAATGTGTTAGTCAGCTCTTCATTATTGTAACTAAGTACCTGAGGCAATCGAGTTAAAAGAGGAAAGGTTTTTTGACTCCATTTTGGAGATGTCAGCCTGCAGTCATTGGTCCTGTTTTTGGGGAGCACACATGGTGGGGAGCGTATTGTTAAGCAAGCTGCCCACCTCACAGCAAAGGAGAAGTAAAAAAGAGGAGGAAGAAGTGGGTATTCCACAATTCCCTTCCAAGGCATGTCCCCAGTGACCTAATTTCCTACCAGGCCTCACCTCCTTCAGGTCCACCAACTTCCATAGCACCAAGCAGAGAATCAAGCCTTTCACACAAGGGCCTTTGGGGGACATTCCAGGTCCAAACTGTAGCACCCAGTCAAGGGGAGTAATGTCTGGATATATCACAAGAAGCTGAAGGTGGCACCAATTGTGGCAGGATAGAGAAAGCAAAGGACATACTTCATCTCCTCCTCCCAAGGGTCCCATCAGGTCCCCATCTGCAGAAGTGAATTGGAAACCAGCTCTGCAGATGTTTGGGAAACCTCGTTTGTGTCGAAACCCCAGACATTCCATGCAGCTTCTGGATCCTAGAACGTTGCCAGATTCTGTATCACCAATAACTTCTGCAAGTTTATGTAGCTTTTGGGGAGTTGTTGCTATTTTTCTTTTGCTGAGGTCCCCATTTTAAGGTCGACTTTTGATGCATTCTCAGTTTTAATGGAGACAAAGCAATCTATCTTTTCCTTTATGCTTAGGTGGTCTGGTTGTTTGAGAAATCCTTCCCTAGCTCAAAGTCGTGTAAATAATCCATTATTTTCTGAAAGCTTTGTTTAAAAACTGTATCTAAGAGACTCATTAAGGCCTTTAATGCACCTGATATTGACTGCTGTATATCATGGAAGGTCAGGTCATCATTCTTCCCCATATTCATACCCAGATGCCCCAGCACCACTCACCCGGAATCCACCCTCCCTGCTGATCTGCACTATTACACCTGCCACACATCAAACATCCCCAGCAGTGTGGCTCTCTCTCTGGGGTACCTGAGGCCTCGGCTGTTGCTCTGTGCCTTTCACAAGGCCTCCATTTGTCCACTACGATAGCTCTGTAAATCTTGACCTTTGTAGGCAACTTCCTGAACTTGGTTCTTTTTCATTAACACTGCAGTTACCCTTGATCCCACTCATTGCCTTATATACTTTACAAGCTGCTTATCAAATTTCACTAAAGAAACATAAATCCTACACTGATTTTACACAAAACTGCACTGAATCTAAATCAATTGGAAGGGAATTGACATCTTTACAATATCGACTTCTCTAATCCATGAGCTTGGCTTATCTCTCCATTTAGCTAGGTCTTCTTTAATACCTCTTCATAAATTTTTACACCTCTCTCCACAAAGGTCCCTTGTCTTTTTTCTTAGACTTCTGCCTCAGTGCTTCCTATCTTCATGCTGTTATAAGCATCTTTTTTATTCATTCTCTAAATGTTTGTTGCTGGCATGTAGAAATGCAATTGATTCTTATATTGATTTTATATTCAACTACCTTCCTAAATTCACTCATTAATTCTAATAAATTTTCTGTGCATTCTTTGGTATTCTCTACAAAATTGTATCATCTGTACATAGTGAGAGTTTTCTTTCCTATCATCCCGTCCCGATACCTTTTATTCCTCATTTTTATCCAATGTGCTGGCAGAATCTTCAATAGACTATTGAATAAAAATAGCTCCTTTTCTTTTGCTAATCTCAAATATAGGTTTTCAAAAGCTTTACAATTAAGTGTGAATGTTATTTTATTTTTCAGAAGCCTTTGAACAATTTGAAAAATTTCCTTCCTGGCCCCAGTTTGTTAAGCATGTTCCCTAAAAGTTTCATTAAGTGTTTTATAAAGTGTACTTGATCTGCATCTGTGGAGATCTTCACATGATCTTTCTTTTAATCTACTAATGTGGTCAACATTAACTGACTTTCCTCAAGTTGAGCCTATTGTATGTTCCTGAGGCAAACAACTTACTCATGAATCTTTATACTTTATATATATTACAGGTTTTAGCTTCCTAGTAATTTTTTTTTTTTTTTTGGCTCACTGTACACAAATGGAGTACAACTCTCGTTTTTCTGGTTGTACAAAGTAGAATCATACAATTTGCATATTCATACATATACTTAGGGTAATGATATTTGTCTCATTCCATTATCTGTCCGTCCCCGCCCTCTCCCCATCCCTCATTTTCCTCTATAGAATTCATTCTTTTTCCATTCCTCCCTTTTCCCACCCCACCCCCATTATGTGTCATCAACCACTTATCAGAGAAATCATTCGGCCTTTGGTTTTTTGGGATTGGCTTATTTCACTTAGCATGATCTTCTCCAACTCCATCCATTTACCTGCAAATGTCATAATGTTATTATTCTTTATGGTTGAATAATATTCCACTGTGTATATATGCCACAGTTTCTTTATCCATTCACCTATTGAAGAGCATCTAGGTTGGTTCCACAATTTAGCTACAGTGAATTGGGCTGCTATAAACATTGATGTGGCTACATCACTGCAGTATGCTGATTTTAAATCCTTTGGGTATAAGCCAAGGAGTGGGATAGCTGGGTCAAATGGTGATTTCATTCTGAGTTTTCGAAGGAATCTCCATACTGCTTTCCAGAGTGGCTGCACCAATTTGCAACCCCACTAACCAGCAATGAATGAATGTACCTTTTTCCCCACATCCTCGTCAACACCTACTGTTGCTTGTATTCTTGATAATAGACATTCTAATTGGAGATGGTGTCTTAGGGTAGTTTTGATTTGCATTTCTCTTATTACTAGAGATGTTGAACATTTTTTCATATATCTATTGTTTGCTTGTAGATCCTCTTCTATGAAGTGTCTGCTCATTTCCTTAGCCCATTTATTGATTATTTGTATTCTTGGTGTAAAGTTTTTTGAGTTCCTTATAAATTCTGGAGATTAGTGCTCTATCTGCAGTGCGTATGGCAAAGATTTTCTCCCACTCTGTAGGTCTCTTCACATTGCTGATTGTTTCCTTTGCTGAGAAAAAGCTTTTCAGTTTGAATCGATCCCAATTATTGATTCCTGCTTTTATTTCTTGTGCTTTGGGAGTCATGTTAAGGAAGTCTGGTCCTATAGCTTGCTAATATTTTGTACAAGATTTTTTTCATGTACTTTCCTTATAATATTGGCCCATAATTTTTCTTATATTATCTATGTCAATCTGGAAAAGAATACGTTTGGAATTAGTTTTTCCTGCATATCAGTTTTGCTGGCATTAGAGTGTTTTGGTGGAAATATTTTTAATATATATTAAATATAGTGGTTTTGTTGCTGGTTGAGTTTTTTATTTGTTCTTCAGTCAATTTTGGTGGATCATATTTTTCCTCTAAGATTTTGTCCATTTTCTACCAACTTTGAAAGTTAAGGCCCGAAGTTTACCACTATAGTCTCTTATTCTCATTATTATATCCAGCATGTCTGTATTTTCTTGTTTCAGTTCTGGTAATCATTTTTTCCTGATGAGTATCACTCGGGTTTGTAAGTTATACCAGCCTTTACAAATAACTTAGCTTTTTAGGTCCTCTTCATTCAAAATTTAATGTTTATTGTATTGATTGCTATTTTTATGCTCATTTTTTTCTTCTTTCTTAAATTTAACGTGCACGTTTATAGCTTTTATCCTTCCACTGTTGCACCAATGCTATGAAATCCCCTCTAAAATCTGCTTTAGTTGTATTCTTCCAGTTTTGATATTTCCTATTCTTATTACAGATCGGTTGTATTTTCTAATCCTCAATATCACATCTTGATTGACTTATTCCTACAAGCTCCATTTCCTGCTTTCTGCTTTTTCTAGTTTTATATCACATATTGATCTCTAAGTTAATTGCACTGTAGCAGCTAAGCCTCTTCCCTTGCTTACTATCTGTATGTTGCATGTATTAACATCCCCTCTTTCCCATTCCCCTATCATTTCATTTCGTATTGGTAGTTAGTAAATTTACAATATAGTCTTTATTTTACAGAATATCCAGATGGGAGCATTGTTACTGAATGAGAAACAGAATTAACATCATCCAGAGATGGAATCAGTGATAGAATTCCATGTCTTTCATTGTAGGGAGAAGGTAATGCATCTTTGTTAGTACAAGAGATAATTTCAACCCATTAGGCAAATGCATAATGTTGTTTTGCTTGTTGGGTGGGTATTTTAAATGTAAGAGCATTATTTAAATCTTCTATTACTGTTACCACCTCTACAACTTCAGAGCCGGGCACATTACATTTCCCTCACTGCCTAGCAATCTTCCTACTCAGTTCTGTACCAAGAGGTTGGAAGGCAAGAAGCCATTTGAACCTGGGCTCTATCAGTGCTTCTGGCTATGCTTTTGGCAGTGATAACAGTAACAGAAGACAGTGGCACCCAGAAGCACACCAATCATCAATCCTATCCAACAACATATTCTGTTTTCTTCTTCCACCCCTTCCAAAATCTTAAAATTTTTCTAGGTACTCAAAGTGGTCTCTGGTTCCTTATTAAACACTAAAAAAAAATCACAGAGGTTTCTTCTAATTAGTCTTTATTATGGATTGCACTGAGATCAGATCATACAGGATATTCTATTTGAATGTCCTGAAAATACATACGATCTGCCATTGTTGGGTAGACTGTTCCTTATGTATCTAGTAGGTCAAGTTTGTTCACTGTGTTGACCAAATTTTCTATCCCCTTACAAAAGTTTTGTCTATTTGATCTACCAATTACTGAAATTATTGTCATTACATCTAATTCTTCTTGTACTTCTCTATTTTTTGTTTTGTGTATTTTCAAACTTTTATTAGGTGTATTAATATTTTTAATGCTCTTGTTTTCCTGGTGAATAAAATACTTGATATTTAAGAGACTGTCTTCTTCATCTTTAGAAACATGATTTGCCTTAAACTTTATTTGACATCATTAGTATAACTACAGAAGTTTTCTTTTGTTTGTAATCTTCCAGGTATAACTTTCTTCAAGCTATTATTTCCAATATTTGTCATTTTGTTTTATACTTCTTAATAGCACATGGTTAGGTCTTGTTTATTCTTTTTGGATTTGCTAACTTTTGTCCATTTACATTTAATGTAATTACTGACAGATTTGTATTTGTAAACAACCATCCAAATTTAGGTTTTGTATTTGTGTCATTTTTTCTCCCCTTCCTCTCTTTCATCTTCATTTGCATGTTTTTCTCTTTCCATTTTTCTCATTTACAGTTGAAAAATTGGTTATTCTAAAGATGATAATATGCACACAAATTTATCTAAGTGAAAAGTTCATTAATATATTCTCCTCCTAAAAAAACACAAGGATATTAGAATGATTTCCTTTTCATCATACTCTTGACTTACATGCACACTGTAAGTAGTATGATTTCAGACTATAAAACCTCATGTATGTTAACTTTTTTATTTTATTTGTTCTAATTAATTGTACATGACATGCAGAATGCATTTATACATTTTGATAGATCATACATAAATGGAGTATAATCTCTCATTTTTCTGATTGTGCATATTTCAGAATCACATCAGTCATGCACTCATACATGTACTTGAGGCAATAATGGCTGTTTTACTCTTTCATTCCTTCCCTATACCCCTTCCCTTCACTCCCTCTACCTAATATAAAATAAATCAATAAATCCATTCTTCCCTATCCCCCCCTTATTGTGAATTATTTCCTGCATATCAGAGAAAACATCTGGCCTTTGGTTTTTTGGGTTTGGTTTATTTCACTTAGCATGATATTCTCTAACTCCATCCATTAACTAGCAAATGCCAGAATTTCATTCTTTAATGCTGAGTAATATTCCATAATATATATATATACACCACATTTTCTTCATCCATTAATCTCTTGAAGGACATCTAGGTTGGCTCCATAGTTTAACTATCGTGAATTGAGCTACTATAAACACTGATGTGGCTATGTCACTGTAGTATGTTGATTTTAAGTACTTTGGGTATAAATTGAGAAGTAGGATAACTATGTCAAATAGTGCTTCCATTCCAAGTTTTCTGTGGAATCTCCATACTACTTTCCATAATAGTTGCACCAGTTTGCACTCCCACCAATAATGTATGAGTGTACCTTTTTCCCCACATCCTCACCAACATTTATTGTTATTTGTATTTTTTATCATTGCCATTCTGATTGGAGTGAGATGAAATCAGTTTTGATTTGCATTTCTCTAATCACTAAAGATGATGAACATTTTTTCATGTATTTATTGATCAATTGTATATCTTCTGTGAAGTGTCTGTTCAGTTCCTTAGCCCGTTTATTGATTGTTTTTTGGTGTTAAGTTTTTTTAATTCTTTGTATATCCAGAGATTAATGCTTTATCTGAGGTGCATGTGATAAAGATTTTCTCCCAATCTGAAGGCTCTCTCTTCACATTGTCGATGGTTTCTTTTGCTGAAAAGAAGCTTTTTAGTTTGAGTTCATTCCATTTACTGATTCTTGGTTTGACTTCTTGTGCGCTTTAGGGGTCTTGTTAAGGAAGTCAGATCTGCACTGACACGGTGAAGATTTGGGTCTACTTTTTCTTCTAGTAGTCACAGGGTCTCTGTTCTACTGCCTAAGTCTTTGAGCCACAAAGACTTAGTTGAGTCAAGTTTCATGCAGGGTAAAAGATAAGGGTTTAATTTCCTTTTGTTACATGTGGCTTTCCAGTTTTTCCAGCACCATTTGTCTTTTCTGCAATGAATGTTTTTGGCACCTTCGTCTAGTACAAGATACCTATATTTATGTGGGTTTGCCTCTGTCTCTTCTATTCTGTACCATTGGTCTACATGTCTGTTTTGGTGTCAATTCCATGCTATTTTTATTACAATAGCTCCGTAGTATAATTTGAGGTCTGGTATTGTGATGCCTCCTACTTCACTTTTCTTGCTAAGGATTGCTTTGGCTATTCTGGATCTCTTATTTTTCCAAATGAATTTCATGATTGCTTTTTCTGCTTCTATGAAGAATGTCATGCAGATTTTAACAAGAATTGCATTAAATATGTATAATGCTTTTGGTAGTATGGCCATTTTGAAAATATTAATTCTGCCTATCCAGGACCTTGGGAGGTCTTTCCATTTTCTAAGGTCTTCTTCCATTTCTTTTCTTAGTATTCTGTAGTTTTCATTGTAGAGGTCTTTCACCTCTTTTGTTAGATTGATTCCCAAGTATTTTATTTTGTTTTTGAGGTGATTGTGAATGGGATAGTGTTCTTTATTTCTCTTTCAGTTAATTCATTACTGATATATAGAAATGCATTTGATTTATAGGTTTTGATTTTATATCCTGCTAATTTGATGAATTCATTTATTATTTCTACAAAATTTTTGGTGGGATTTTTTAGATATTCCAAATATAGAATCATATCATTGGCACACTCCAATAACCTGGAAAATATTGAATGCATTGACAAGTTCATAATTCTCCTTTTAGAATTATGTTGGCCTTGGGTGTAGCATGTATGGCTTT
Source organism: Glaucomys volans (assembly GCA_020662805.1). NCBI lineage: Eukaryota > Metazoa > Chordata > Mammalia > Rodentia > Sciuridae > Glaucomys > Glaucomys volans. The sequence goes on along the minus strand of JAJEJO010000769.1, from coordinate 15,918 downwards.
TATCATGTTGAGATATGTTCCTACTATCCCTAGTTTTTCTAGTGTTTTGAACATGAAGGGGTGCTATATTTTGTCAAATGCCTTTTCTTCATCTATTGAGATGATCATTTGATTGCTTTTAAGTCTATTAATATGATGAATTATGTTTATTGATTTCCATATGTTGAACCAACCCTGCATCCCTGTGATGAACCCCACTTGATCATGGTGCAAAATCCTTTTAATATGATTTTGTATGCGAGTTGCCAGAATTTTATTGAGAATTTTTGCATCTATGTTCATCAGGGTTATTGGCCTGAAGTTTTCTTTCCTTGATTTGTCTTTGTCTTGTTTGGGTATCAGGGCAGTATTAGCCTCATAGAATCAGTTTGGAAGGGTTCCCTCTTTTCCAATTTCATGGAATAATTTGTGGAGTATTGGTATTAGTTCTTCTTTGAAGGTCTTGTAAAAGTTCACTGAGATTCCCTCTGGTCCTAGGCTTTTCTTAATTGGTAGGCTTTTAATGGCATTTTCTATTTCATTACTTGAAATTGTTCTGTTTAAATCATGTATGATCTCCTGATCCAGTTTAGGTAGGTCATATGTCTCTAGAAACTTGTCAATGCATTCAATATTTTCCAGGTTATTGGAGTGTAAATTTTCATAATAGTTTCTAATTACCTTCTGTATTTCAATTTTGTCCATGGTGATATTTCCTTTTTCATTATGACCTTTGAGTCCAAATGAACCACTGTGCTCAAAGTACATGGTTTCCCAAACACCCCAAGCTACCTTCATTTCTCACAAAGCTTCCTGTTCCATCTCTCCTGATCCTTCATAAATGTTCATCCTTAGTTGTGATAGTCTTCCTTATTTTTATCTGTCTCCTGGTCCACATGTATCACCATTTCCAACATGCCTTCCTTGACCCTCCAGTTCCAGATTATTTTCCTTAAACATTCCTATTTTGTAATTCTTCCCACCTTAGTGCCTCTCAGTGTTTTAATTGTCTTTTTATTCCTTGTCTATAGATTCTTTGATTATAGGAATTATGTCTGCTGCTTCACTTTTGAATCTCCAGTTTCTAGCCAATGCCTGGTACTATTACTCATCTAATATTTGTTGAACAGCGTTCCTTGCCTGAAATTCTTAACTGCTTTTCATTCTCTTTAGAAAATCTACAGGGTCTGGCCAATTCTAAAAGTAAGCCTTTTTGTTAACAGGACACAATAACAATTATACAATCTAACCTTGGCACTCACCAGTGTAGCACCTACATGTCTGCCACATCATGTACCTGAAGAAAAAGGGGATTGTGATTATACTGAAAGGATCTCATGGCAGATAGATATATTAGACACCTCAACTGTGAATTACCAGAAGCTGTTCCAAGATGAGCAAGCTCAAACACAGATACTTGTCACCTCTGAAGTGAAATAATGACCAAAAAACCAATAGACCTAGTATACCATGCCATTTAAATGTAGACAGATCATATCATCTTGTATGTGAAAAGAACAGAAAATTCTATCTTTCAGTTTCAGGAATATGCTCCTTGTCACTGATTGGCATTAAAACCTGAGCCTGCAAGACTCAGGATCATCAGTTCTAGACTAAAGAGCATTTGTCTTTCCAACTACTTAAGAGCACATTCTGCTGGAAATGGCATTTGATGTTTGCTTCCAGAATAAGCCGTTGGCCTATGTTCCAATCCAACAAGATAAAAAGGCAAAAATCATAGAATTCATATAAACAGAAGGAATTTCAATAAGTTATTAACTCAAATCCCCACCTATGAGTAGGACTTCTTCTAAAGTCAGTTTTTCAGTAAATGTTTAAGACAGAGATGTCCAGTCTTCCACCGGCCAATCTAATATTTCATCAGTACCTTCTTGAAAGCACCCAGGAAACCATTCTGGATGTAGGAACTCACATGAGAGATTTTATTAAGCAGATGAACAGAGTATCTACCCTTAAGGGCAAGCGAGAGAGAGAGCAAATGGCAGGGGAGCTATTCTGAAGTAGTGGAAGTTTGAGGGCTAATAACAATCAGATCAATGACTGATGAGGAAGTTCAGGGGCTATCAATCTAGGAAGGTAGTGAGATATCTAAATTGATCATTCACAGTCAGTAACCATCTAGGTTGTGAAACAGTGGGGCGAGGGACACAGGCAGAATCATGGGAGAAATGGCTGCAGCCTTGTTAATCCATTGTCCCTTCACTAATTATTCCTCAGCTTTGTTTCTGACCCTATTAACCGCTCAGGTACATCCTGCCATTGGTCGAGCCAACAAAAGACAACTTAGGCCAGAAGAACTTCTGTCTGCATAAGGCCCACCTGCTCAGTGTCAGTCTTTTGATACCAGTTTCCATAACCTGGTTCCAGGCTTTGGAAAGTCAGTCCCAACTCTGACTTCTTCATTCAGTGACCCCGTTGGCCTCCTGGCTTTGGCCTATGAGCTGTGGGCTGCCAATCGACTCTCACTAAACACACTCTTGCATGTGGTATCACTAGTGCTTTGGGGCTAATAGACAATCCATCTGCCAAGTCTAGCCCTATGGCTCCCATCAGCCAGTTCAGCTATCTCAAAACCCTTTATTCGGTCTTTTGTCTACTCACCCTTGAACATCTGATTTTGCCCCACCAACCAGAGAGTTACTTGGACAACTAACCTCCCCAATTCCAGATTAATTCTGTATTTGGCCATCATTTTTCATACCCGTATTGCTTTTTAAAATCCTCAATAATGTGTTCTTCATACTGAGTGAGATTACGTTAGCAACACCACTGACATTAATTATATTTCTGTGGATTATAACTACTCAAGTTGACTTGATTGAATGCCAACATTTGGAATGGCAGAACAAGGACCCAACAGAAAAACAAACTATTATCTTTCTATTGATATAAAGGGAAAGCTGAACAAGAGCTTTTCTTCCCATTAAGGGTGTCTACCACAAAATAAAAGGCCATGCAACCACCCAGGTAAAACACTCCAAATGGGGGGAAAAATCAAGATTTCATCCCCACACACACACACACACACACACACCCCTACAAAATTTGATAAAATTGGTTATCTGGAGAATTGAAAATGAACACTGATAAGACAATAATCTTATAGGGTAATAAAGGAAAATGTCATTTCAGACAAGAAAATTAACTAGAAGGCAGAGGAAATAACTAAAGACACAAATACCACAGAGAAAGCATAAAGAATTATTGAACTCAGTAGGAAACTGTTCTAAAAAATAAGACTTTTGCCAAGAACCAAAAAAAATACAAAACAAATGTTCTGTGTCTTTTTCAAAAAATGGCTTTCTGTCCTCTTATTCTTTTAATGGCTTCTAGTTTCTATTCATTCAAAATTACTCATTCAAAATCCTCTTCACATGGGGTCAAGAATTTGTTCATTTACAAGCAAAAACTCCACATATAAATACACACATTTTTGCTTTTCTTCCTGGTCTTTGTTGAATGTGTTGTAGACAAATGTCACGATGATGAGATCTAACACAGAGGGAAGTCTTTGTTCATGTGCCTTTTTCTTTTACCTTTTGAGCAAGACAGCAAAACACTTCTGAGCCAATACAGTTTAAGTTTGTTTGAAATGATATGCGAAAGACAAAAATGGAAAGTTGGAAATAGCAGTGTTAACTAACAAACGTATCAATGTGAAGAACTGGACTCAGAACCTCGAAAGGTAACAAGGATAATGCCAATTACTACTGTGTTTTACCCTGTATGTTTCAAGTATTCCAACAAAAACGTTGATCAAAGGCAGCTTCCTGTCCTCCTTTGGTATGAATTGCCTCAACTTCCTGAATAGGAAACTGGCTGAACACATGACTTCTTGTTCTCTTCGAGGATTTAGACTAAGGTCTACGGATACGTTTGACAAGCTAAACACGCGTGCAATACATAGAGACTGCATACTAGTTGAAACCAAGCATGGCTTTCCTTCTTTAACAGCTAGTCTAAGAACCTAAGAGTAATTTAGGGTTGTTGTAGTTTAGCTTTTTCTTAATTTTTCCTGGTTCTCCATTTGCCTTGGTGTGCAGCAGATTCTTTAGAAATGAATGGTGGATTGAGGTGCACATACTACCCACTCAACCAGTAAAAATGGAATCCAGTGCAATCTTACCAAGGGACACTTCTTTTCCATATCCCAAACAACAGTTTTCTGTGCATAAAGTTAGGTCAATAACACATTTTTATATCTGGAATATAAAATCACCAAGTTCGTCTTTCTTCAACAGCTTTGGCTGTTTCCAGCTTTTTATATGCACACATGAATTTTACAACCAGTCTGCCATGTTACACAGGTAGCTCTATTTAACTTTTTCAGGGACTGACATACTGTCTTCCAAAGCAGTCCTACCATTTTACTTTACCATTAACAATGAATGAGGAATCTAGTTTCCCAACATCTCAACACTTATTATCCATCTTTTTCTGTTACAGCAACCCTAGTGGGTGTGACATGTAGTATGTGTGGTTTTTATTTGCATTCCCTTATGATTAATCAGGTTAAACATTTTTCATTTATTTGATATTTGTAGGTCTTCTTTGGAATGTGCATTCAAATTATGGTCCCATTTTTAATTGGGATTGTCTTTTTATGAGTTGTAAGAGTTCTTTACATAATGTGGATACTAGACCCTTAATACACAGGATTTGCTACTATTTTCTTCCATTGTGTGGGTTCTTTTGACTTTCTTGATAGTGTCCTCTGAAATACAGAAGTGTTTTAATTGTGAGGAAATTCAGCCCACCGATGTTTCTTTAGTTATTTGCTCTTTAAATGTCACTTCTAAAAAAACATCACCTGATCCAAGGTCAGGAAGATTTATGTAATGTTTCCTTTTACAAATTTATAGTTTTAGCTCTTTAGGTTTTTATCTATTTTACATTAAATTTCCTATGAGGTAGGGGGTCCAATTCTTTTGTTTGTAGATATCCAGTTGTCCCAGAAAAATTGTTGAAAGACTCTTCTTTTCCCACTGAATTTTCTCAGCACTTTCAGAGATAATCAATTAACCATAAATGTCAGGGTTTATTTCTGTAGTCTCAATTCCATTACATTGATCTATATGTCTACTGTTGGTTTGATCTTTTTTTCAAAATGTTTTTAGTTGTAGATGGACACAAAAACTTTATTTATTTTTATGTGGTACTGAGGATTGAACCCAGCACCTCACACATGCTAGGCAAGCACTCTACTACTGAGCCACAACCCAGTCCCAGGTCAATCTTGATTATTGTAACTTTGTAGTAAGTTTGAAATGGGGAGAGAGGTTATAGTCATTCATCTTTGCTCTTCCTTTTTATTTTTTGTGTATACTGGATCCAGTGCATTTATGTGTGAATTTTAGGATCAGTTTGTCCATTTCTAAAAATGGTAACACCTAGACTTTGATAAAGACTGTACTGAATTTGTACGTATAAAGTTAGGGAGTGTTACATTATTAACCATGTTGTTCTTCCACATCCATGAAAATGGGATGTCTTATTTAAGTCCTTAATCTCTTTCCATATTTCTTAGTTTTCAGGATACAAATTTTGTACCTTCTAGATTAAACTTATTCTTAAGTATTTTATTCTTTTTGATATTACTATTAATGGAATTGTGTTCTCAATTCACTTTCAGACTTTTCATTGGTACATACAGAAGGATATTTGATTTCTGTGTACTGATCTTATTTTCTACAACCTTGAATAGCTTTGTGTTTTTGTGTATGCATGTGTATTCCTTAAGAGTCTCTATAAACAAAATCATATCTATAAATAGGGATACTTTTATTTCTTCCTTTTCAATATGGATGTTGCTAATATCTTTTTCTTGCTGAAATGCCCAGGCTAGAATCTCCAATACAATGTTGAATGGATATAACAAGAGCAAATATCACTGTCTTATTCCTGATTCTGAAAGTTTTGTCTTTCCCCATTAAGTCTGATGTTAGCTACGAGTTATTCCTTCATTTTAATATACACTTACCTTTTTTAAAATTTTATTTTTATTTTTACAGACTGCATTTTGATTCTTTGTACACAAATGGAGTACAACTTTTCATTTCTATGGTTATAAACTATGTAGATTCACACCATTCGTGTAATCATACATGTACATAGGGTAATGATGTCTGTCTCATTCCACTATCTTTCCTTTCCCTGGCCCCTCCCCCCTTCATTTCCCTCTACACAGTCCAAAGTTCCTCCATTCTTCTCTTACCCCCCCCCCGTCCCCTCCCCATTATGTATCATCATCCACTTATCAGAGAAAACATTCAGCCACTTAACGTATTTTTTCTAAACAAGTCTAAGGCACACGAGATTTCGTTACTATTAAATCTTCTGACTTGTAATGGCTTGGTCAGTCACTAGAAATTAGGAAGGTAAAATTTAATGCTACCTAACTACTAACAGTTACTTATTAGTCCTTAATCATGAAGTAGAAGAATTTCGCTGGGCATAGTGTGCATGCCTGTGATCCCAGTGACTCCAGAGTCTGAGGCAGGAGGATCTCAAGTTCAGAACCAGCCTCATTAGCAAGGTCCTAAGCAACTTAGCAAGACTCAGGCTTAAAATAAAACAATAAAAAGGAATTGGGATGTGGCTCAATGGTGAAGTACCACTGGGTTCAATCCTCAGTACAAAAAAAAATTTACAATTTCCCAAATTTACATTCTGTGGGAAAATATTGGCTAACGATCCACAAACACCTTTCTTGTTGGATAGACCAGAAACCCAGCTCTCTTTCTTAACATGTTCCTCTCCATCACTCCTTATAGCCAATCTATGACCAGGATGTTTATTTTGATCTTCTGAATCTGTACAATTCCATCTCCACCATCACCACCATCATCTAATCTGCCATTATCTCTTGCCCAAACACTGGCAACCATTTCCCAAATCCTTTCCCATATTCACTCTTGAACCCCTCCAGACAGTGTTTCACCATGCAGCCAGAGCAGTCTTCCAGAAGCCCGCTATCTCCCTGCTTAAATCCCTTCCATAGGATCCCTTTGCGACTAGAATAAACATCAAAATCCTCAGAAAACTCACAGGTCATTTAAGTTCAGCCCTGCCTTTCTTATCCATTTCCTTTGATTCTCCATGTTCCAGCCTCACTTCTTCAGTAAAACAGGCCCACTCCCATCAAAGGACTTTTGTATGTGATGTTCTGTCCGCGAGGAAAGTTCAACGTACACAGTGAGGCAGAGAAATTCCTGTGAGTATTAATGTGCTTGTGCGGAGTGTCTGAAATCCTGTTGTTAAATTTATTCCTTTCACTTCGTTGATTTACTAATTCATGTGAACAAAAACAAGAATAGGGCATCTGCTTCACACCTAGTATTTATGTGTGACTTGTACAGAACCTTGCAATCTGGGTTCATGAATACTTAAAGTCTACAACACTGGCATAATAACTTCATTTATTTAATATGGGAAGGTGAGATATACTTCTAAAAATACAAAAATGGTTATCTTAGTCATCCTACATTGTACCAGCACCATGCTAGTGTAATTTTTTATGAAATTAAGAAAAATTATCTGAAAGGAATACTGATAGAAGGATAAGTACTGCATAGAAAACTTTGATTTATGAATTATGAATAAAAGGAAATAAATAATCCCACTGGGGGAGCTAAAGATAAACATCAACTGTTTTGCTATTCTATCAAAAGAGGATCAGTTTAAACTATCTCGGCATTAGTGACTTAAAATTTGTTATAGAATTTATTTTATTACAGAATGTTAAAAGCAGAATTCATATTGTTCTCAAGAGCACAAGGAAAATTTGCCAAGACAGATATACTGGATCATAAAATCGGTTCCAACAAATATCTAAAAATTGGAATCATGTAGCTACTTGTGTTAACATAGGCATGTAATTCCAGCTACTTGGGAAACTGGGGCAGGAGGATCATAAGTTCAAGGTCAGCCTGGAAAAATTAGCAAGACCCTGTCTCAAAATAAAAATAAAAAAGGGACAAGGGATGTAGTCTAGTTGTAGTGTGTTTACCTAACAAGCACAAAGCCCTCTGTTCAAACCCAGTATTGGAAAAAAAATAAAACCATATGTATTCTCTGATCCACAAAATAATTTTTAAAATCATTAACAAATAGGGTATGTAAAAATTCCCCTTAATATTTGAAATTTGACTGGTATACTTTAGAATAACCAGTCATCAAAGAAGCTGTCACACTGTTAGAAAATAAAAACACACCAGATCAAAATCATGGGATGTAGCCTAACCACTGCTGAAAGGAAAACTTCCAGCTTTACATGGCTCTGTTTTTAAAAGAATAAAGGTGTAAAAGCACTAATCTAAGTTTCCAACTTGAGAAGCTAAGGAAAATTAGAGAAAATTAAACCCACAATTGGTAGAATGAATAAAAATTAGAATGGAAGTCAATAAAATAGAAAATATATAAATAGAGAAGAATAAATCAAAGTTGGTTTCTTGACATAATTAATTTTTTAAAAAAAGATCAATAAACTCCCAGAATAACTAATCAGGAAAAAGAGATAAAAATACAAATTACCAATATCAGGAATAATAGTTATAATCATAGATCCTAAAGATATTAAAATAATAAATTGACAATAATTCAACAACTTAGAGAAAATTCCAAATTTTTTGACAAGTACAAATTATCAAAATTGACATAAAGAAGAAATTGACAGTTTCAATAACCCTACATGCATTAAAGAAATTGAATTTGACATTAAAAAAAACTCTCCCGTGATTAAAAAAAAAAAAAAAAACCCAAATCCAGATGACTTCACAGCTGAATTCTGCCCAATATTTAGATATTTAATTGCCAATCCCATGTAAAGTCATTAGGAAAATAGAGAATAAAGCAGTATTTCCTGACTCATTTTACAAAGTCAGCACAGAAACCTAACAGAGATATAATTTTAAAAATCATAAATCAATATTCCTCATGAACACAGGCAAAAAGTGTTTAACAACACATTCACAAATTAAATCCAGTAATTAATAAAAATGATAATACACCATGACCACGTAGAGTCCATCCCATGAGTACCAGGTTGATCTAGCATTTGGAAATCAATGCAATATATCACATTAATACAATCAGAAAAAAATCATCTGACAATATTCAACACTCCTTTATGATCAAACCTCTCAGAAATTAAAAATAGAAACTGTTGATATGATAATAACATCTATAAAACCCATTCCTATCATTATACTTAATGGAGAAACTTTAACTCTTTTTCCTTAAATCGGGAATAAGACAAGGACATACACCATCACCAATTCTTTTCAACTCCAAGGACCAGAATTAATGTCACCATCTTCAAGACAGAATATGCACGTTACAGAACAGGAAGAAAAGGAACTGTGCCAGCAGACCCTGGAACTTAGATGATGATAGGTTCACATATCTAGGATTCTCACAGGGGGTTTTGTGTTTGGGAAACCAACAAATACAGAAGAAAAAACCATTTGTGGAAAAACCATTTCCAACAAGTCAGAAAAAGGGTCACACAAGATAACCTAAGAGAAATTCTGTAACTAAATGAAGGCAAAGAACTAAAGTATTTCAGCTAAATTTTAAAGCTGGGAGATTGAGAGTGGAAGAGGGATGCAAATTAACACTCTGTTATTCCTTGAGAATTAGAGACGAGCTGAAAGTCAGGAGGGAAATGACAATACTGGTAAGAGTTAATTTCATTGGGAGAATAGTGTCCCCTGCAGACATCTGTTCTACATGACATCATAATAATTGGCTTTATATATTAATTAATGTTACCACACAGTTTTATGTGCATTACTGAATCAATCCTCACAAAACTTTAAATAAAATTAGAATCAAATGATAAACCTAAGGTGACATGCGTAGAACATAATGAAGTCAGTCAGGTGATACAGTAAGATGGACACTATCACAATGCATTCAAAAATAGTAACAGGTTCTATAATATTTAATATTTACTTTTTTTCCAAAGGCTGAAAATAAGTGGATGGAATTTCATATTCAAGTCAGCTAAGTATTTGTGTTACTCTCTTCTCTCTTCTGGAACCCACAAAACAATTTAAAGGATCTTTTTCTTTTCTGACAAAGGGAATTGGAGATCATTAGAGGAACAGCCATTCCAAGCATTTAAACTTGGAAAGCTGTCAGAATACGATATTGCACTAACCAGAGAAAGCTAAAGCTAGGCCAGTAGTTGAATAGGCTAAGTTTGGCTACACAACTTCACAAGGGCTCAGGAGAGGTAGCAGGTTAAGGGTACTTGAGAGTGGGTGTAAAGATTTCAAATCCTGTCTCCAACTCAGCTCAGCCAGGATGTGAATCCCAGCTCTGCCACGTATCACCTACGTAACCTGGGACAAATTCCTTAACCGGTCTGAGCTTAGTGTTGTCATCTGGAAAATGGATATGCTAATGATATCTACTTCCAATTAGTACATGTGAAGCCATTTGAACAGCCAGAGTGAATTCTGAAGAAAGATTAGGTATTAATATGAGTTCCAAACAGAAAAAAATGGAAGGAAATTATCCATGTTGTATTATTTTTTTAAATTGTCTATAACTAAAGGACTTAAATTTCCAGATTAAATAGTCCCACTTAGAATTGCTTTGGACCTTTCAGCAGCAACTCTGAAAGCTAGTGTTTCCTTCAAAAAATTTTAAAAGGAAAACAAATTTCCCCTTCAGAAATTTAGACCCAAGGTATTAATCAAAGGAAAGAGAAAAGTGCAAGATGTCAAAAAAAAAAAAAAATTATCTCCCATGAGCCATTTCTCCAGAAAGTACCATAAGGCATGACAGACAGAACTGAGAGTTTCAACACAGAAGAGGAAAGCCAACCAGAGGACCAGAGAGAGGAATTCACAGAATGGTACTCAGGGAAGTCCCAGTCTCTGGATGTGTGACAGCCTGGGAAAGCAAGCAGTCTGTACTGGAAAGAAGCAATGGAGGTGCAGGAGGAAGGCCTACAGAGAAAGAAACATCATTAAGAGATTATCTGCTTTTGGCAGAGAAAATAAGGCTGAACTCCTGATCCATACAGAGAAAGTAAGCAGTATAAAACAATTACTCAGTCCAGGAAAAACAAAAGGTTCAACATTCAACATCTTAGAATAGCATTAAAATATTACTGTGTGCCACATTTAACAGAGTCATGATAATGAAAAATTTGGATCATCAATTTAACCAACTACGATATAAACATAATGAGAAGACAGAATGCATCAAACAGGGTGTGTGGCTGGGACTGGGAAAACCTCAGAAAACTACCTGAAAAATGCTAATATAAACTCCATGAAAATCTGACATGGAGGGAAAGAACAGATTGAAGTATTTTTATTCTCAAATACGAAAGGAAATAGAAAAATCATCTAGAAGTTTTTAAAGTGATTGCCACTAGGGAACAGGCCTCAAAATGAAATACTATGTATTAAAATTCTTCAAATATTATACATTCATTATGTAGTATTACATCATTTGATTAAAATGAAATGGAAATTTTAAAAAACTAAATCAAATTAAGTTCCACGCAGACAGAAAACAGTAATCCAAGAGTTGTAGTAACAGAAAGAAAAAAGATGTAAGTACTAAATAAAAGTACATTATGTGATATGCATGTAATATTCAATGAAGATTTAATGTCAGTGATCAGCTCACACTAAACAAGCATATATTTAGCAGCTAAATATGAAAAAAAAATTAATGCAAGTCTCTCTACCATTCAATTTTAGGAACTTTCATTTCCAAACAAGATGGAATAGAAATAGTCAGATTTACCTTCCTCCCAGAAACAAAGTCAGAACTTGGTAACTAGTTTTCAAGATACTGGCCCCTAGGCAGTGGCAAACAATGATCCCTAAGAGATAAAAAACAAATGAGATGAACCTGGGCAGTTCCTCTGCCTTCTGCCTTCAGTTTGTAGGGCATGGGTGGCAGGCTGGGGAACTCGGGCAGCCCCCAGTGAACTCCCTGAGCAGAGACGTAGAATCCTACACAAAGTGAAAATATCTTTGGGAAACAAAAGTTAATAAAGACCTGCAGATGTGCAACTAAAAGAAATGTTAATAGCAGCTCTGTAGACGCAAGGGAAGGTAATACTAAATGGAAATTTGGATCTACATAAAGGAATGAAAGTAACCAGAAATTTAAACAACATAGAGAAGTATATTCTTCCTTATTTAGAGCTCTTTAAAAGATAATTGGGGGCTGGGGTTGTGACTCAGGGACAGAGTGCTTGCCTGGAGCATGTGAGGCCCTGGGTTCGATCCTCAGCACCACATAAAAATAAATAAATAATATGAAGGTACTGTGTCCATCTACAACACAAATGTTTATAAAAAAAAAAAGATAATTGATTGTTGTATGGTGTTTGTAACATGTCAAAGTAAAATTTAACTATACCTGTATAAATGTCAGAGAGGGAGAAATAGAAGCATTTTGTGATAAGGAGAAATAAACTCATAATTAAATATTTCAATACCCATTTCTTAAGAATTGACAGAACAAGGAAACAAAAGTAAAGACTTACCAGCCAACACGTCCTATTAATTTCATCCAACAACAGAATGCACATGGAACAAGAGTAACAGACCATTTACCAAGAAAGACAGTATATGGGGATGTAAAACAAATCTTAAAAAAAAAATTCAAGTCACACAAAATATGTTCTCTTACCACAATAAAAATGCATTAAAAGGAACATGCCTATGATCCCAGAGACTTGAAGAGCCTGAGGCAGGAGAACTGCAAGTTCAAGGTCAAGCTGGGCAACTTATCAAGAACCTGTCTCAAAATTAAAAAAAAAAAAAGGGGGGGGGGGCAAAAGAGGGACCCAAACAAAAGGGGCCCCCCGGTTTTATCACCCAAAAAAAAAAAAAAAAAAAAAACAGTAAAGGGTTTGCTCTGACAGTGACAACGAATTCTATAAAGAGTGACATGTGCCCCAATACAGGTT
>JAJEJO010000768.1:735776-808355 GCA_020662805.1 Glaucomys volans | reverse complement strand
TTTTCCCCCTCCCCCATCCCGTGCCCCTTCCCCAAGATGCTCATATCTCTCTGCAGCCTCCACCTCTCACTTGACTGGCGTAGACACAATCCGATGACAACTCCTTTCCTTCTTTCAGCATTTGAGCCTGAGGTGCTCTTATCAGCAAGAATTCTAGAATTTTCCTCTTCAGGCCTCTCACGCCCCCCACCCCACTGCTACTCTAAGCACACAGTTGCTTAACAACTAGAGGATTTGCTCAGTCTAGAGATTAGTGTGTCAGGAAAAGACAAAGTGTAGGAAAGATGAGCCATCCAAGACAAACTGGGGCCAGCTTCCTGGAGAAAGAGGATCTCGTCAGAATGGAGAAGTGCACGAGGACCTCAGCAGGTAGTTGGTGTCGGCCACAGGGATGAGAGGACCCCAAAGCAGAGTAGCCATAGCCATGGGGTGGAAAAAAGCAGACCCCTGGCTCAGAATTCAGTGACATAAAGTTGGTAAGTCTCGGTGTTGGAAGGCTTTCAGGAAGTGGGGGACTCATTCGGCGTGGATAATGTTCCAGATTGGTAAAGTCCTGGAGAGCCATAAACATGTTCTTGCCTTTTTTCTTTTTCTTATTTGGGGAATGAACCCAGGGTCTTGCATATGCTAGGCAAGTGCTCTACCACTGAGCCACATTCCCAGCCCTTTCTATTTTATTTTGAGACTGAATCTCACTAAGTTACTGAGGCTGGCCTCAAACTTGCATCCTCTTGCCTCAGCCTCCCACATAGCTGGGATTATAGGCCTATGCCACCCTGCCCGGCTCATGTTCATGCCTTGTACAAATCCTTCTTTCTTTCTTTTTTGTTTTGTGCTGGGGACCCTGCACATGCTAGGCAATCTCTTTGCTGCTGAGCTACCAACCAGCTCCCTTTGATAAGTAATTCTGCTTATGAAAATTTATGCTGAGAAAATAATTCAACAGAACACCAAAAGCTCTAGAAACAATGGTGTTCATAGAAGCTTTCTTTATCGTAGGGAAAATTTAGAAGCAATCTTAAGTGTAACAATAGGAGATAATTTAATAAAATATGAACTAGTCATATGGTGAAGTATTAGGAAGATATTAAAACATAGTACGTAAGTAAGATTTGTATTATTCAAAAGTAACCCAGCAAATATATTAACAGAGGGTGCTGCCTTAGTTTGTTAGGGTTGCTATAACGAAGTATCGTAAAAGATACTGGCTTAGACAACAGAAATTAACTTTCTCGCAGTTCTGGAGGGTGAAGTTCAAAATCAAGTCGTTGGCAGGGTTGGATCCTTCTAAAGTTTGTCTCCTGGGCTTGTAGATGACCATCTCCTCCCTGTGTCTTCACACAGTCATCCCTCTGTGTGTGCGTCTGTGTCTCTTCTTCTGGTAAGGACACTGGTCACTGGGGCTTATGACCTACTCTAATGACTTCATTTAACTTGATTTTCTCTCAAAGGACCCAATCTCCAAATGTAGCTACATTCGTGATGCTGTGGGTTAGAAGTTCAACACATGAATTGTGTGGGAGATACAGTTCAACCAAAACAGGCTCCTTCTCTACCTGGGACCGTGCTGTGGGCTTGGGGCCCTGGAATGAAAAGGACCCACCTTGGCTGCCAAATCTTTTTTTTTTTTTTTGTGGTACTGGGGATTGAACCCAGGAGCACTCCACCACTGAGCCACATCCCCAGCCCTATTTTGTATTTTATTTAGAGACAGGGCCTCACTGAGTTGCTTAGGGCCTCGCTAAGTTGCTGAGGCTGGCTTTGAACTCGCGATCCTCCTGCCTCAGCCTCCGAAGTGCTGGGATTACAGGCGTGCACCACCACACCAGGCTCCAAATCTTTATGCATAAGAAAAGGGCTGCCTTTGCTGGAGGGCTGGAACTCTGCAACAGGGAGAGTGAGTGGGCTGGGACAGGCTTTATAGGGAACAGAACGCAGATCACATTTAGCGCATGTGAAGCAGGACTTGGATGTCGTCGTCATGGGACTCCAGGACTGTTATCACGAAACGCCTTTATTTTGCCTCCCACTTGCCTCTGAAATTTTTTCAGTTGGGAATTTTTTTTCCTCTGCTCCAGCACAAATAGTCACTCTGTCTTGGGACTTTCTGATCACTCTTCAGTAATAAATCTTATTGGGTCATGTTAAATTGACAAACTCTGTGGCCACCCAGCAATTCAACCGTTGAGCCCCATGTAATACTGGAGCGACAGCCATTCAACTTGTTGGGTGGCCTGTCTGGGGCAGGGCTCAGTGGATGGGCCTCTGAGCTAACCTCCCTTGGCTCAGCCTCCCTGTCTGGATGGGCCTCTGAGCTAACCTCCCTTGGCTCAGCCTCCCTATCCCAGCCCCTATTTCTTGTCCCTCCTGAATGGAGATTGAGAGAGGGGGAGGAAAAGAAAAAGACTGTTCTCGTACATCATCGCCATGACTGGAACAGGATTCTCAGGCTCTTGGCTAGGGATTAATAACACTTGCTAGGTTGTGGTGGATAGAATCGTCTAGAAGGGGTTTTTCACCAGGTATGGATCAGTCGGCCAAGAGAAGAGAGGGCAGGGAGTTATTATCTAAGGCCCTTTGTCTATTAAAGAGGTGATACAGCTTCATCTGCAGTTTCTCAAATGGCAGTCTTACATCAGTCTGCTCCCAATCATTAAATCTGTGACTACAGCAACCTTTTAAAAGGAACTTTCAGGACAAAGAAACAAAGTCAAATGGAACAGAAACAGCAATGGGGAGTGATCAAGCTCCTGGAATCACATTTGACTTTTCTCATGTTCACCAAAAAAGGGGCAGGAGATATGGGAGGTAGGAACCCTGAGGGGAGAGAACCAGGTCAGGCTTGCCGGAGTTACCCCATGGACAGGCTCTGGGGCTGCACCGGCAGGCCTCTGGGAGGACATTCCTTGCTGGAGTGAAGAAGTGTGGTGTGAGAAACCCAGGCTTTGGTGGCGCTCATAGAAATTCTGAACCCATCTCCCTATCAATTAGCTCTGTGTCTTTGTACAAGTCACGGAGCTCCTCTAGACTTTAGTTTCAGGTTATCTAGCAGATAATAAATTCTCACTCGTGGGGTTGTCATGAGGATTGCAGCATATAAAATATACAAAAGCATCTACCCAGTATCTAGTGCATGAAAGATCCTAAATTAATGTTCTTTTCTTCCCCTTCCCTGATTAATGCTGAGATGCGGCGGCCTTCTTGTCCTGAATTAAAGATCACAGTCATCTGAGATGTGGCTGTGTTAATTCTCCAGCAGCTCAGGTCATGTTTACAGTTTCCAGGACTCAAGAATAAGCCAACCAATGCCATGGGGAAGGATGCAGGTAGTGATGGCCAGGAGCAGATGTTGCACGGAGAATCCTTTCCCTCCCTGAAACTCCAGGTGCTCCTAGTGCCCTGGGCCTGCCCAGCCCTGGGCTACAGAAGGCTCACCTTCTGAGCTATCAGAGCCCAGGTGGTCATTGGCTGTGTCCTTGGAGTTGTGGTTCTAGTGACCTCTCCAGAAAAGGTATATTGTCCATTTTCCTCAACTGGCCACCAGTCAAGTGACCAGCTGCCCACTGGACTTGTCACTGCTTCTCATGCTGGGCTGTGATGGGTGGGGATGCATTCTCTACTCATGCTGTTTCCATGAGAAAGGGCTTGTCTGGGGTAACACCCCTGGTCTATTGCTCCAGGCCTTCTCTTGCTCTACCTGAGGAGGAGTGAGTGACGTCATTGATTAGCCATGCTGAAGAAGGAGCTGAGGGTATGTGGTGAGCCCCAGGTGGGATTCACCTTGCCATCTGCAGTCTCAGCTGCTCCTGGTGTGGTGTGGTCAGCTTAGCAGAGCGTGCTCTAGCTCGCTGGTACAGGCCTGCTGCTTGGGGGTGGAAGTGGGTCAAATTACAATTCTCTTTCTCTCTTTTTCTAGTATCAGGGATTGAACCCAGGAGTGCTCTAAAACTGAGCCACATCCACAGCCCTTCTAAATTTTTTTTTTTTTTTTTTTTTTTGAACCAGGGATTGAACTCAGGGACACTCGGCCACTGAGCCACATCCCCAGCCCTATTTTGTATTTTATTTAGAGACAGGGTCTCACTGAGTTGCTAAGGGCCTCGCTAAATTGTTGAGGCTGGCTTAGCCTCCCAAGTCGCTTGGATTACAGGCATGCGCCACCACACCCAGCCCTTCTAACTTTTTATTTTGAGACAGGGTCTTGCTAAATTGCTGAGGCTGTTCTCCAATTTTCAGTCTTCCTGCCTCAGTCCTCTGAGTTGCTTGAATTACAGGTGTCCGCCACTGTGCCAGCTTCATGATTTTTTTTGTGTTACTGGCGATTAAACCCAGTGCCTTGAACATGCTAGGCAAACATTCTACCACGGAACTACACACCTCACCCTTTTAATTTTATTTTTAGACAAGATCTCACTAAATTGTCTAGGCTAATCTCAAACCTGCGAATCTCCTGGGAGATTCCCAAATCTCCCAGGAGCTGGGATTACAGGTGTGTGCCACAGCTCAAACCACACTTTTCAAAGAAATTGAAAACATTCCTTCCAGGGCAGTGGAAAAGCACCTGCCTAACATGTGCAAGGAGTCAGTCCCCAGTACCACAAACAAACAAACAAAACAACAAAATTGCTTCTATACTATAGAGTGAACATCTGTCAAAGGTCAGTTGAACTCGTTAACAAGGGAATGCATACAGCAGTATGTTAAAGCTGGTTCTTAAGAGCATTTGATGAACAGAGATTTATATTGTTAACCAGGAAAGGAATGCAGAAATAGGTTTATCAAATTAGACGCAACATCCAGTTAATATCAGACAGTGCAATAAAACTGTAGCATTTGCAATTATCTTTTCTACCCAACAGAAATCATTTGCATTTCTCCCAAACAAAAATGTACAAATTAACATCAACAAATGTTAATGAATCTGGACCCTAATATGTGGGCAATGTGAAGTGAAGCAAATACTCCTTTCTCCTAGAGAAGGAGAGACATCTTTTTTGTGGTGGGGAGGGGACCGGGGATTGAACCCAGGGGCGCTCCACCACTGAGCCACATCCCCAGCCCTATTTTGTATTTAATTTAGAGTCAGGGTCTCACTGAGTTACTTAGGGCCTGGCCCTTGCTGAGGCTGGCTTTGAACTTGCTATCCTCTTGCCTCAGCCTCCCGAGCAGCTGGGATTACAGGCGTGGGCCACCTCGCCTGGCAAGGAGAGACCTCTTGGTGTCCTGTTGGGCAGTTGTTCATTATAGCATGGAGGAGACAAGCAGACATCCTTTTTGCAAATGTCCAAGTTTTTGTTAATTTGAGGTAATTCTTAAAAAGGGATAAACTTGATACCAGAAGGAGATATTAATAGGCACACTCAAATTTCGTTGAAGTTTCCCTCTCTGTAATTCCTGGGTCTCACTTTTTTCCTCCCATGGGTAGAGAGAAGAGGAGTGTTATTTATTGAGCCTCCCAAATCCCTGTGGGCGGCAGTTTCCTTTGCCTGGGGCTGCTGTGGGCACCCTTGTGCATCCCCATCTCTGCAGGGTAACTCTGGTTGGGCAATGGCTCCCATCTTTTTGCTTCCTCCCCCTGCCAGGCTAGAAGGCACCATCGGTCCAACTCTCAGACTGCGAATGCACAGAAGGGAACTATTCATTTTCTGCTATAAATTTACCAACATGCCCATTTAATAAACAAAATAAATATCTCTTCTCAGCAGTTTCTCCCATTATAAATATGTATGAGCTCTTGGAACTTTAGGAAGAGGCAGGCTTCTGGGGACAGCTCCTGGATTTAGAGTCCCTTGGTGGAGAGCGCGGAGGGCTTGGAAGCGCTGTTCCTTGGCTCCCCTCCTTCTCGCCCACACAAGTGGGGAGGGAACGAGATGGGTTGAGCTGCCATATTCCTGTGATCAGTCAGTAAACTGAGGCAGGGGCTGAGGCCACAAAAAAGACCAGAATGTATAGTCTTATCATTCACAAGTTCATGGTCTCCAAGGAGAAAACCTATAAACGAGCAAATTACAATTGCATGTGGTAGAGGGGTTTATTTATAAGATAGGCCGGAGTAGGAAAAAATATATAAAACTGTGCCGGCAGATAGATCTAGGATCAAGGTTCTACCACTTAGCTGACTGCTTCAGACATTTTATTTATAAATGGGGTCAAAGCCTTCCTTACTGATTTTTGCAAGTATTGGAAATAATGCATTTAAAGTACTAAATATAGTGACCAGCACTTAGTTGGCACTTAATAAATTATAGCTGTTAATGAGAGGTATTGATCTTTATTTAAAACCTAGCTACAATAAATAGCTCACAACATAATTGGCCTTTGTAATGTATAAGGCACTTTCAAATCCATTATCTCAACCCTGGGAAGGAAGTATTTTGGGTCTCCTTTTACTCATAAAGAAGTTGGGGTTTCGAGAGGTGAGGAGCTTGGCCAAATTCACACAACCAGTATGGAAATGCTGAGAAAGCGTCATCTGGGGGTAGGACAGAGAGCTCCTGAACTGATGTCACCCAGAGGGCAGGAACCGTTCTGCCTTAGAAGCGGGGGCAGGAGGAGGGAATGCATCCGTGTGGCTGAGGCTCACGTGGGGATCATGGAGTCCACTTGGGGGGATCCAGTAAGAGGAAGAAGTCAATGTGACACCCTATTTCTCACGACCTCGGGAAAGAGCTTTAGACAGGAGAGGCCAAGGCTGGACTAAAGCTTGCAAACCTTGGGAGCTTTGTCCTTTCCATGTGCTTGATCATTTTGCCATCTCCCGTCCACTGCTGATGATGAGCAGTAAATTCCCAATAAGGAAAATCGCCTGTCTGCACAGGAACTGGGGAGGCAGCCTCCTACCACACAGAAAGAGGAGGACCCTAAGGGACGCAGGGTGGTGGCTGCTGTTCAGGGAGCCAACAGGCAGACTGAGTCTCCTGCACATTCCAGAGGCCAGAAAGGAGAGGTGAAAAAAATCGAAGGGGCTAAGAGGGGTCCTGGGACTTCACAGTAGAAGTGCCACCTGGATGTCCCCTCCGTGAAGCCAGACTGGGCAGCTAGGCCTTGGGAATCCCGACCTTTGTCGCCATCCCATGTATTCCCATACAAAGGCACCTAGCCTATCCTTGCATGAAGGAGGAGCTCAGAGGCTGAGATCTCTGGGGCCTTTCAGAGCAGTCCTGAGGAGGGAAAAAAGGTGGACATTGTCTGCATCTGCAGCTGGGCCAAGAGGAGGAAGGCTGGAGCAGGTGGACCAGAGGGTAAGGAGTAAGCACTGCGGTATATGCCCACGTCCTCTCAACTGAAAGAGCAGTGGTGTAGGGAGTGGCTTGGGTCTTGGTCCCAGGACTGCCACCAAGTACTCTATGCTGCCTATTTATACAAATTCCCTGGCCTCAATGTCTTCATCTGTAAAATGGGGACAAATGATTCCAACCCTAACCATTTTAAGATAGATATGCCGAACAGGAACCATGGAAAGAAATAAATGCAAAAGAGTGCTGAAAGGGCTGGGGATATAGCTCAGTTGGTAGAGTGCTTGCCTTGCAAGCATAAGGCCCTGGGTTCAATCCCCAGCACCGCAAAAAAAAAAAAAAAAAAAGAGTGCTGAAAATTGGAATAAGCTCTGAAGGCCAAGAAAAGAATTTTGCGTGTTTTTTATTTTAATTAACTAATTAATAGACTTTAAAAAATCACTGACCTCATCGCTGGGCCTGTCACTCATGGCTGCCTTGGAGCTCTCTGATCCTGGGTGCTGCAGGTCCCCCACCCCTCATCTAGTCGCACGCTTGCAGGGAAGGCTGAGGAGCTCGATTCATATTTTCACATATTCTCCTGTTCTAGTCCCTCCCCCGACCCCCAGCTGCTCAGCAGGGCAGCTGGGTGGCTGCATTTGCTGAGTGGCTGACTGAGTGATAACATGGCAGCACTGTGTGGCCACCTGCAAGTTTCCTTTGAGCCTCTGGTCCCTGCCTTCTCTTGTGTTTGGGGGATGGAGGCGGGGGTGGGGGATGAGCAACCAACATTCATGCCAGGAAATGTTGGAACAGAACAGCACATTCTTTGTTTGCAGCAACATGGATTTAGGCTAGACTTTAGAAGATTAAATTAGTTAGAATGCCTCAGGAATGAAAAGGGGAGGGAATGACAGAGAAGATTTGAGGTGTCTGTTCTAGATTTTCTTTCTCTTTTTTCCTGAGATATTTTAGAGTAAAGTATAGATATTATGATTTTTTTAATCCCTAGATATTTCATTTAGTTTCTCTGAAAAGTTAAAGGCTTTTTAAAAAAAAATATTTTTAGTTGTCAATGGATCTTTTATTGTATTTATTTGTATGTGGTACTGAGAATCGAACCCAGGGCCTCACACATGCCGGACAGGCGCTCTACCACTGAGCCTCGACTCCAGCCCAGGGCTTTTTTTTTAATGAAGGGTACATGTGTGCTGTGAAAGTGATGTGTGTGTGGTGTATGTGTGTGGCATGTGTGTGAGTGTGATACATAGGTATATGTGTATAAGAATCCTGTATGTGACCGGGCACAGTGGCGCATGCCTGTAATCCCAGCACTTGGGAGGCTGAGGCAGGAGGATCGCGAGTTCAAAGCCAGCCTCAGCAACTTAGCGAGGCGCTAAGCAACTCAGTGAGACCCTGTCTCTAAATAAAATACAAAACAGGCCTGGGGATGTGGCTCAGTGATTGAGTGCCCCTGGGTTCAATCCCCAGTACCCAAAAAAAAAAAATCCTGTATGTGATGTGTGCGTGGTGTGTATGTGTGTGGTGTATGTAAGCTGTGTGGTGTGTGTGTGTGGTGTGTGTACATTGTGTGTGTGAAGTGCAGACAGCTCCTTCTGGAATGATCTAGATGCTGCTGCACTTAGAGGCTGGGAAGGGACCACTTAAGCTCTCCTTGCATCCCTCCTGACCCTGCTGAAGTCTCCCCAAGTGCTGGGGGAGGGGAGGTCCTGGAACTGGGAAGGGTGCAGTGGGGAGGCTGGCCTGAGGCAGACTCCCCGCTTCCCTTCCCATCACTGCTGTCCCTGGGGCTCTTGGTATTCATTGCCCCGGACTCCATAATCTCTCAGGGAGCAGTCTGGATGAGATCGAGTGCTGAGTGTGGTACCCAAATTGCAAATCAATGTGGTCTGAATTAAATATTGATTTTCCCCCTTTCCTTTCAAAGAAGTTTCTTAAGAGTAATTGGCTTGCTGGTTTTGGGTTTTTTGCTTTTTAATTTTTCATCCTGATCCTTAAACACTCTGATCCTGCCTGGGGGAGCAAGGTCCTCCCAGCACCCCCCTCCTGCTGGGCCCTCCTCCCTCACCCACTCTGGTAACTTTCCTCTCCAAAGATGAAATGTCGGCAAGTGGGAGAAGTGGCTCATAAGAATATGGCTGTCTGCCCTCAGCCCACAAGGCTGTGGCTGGCCAAAGGGCAGCCACCCCGCCCCCAGATGCCCCTGGGCTTGGACATCCAGTCCCAGAAGGGAGGCCAAGTGAGAGATGCAAACTAAGCCTCACCAGGCACTTGACCTCTAGGGACCCACCTCGGCTGTGTTCTTCACTCTTCTTTAGGAAATCTTCCTTGATCTGCCCCCCAAAAGCCAGGGCTGCCCTCCTCAGCAACTCCTTGGAGCTTGCCAGGGCTAAAGTAAGATTTTTAGAAGGTCCTGAGCCTTCAGAAGATTGTAGTGCCTTCCTCGGCTACCCCACATCCCCATGGAACCTGAAGTTCAACATGAGATAGTGTAACAGTGAGGAACGCTAAGAGAGTTCTGATTTTCCCATAGAGGCTGACTAGAGTATGGGCCAGTAAGTCTCTGCCCATATTTTTGCAGGTGCCTGCAAAGAGGAGGCTGGAATCCTCCACCCTTGTCTAGAAGCTTCTCACCTCCTCTGAGAACCACCAGTCCCAGGGTTGTAAGAACACCAATAATTGCTCTCTTTCCTCCCAACTGCCAGTAGCTTCTTGGGCCTCTTGAACTTTCCATCAGCAAGTCAGGCACTCGCTTTGGCAGCAGAGAAAGAAAACAGCCAGGTCTATATTCCCAGAGGACCAGTCTGGAGAGAAGGCTGTTCCGGGATGAGCTTGTTAGCAGAGAAATTTAATTACTGCCTCTCACCAGCCTGAAGCTTCTGTCTCCACTGAGCCTTCCTCCTGAGCACGCCACTGTTCCTTATGGAAGGTCTGTGGGTCTCAAGGTGAAGGTGTAGAATGGAAATCTGTGGACTGGCCCCAGGGATTATAGAGTTGACCCGAGGAGGTGAATCCAGGGCTCTGACCTCACCTGCTGCCTCCCACACAGCCTCCATCACCTCTGCTGGAAATTCCAGGGTGGAAGTCTGGTCTGAATGGCAGAGAATGTGTCCATTTACAAGACACGGAGACCTCTTGTGTGCCAGGGGTGGGGCAGCGAAGGAATGCAGAGATATAAACACAGGCTGTGATCTTCAGACACCTGCCAGATAACCAAACAATTACAATATGTGTGAGAAGCACAATGTAGTGTGAGAAGGGCTATCGTAGGTGTGCCCACTAAAGCACCTGGAGGACCTGACACTTTGAAACCACTACAGGAGAACACAGGGGTGGGGTTTCAAGATACAGGTATAGGCAATTATTTCCTGAACAGGAATCCAATAGCTCAAAAAGTAATAGCAGGAATTAACAGATGGATTACATCAACTTCAAAAGCTTCTGCACAGCAAAGGAAACCATCAACAGAGTGAAGAGACAGACTACAGAATGGGAAAAAAATCTTTGCGAGCTACTCATGGGACAGATGATTAATATCCAGAATGTATAAAGAACTCAAAACATTTAACATTAAAAAAACAAATAATCCAAACAATAAATGGGCAAATGAGCTGAATAGACAAGTCTCAAAAGAAGTAGAAATGGCCAGTGAACATGAGAATAGCCATCAGAGTGATGCAAATTAATTATATTAATGTGGAATGATATTGACCAAATTATATTGTTAGATAATGTGCATGTACAAATATGGAACAACAAGTCCCATTATGTGTAATTATAATGCACCAATTAAAAATATGGAATTAGCCAGGCGCAGTGGTGCACGCCTATAATCCCAGCAGCTCGGGAGGCTGAAGCAGGAGGATTGAGAGTTCAAAGCCAGCTTCAGCAAAAGCCAGGTGCTAAGCAATTCAGTGAGAACCTGTCTCTAAATAAAATATAAAATAGGGCTGGGGATGTGGCTCTGTAGCCAAGTGTCCCTGAGTTCAATCCCTAGTACCAAACAAGCAAACAAACAAACAAAAACTTTTAAAAAAGAGGTGCTGGGGGGTGATATTGGTCAAACTATACTGTTATATTGTATATTGTGTGCATGTACAAATGTGTAACAACAAATCTCATCAGGATGTACAACTATAATGCACCAATTAAAAAATGTGGAAAAAAAAGAGGGACACATACAGCTGATGTGAGGTGGGCTGAGATGCAGAGGGTCAGGGCTGATTTGGAGCTGATCATTGTGAAGGGGTACACTAAACCACAAAAAGTTTGAGGTAAGCCGGGTGTGGTGGCGCACGCCTGTAATCCCAGCACTTGGGAGGCTGAGACAGGAGGATAGCAAGTTCAAAGTCAGCCTCAGCAACTTAGTGTGGTGCTAAGCAACTCAGTGAGACCCTGTCTCTAAATAAAATACAAAATAGGGCTGGGGATGTGGCTCAGTGGTGGAGTGCCCCTGGGTTCAATCCCGAGTACCAAAAGAAAAAAAAAAAAAAAAGTTTAGGGTACATAGAAATGTGCTCCAGAAGAGGATCTAGCATGGAGCAAAGGGAGACTTTTTTCTTGTGTTGTCTGCAAGTGAATGCCTGGTGCCCTGAGAGACTCTGGGGCCGGCAGGCCTCAGGGTCAGCAGCAGAGGCAGGCTGCCCCTTTGTGCATCCGGGTTTCTTGATGGTGAGACGTCTATACCATGGGACCAAATGGGCCCTGCTGCCTGGGGACTTGGAGAGGGGATGAATAAGTGAGAAGCCGTCTATAAAGTTCTTAGCACTATCTGGTGCTGGCAGTGTCTATATTTTAGTTGACCTTACTGATGAGGTGTAGACCCTACGAGAGCTGTTTCTAGTTCTCATCTGTAAAATGAGGTTTTTAGAGAAGTCTGTTCAACCATGAGTAGGTGGACTGACCCCCAGCCTCTCAAGCAGAGCCCAGCACACAGATGTCAGCCTCATCCTCATCCAGCTCCACTTAGGCCTACTGCTCAAAAAGACTAGCAGCTATTTGTTTTCCTTCCAGTTTAGGGTACATTCTGCTCTATACTCACCTTCTGAAAATAGACCCAACTCCAAGTCCAGCACTCTTTCCACCAAACTCGAGTTGCTACAATGTATTTTTAGTCTAACAACATATAGATTTTTCCCTAACAAATTAGTGGTGCATTTTTAAAAAATTCAGTGTGGTAAGAATACAGTGAAATGGACATCTTTATATATTTCTAACATAATGTTTTAGACATAATATACAAATTGCTAACATTGTTTAGGATAGCGAACTGATAATATGTATCACAAACCTAAAAACGTTTAAGTTATTTTTTTCCTAGTAATTTTCTTTGATGTGCTGGTGTTGGAATCCAGGGCTTTGGGCATGCCAGGCAAGCACTCTATCCCTGAACCACATTCCAGTCCAGTAATTCTTGATTCTGACAATCCATTCCAAGGAAATACGCCTCCAACACCAAAAGCTTGTTGCATCAATGCATTTGATAAGCTGGAGGTGGTAGCATGTGACTGTAGTTCCGGCTCTTCAGGAGGCTGAGGCAGGAGGATCACTTGAGTCCAGGAGTTCAAAATCAATCTGGGAAATACGGCAAGATTCTACCTAAAAAACAACAACAAAACAATTTGTTGCTGCATTACTGGTAATAAGACTGGAAATCTATAATCAATCCTAAAGCAATAGTTAACTGAATTATGAGAGAGCTACCTCCCCAAACTTTTGAGATAGCTAGAGAAGAGAGAAAGTAGAACAGTGGTTGTCAGGGCCAGGAGAATGGGTAGTTATCTGTATAATGGGTACAGAGTTCCAGTTTTGCAAGAAGAGTTCTGGAAGTGAGTGGTGCAGATGGTTGGATAACCACATAAATGTACTTAATGCTACTTAGCTGTATCCTTAAAATTTCTTAAAATGGTAAATTTCACATTATGTATACTTTATAGAATTAAAAAATATATTCATTGAGCTGGTATAGCTTGGTGGTAGAATGCTTGCCTAGCAAATCCTGAGGAAGGCCTCCAGCCATGCCGGCTAGGGGAGTACCAAAGACTCTAAAATCTCCCTTTTTCTGAAATCCAATTTACTTAAATAGAATTCGTCTGGAGTCTGGAATATGAGATGGTGAATGAGACCAAGCAGAACATGCATGTTTGTTTGTTTACTTGTATAATGAAATAATATATATGCACTGGACACTGTGCTAGTTACAGAGTACAGAGCAGGACAAAAAGAGAGCCCTGGACCCTGACTTGCTCTCCATATTGTTCTGAACTAGGGACTGCAGTTCTTGGGGAACCCGGTAAGCCCTCTGAGATAATGGACTGACATGCTATGTGCTATGATTTTGTGGGCTGGGGTTGGGTTCCTCTGAGGGAGAGATGGTTGGGTCCCAAGTGGATGGTGTGGGCATGGCTACTTCTAATGAACTCTTCCCTCAGATTTGTCTGCTTCCCCAAGAAAACTTTCTGGAAGGTGGTGGTGGAGCAAACCAGCTCTCTTGCTTTTAGACTTTGAAAGGAGATAAGACCCATGGAATGGTCAACCAAGTGCAGCACCAGAGAAGCACTGGGGGACGGGGCTCCTCATTTGGTATCACATCCCTATAGTCACAAAGAAGGCGTGGTCTGTGTTCAAGACTAAGTCAAATTGGGGGAGAAAGGAAGAGAGGTGCTCTTCCACAGTCCCCGATCGCTTCCATGCTTACTAATTCTTGTTAGACAAATGTTTTAAAGCATCCTCAGACTGGGATGGGACTCAAACACAAGAAGTGGGAGTTGTGCTTTTCATAAATGGGGGTGGGACCAGCTGGGCATGGTGGCACATGCCTATAATTGCAGCCACTTGGGAGGTTGAGGCAGGAGGATTGCAGATTTGCGACCAGCCTGGGCAGATTAGCAAGACCCTATCTCAAAATAAAAATAAAAATAAAAAGGGCTGGGGATGCAGCTCAGTGGCAGAGCACCCCTGGGTTCAGTGCTGAAAAAAAAAAAAAAAAAGTAGGACCAGGGATAGCCCCATGCTCCAGACAGTCTTGTTTATGGAGTGTCTACCATGTGCCAGGTATAGGGGTTACAGAAGCAGTTTAGGAGAGGAGCGAAACAAACAGGAGATAAGTAAAGGTGGGCCACCTAGTTCAAGTCCAGAATCTACCCCTTAAAGGCGTAGATAGCATGGTGAATGATTAAACTCATTGTGACTCAGTTTCTCATCCATAAAGTGAGGATAATAAGAACATCTACCTGTGTGTTGCTATGAGGGCTTAATGAGTTTCCAGCTGCAGAATGCTTCTATTCAGTGACATTCAATAAGCCAGAAACCCTTGATGCCTGAACACCAGACTCCAGACTCCAGCTCCTCAGGCGCTGGGAGCATGGAGCGCTCCCCTCCTCTCGCTTTCCCTCTCCTCCCTGCTAACACTTCCCTTGCCTCCTCCCATCCAGGCTGGTGGGAGAAGGGAGCGTGGGGGCTGTGGAGGTGCAGAGGATGGAGCAGGGTGAAGCCCCGCTGGCTGCTTTGGCTGGCAGCCCCTGTGCCTCCTGATGGGCTCCAGGCGACTGCATGCCAAGAGCAGGCGGGTGCGGCGCGCGATGGAGGCAGATTAATATAATCACTATATTACCAGCTCTGCTCACTCCCCCACTCTTTCCATTAATGGCGATTATTATACTTATTAGAGGCTCAGCTGCCAATGGTTATTGATTCTCCCTGCTGCAGCATTTTAATCAGGAATTTGAAACTATTGTTGGTAACACAAACCTCAGAGGGCCCCAGGACAGGTGCAGAGAGCAGGCCACTGGGGACCTTTACAGGCGAGCAGCCCAGGTCCCCAGGGTCCCAGAGTCATATAGAGCACTCAATTCAGATAACATGCTGTCTCTGTCTGGTGGCAGGGAAGTGGGGGACGGAGAGGGAATGGCCCCCTGGGCTTCCCTCTGCAGAGGACACAGACAGCTGTTTCCAGCTGGGGTGTGACTAGGGCTGGCTTTTACTCTGAACACTACTTCCCCAAGCCAGGGAGGATTCTCTTCCTCACTCACCCAACGTCCTCACCACAGGCTCCTGCCAACTGGTGGTGAACCAAGCATGCTTGAGTCTCTGTGGAGCCAGGGGCAGTGGAAACTGAGGTGGGAATACCTGGCTAGGTTGTATCCACAGCACCCTGGCTGTTTCCTGGGGCTTGGGGTGAGGAGGAGAGTGAATTCCTGTCTGTCTGTTGAACCCTTTCTTGGGGTCACTGCATTAGGAGCTCTGCCTCTGTCATCTCCTTGAGTCCTCATGTTAACCTTTCCAAAGGCATGCTGTGAAGCCTGTCTCAGAGAAATGAAAACTCAGAGGATCAAGGTGACCTGCCCAAGGTCACCTGGTTGGGATAGTGCACAGCTGGGTTTGGACTGGGTCTTCACATTTTCGTAGGTGAGAAAAACTCCATTTCATAGATCATTGGTGGAGAATCTTCCAGAGCTATGGGGACGTTAGTCCTGCACAGCCCAGCTCTGTTTTGGGGACCAGTTCTGGGACCCTGGAAAAGCTTAAGAGTCAGTATACATGCACTTGGAAATCCACCTGCCTGGGCTTTGGAACTGGGTCCTGCACTGGGGGAAAGTCCCATGGCCCCAGCTCTGGCTCCCGATATGCCCTCTAGATATCCTCAACCCACTGGTGTGCTGAGGGTACATCCACCCTGACCAGCTGGAGTCCTTGTCCATTGCTGCCCAGAGAACACTCTCAGTCCTGGCTGGTGCTGAGCCTTCTACTTGTTGCCCAAGATGCTGTCCTCACTCCTGGCTTAGCTCATGCAAGGCATGGCCACATGAAGTCCTTGCAGCTAGTGCAGATGGGGACGAGCGGCCAATAAAAGTCAAGTGAAGATTCAATAAATCAAAGATATTAAACATTATGAAAATGGATTTCATAGAGCCACAAATAAATGGATATATAATGTGAATATTTTTCAGTTCTACTGAAAATAAGAAGTAGGTCACATTTTAGCAGTTAAAAATGACTGCAGGCCTTTGTGGTTGACACTGGTAAATTCTGGGTCCAGCTGGGGCCCCACCTGCCTTTCGGTGCCAGAGGGGTGGGACATAGTATCCTGGGTACACTGTGGCTGAGTATCTGTACCAGCAAATGTCTTGGCAATCTGGTACCTGGTGCTCTAGTGCTCTCTAGACACCTGGGCTTCTACTTTCCAAGAGGAAATTGGGGACCCCACACATTAGCACACCCTGGCAATGGGTCCCTTTCCTCCCTGTGGTTTGTGGAGGGCTCCCCAGCTCTCCTCCTTGTCTTCCCCCTTCCCTGTCTCCTCAGAGTCAACTCAGGGCCTAATGCAATGGTGGGCATTGTCATCATTCCTGAAATTCTGTTAGCAGACTGGCTCCTGAGCCTGCCACCAAATGACCCTCATCTGCTGTGGCTCCTGATGGGGCATGGTCTCAGCCTCTGTCTGGTCTTCCCCACTGGGTCTCATCCCCAGGGCTGGATCTCTGGCACTGGAACTGATACTTTATAAAAAACATCAGTCTGTGCCTCTTTCCCTGCCCTTTTCCCCTCAAAGCACCCGCTCCTCTGAAATCTTTCAGAGAAGAACAGATGGGCACTGGGCCCAAGTGACACCCAAGGGACTCTGGTGCCTACTGTCCCCAACCCAGGCACCCCTGACCTCACCCCCCATCCTGTGTGTAGTGATTGTCTCTGGCTGTCTGACCAGCTTGGTTTCATCCTGTGTTTGTCCCTGACCTCTGTCCCCCACTTCCCCTGCCAGTACCCCCAGGTCACCCAGTGGTGCTCATGGTGAGGATGCACTCTCCTCTGGGAGGCAGAAAATTGGTGGGGTAGGACTGGAACCCCACAGAAGAGTGGGATGTTATATTGCAGAGAACGGCACCCTCCTGAGCTGCAGATGCTCCTCCTCTGTGCAGTGGAGAAGGTACCTGCATGCAGGTGTGACCACCTGGGACTGTGGTCCCAGTGATGTCCAGCACCCTCCCCTGTGGTGTCACCCAGTGGCCACTCCATAACCCTTCTCCCTAGTTCCTTTTCCCCTTCCTGGTTAATTTATGACCTTCTACTTATGGCATCTGGGGTGGGGATGGAACAGGCCTGGGGGCCGTTGGTCACCTGCAGGGCCTGATGCTGCTGGGGCTGCAGCTCACTGGAAGCCTCAGGCTTCAGTGACGCATCTGGGTCCACATGGCCTGGTGATTCCTAATACACCCTGAGACTTGGCGATGAGTCACAGCAAGCTGATACCACAGCCGTGAAAGGAGCCAGCATTGTGATCTTGGTTATGATAATGAGCATTAAGTGAAACTTGGAAATGCATCAGAGAGGCAGGCTGCCTCGGTCCTGCCCTTGCCCATTGGGATTCCAGTACAAAGGATCTTTGTCCATTGCCCCTTCCCCCACCCGCACCCCGGGGCTGTTCCAATGGCACCCAAGGCAGGGTGGCAGTTTCCTGAGAAGGAACTTTCTGGGAGGAGGGGCGACTCCAGGGGAAGGATCTGGGACCCATGTTCCAGGAACTGTTCTAAGGAATATCAGGGTCCTAGAATAGCCCCATATCTTGGTAACCATGACTGCTGGCTGCGCCCCAAAAGGGCTCCAGGAGGGAGAGCTTAGAACATGTCATACTTCTCTTATAGCACAACAACGGCTTCAGTTTGTTGGGCTCTATGTGCTGAATAATAAGCACCACGTGTGGGCACATTACTGAAGTTAATCTTCATGATAGCCTGAGAAGGGGTAGTACCCCCATTTTCCCAGATGAAGGTAAAACACAAGCAAAATAAATTCCCTAGTGGCAGGACTGAGATTCAAACCCAGGTTCACCTCCAGGAGTTAACCAGCCCAGGCCGTATCTTGGAAAGGATTGCAGTCCGGGCAGCTTTTCTACATAAGGGGAGAGTAGGTACAAGATGTGTATTAGTTGGGGTGCAGCATGAAAGAGAGGGTGTGCACACAACCAGGCAGGGTTAAGGGAAACCCACAAGGGCAGGGGGAACCCTTGGAGGGGAGTGGAGCATAGCCGTGGTTCCTGAGACCCGGAGAGAGCAGGAGGGCCGTGCTGGTAGAGCTGTGGCCTGTTGGCCTGGGAAGAGGAGCCCACCAACCAACGCAGGAGTGTGAGGGAGTGAGTGGAGGAGCCTCTGCAGGCTTTGTGCCCCGCAGTCACGCTTCTGCGGCTGACCCCTCAGAGCCTGGAGGTCTAGGACCCGGGTGGGTGCAGGCAGAGGGCACGGTGCTGGCGCAGGTAGAGTGGGAAGAGTTGAAGGGGCAAGCAGAGTGGATTCTGTGCAGCCATCCTCCCAAACTCCAAGGGACCAATGTGGCCAAGATGCTCTGGGCCTTCAAGGGCATGGCGGGACATGGGTGAGACGTCTACCTGTGTCTAGGCAGCTGCTTCCCTCTGGCTTCTCTGAACATCACCTGACATCCTGGTGCCAGATCCTCAAGGGAGGGTTCCCATTCTTCATTTCAGGGGCCCCAAGGATGTCCCACACCTGAACTGAGGTGTACCTGGGGACAGGAGGGGAGCTAGGTGGAGATAGTCAGGAGTGAGGGATGAGCAGCAGCCTGTGAAGGGAGAGGAAAGACCAGGCCATGAGAGGAGCTGCCTTCCTGCTTCTCACCTTCAGAAACACACCCTGTCAATGGCCTTTTGTTCTCTCTACAGATTTGCATCATGCTGTGACTAAGTGCACAGCTCACCCCTGCCATGCACTAGGCCGCTATCTGTGTGGGACTACGGTCCATGGGTTACACAGCCGACAAGAGCCCCTGCCAGTGCACCTGCTACTTCCTCCAAAGACTTCCAGCTCACTGTGGCCCAAGCTCCCTCCCTTCCCTGCGTGGCTGTGTCTCTCACTGCCAGTGTGACTACCTACAAGTCTGACTCCAGAGTCGCCACATGTTTGACTGGTCAATATAACCCCCATACCTAGGAGTAAGGGCATGACAGGAAGTGGAGTCCCCGCCCAGAGATACTTTGTGATCCTAATTATTCCATTCCAGAAAGAGAGACAGTTCAATGCCCCAACCAATAAGGAAGTCATTTTCAATCTGTTAGGCAGGAGGGACCAATAATACCAGCTTCCCCAGCCCCAGGAGCCCCTTCCCTATGCCCAGCCTCCTGACACATGAGCTGCTTAGCAAGGGAGGGGCTGCCATGGCTTTCTCTTTCTTTACTCCCCCACCCCCAGCAGCTGATGGGGAGTGAGTAGGAGGACAGTAATCCTCAGCCAGCTTCCCTGTTGTCTTGTGTGCAAGGGAAGGTCTGGACAAATGGAATTCAAGGGCTGGGAAAGAGTAGGCTGCGGCTTGCCCATCACACCTCCAGACTGCCAAGCCTGCCAGGCAGCCCAATCGCAGAGCTCAGCTCCTGGAGAGAGCCGCTGCAGTTCTACTCCACCTTGGTCCCTGGGATGGAATCTGGATTGGATTGAATCCCAGGAAATGTCCGTTTCCCTCTGCTAGCTGCTGTCCTCAGTGTCTGTGTCCTATACCCGAGAGAGCCAGGTTGAATGGAACCTGCATCTATGCCAAGATGGCCAGGCCTGAGCCCGTTTCTGGGGCATTGGGGCACTGGGGCAGGGAACGGGGGTGGCTGCAGGTGAGCAACTCCTCAATGCACCCCAAATCCGTGGCTGTCAAGAGAAGGAAGAGATAACCCTGTGAACATTTGATCTTTCACCTTCCTCCCTCTGCTGCCCCAACCTCTCTGTGTCATTGAGTAACAGAACTGAGGACCCAGTTAGAGAGTGAGAGAGAGACAGGCAAACGGAGATGACAGAGAGGGATCCCCCCGCCCCGCCCGCTCCAGTGTCTCCCTTGTTCTGAATTGTTTTGCCATCGTATTTCTCTCCCTGCTCGGCCCCTCCGGCCTCAGCTGCCCTGAGCCGCTCTGGTCTCATCCATCACGCTGGCTTCAGGGCCCCAGAGCACATCTCACAGAGAAACCTTCCTGCCCTGGGCCTCCAAGGAGGAGGGCTCAGCTGTCAGAGAAGAGAGCGGTTTTCAAAGGGGTCAGAGCAGCAGGCCCTCCAGGATTGATGGGCTCTGAATTACGGGCATCGCATCCCAATGGGTCTTGGCGTTCCAGAGCCAGAGCTGATGCCTGAGAGGGTGTCTCTGCCTCCCGTTCCAGGCGTCTCTTCTCTCCTTTGTAGGCTCGCTTCACACCAGTGTTGACTGTTACTTGTTTATTGCTTTTTTAGTGGGTGGGGATCTCGCACACACCTCCGCATTAGATTGGGAATCCTCTGAGCACGAGGGTCGTGCCTCTTCTGAGGGCTATGGCCCAGCTAGAGGGTCTGATAGCCAGTGAGTACCAGTATGGAAAGGTCACTGTGCTGATGATAAGTGGCAGAATGACGAGCAGGTCATATCCAGGAAGACCCAGGAGACGAGTGAGTGAGGCTGTCCTCAATCCACGAAGGCAGCAGTGAGCCCAGACTGCACACACAGTCAGCAAGACCAAGGTCATTCCCACATCAAAGGGCGTTTGCAAAACCCTCCCGAGTGGGGGTTGCCCCACCCCCTTCCCTCTTCACCAGCTACCCCTTCCCTTTCCTTCTTTTAGGGTGACTGGTTTCTTCCTGTCTCTGTCTCTTTTTGGTACTGGGAATTGAACCCACGGATGCTCTACCACTAAGTTATATCCCCCGCCTTTTCCTTCTTTTGACAGGGTCTTGCCACGTTGCCAAGGCTGGCCTCAAACCTGTGACCCTCCTGCTTCCCAGGCTGCTGAGATTATAGTTGCCTCACTGCGCCAGGCGGGTCTCTTCTGTAGCTGCTGTCTCTCTGGTTTCTCCTCTGCGTGCATGTCCCTCTGGCATCCCCCAGGCCTGTCCCTGTCCCTCTGTTCCTCCCGAGCAGTGCCCTCTGCTCTGCCTCCATGCAGGGGGTGCTCAGGAAGCCCTCTCACACCCTCCCCTGGAGCCAGCTGGTCCCTCTGCTGGAAAGTCCCACATCCGTGAAACTACTGCGAGTTCTTCCCCTTAATGGTACTTTCGGTGCCTCCTACACCTTCTCTCATCCAACCTTGCTACCATTTTTCTCACCCAGAACTGATAAACTGTCTTCAAATTCCATCACATCAACCTCCTCACCAGCGACTTCAGGCGTGTCCTCTTCAAAGCCAGCTTTCCCAGAACTTCCCCAATGCCCACTTGATTCTTCTGATCTCAACCCCCAACCTCAGGAAAAGTGAGGGCTCTGCCTTTGCTCCTGCCACCCCCCGTCCTAGCCACGCCCTGCACCTTGCTCCTCTGTGCTCCGGTTCTTTGGTTCTGCAGCCCCTGGTCTGGAGTGACATCCACCCACCAACCCTGGATCCCAGGAGCTCCTAATGGCCTGGGATCCGTGCTCCAGCATCTGTCTGCAGGACCCTTCCCTGGATCTCTGCACCCACATGGACTCTGTTCCCCCTTGGGGCCACAGTAAAGCTGTGTGCGTGCACTCCTCTGTCACCACGGTTACTGCTTTGTATTTTAATGGTTTATTCATGTATCCATGCACACCCCTCCCCCGCGGCTCCTATCCCCAGCACCTGTTGTTCCTGGCACACAAAAGGAAGGACTCTAAATTACTGAATGAGTGTAATGAAGTGAAGGAAGGAGGCACTAGGAGTGAACAGGTTTGTAAGCAAAGGCTCATAGGTCAGGGTTAAGAGGATGGCAGGAGAGACAGGCCAGAGGAGCAGCCTGCAAGGTAAAGGGAAGACAGTGCCAGTCCCAGCCACAGGGGGAAGTTTTGAATATTCAAAGCACCCTTGCATCGCTGCTGCTGCTGCCGCTGCGACACTTTCTCAAAGTGAGGAAAATAAACCTGTTTTCCTTATGACAAATGCTGATTTGATGAGAAACCCTCTGGGCTTCCCAGGAGGTGGCCTTGACTCTGATAGGTGGGGAGGAGGCCAGAGTAAGCAGAGGGAGGAGGGGGAAGAAAAGAGAGAGGAGAGAGAGGCGGAGGGGGAGGAGGGCAGGGCTCCCTGCGTGCTGATTTCTAACGTGGAAGCTCGGCTGGCTGCTCGCTGCTGCTCGGCTGTTCTGTGTGTGTTCAGGGGAAGCAGGCGGTGTGTTAGAAAAGCTCTCTCCAGGCAGCAGGGCTGAGGGGAGGAGAGGGCCGCAGGCTTTGGGGACTGCTGTGCCAGGGAAGCAATGGGACAGAGGGACTGGAATGGAACCTCTGCTCTCCCAGGCCCACAGTCATCACAGGGGAATGGGGTTCTTCCACGAACGGGGTATTTCAACCTCAGAGGTCACAGACTCCTTGAGGAGGTGTTTGTGGGTTACTTGTCTCTCTTTTGGCTTTCCAGGGCACTGTACCCAGCCCTGTCCTGGCACTGGAATCTGCCAGCTTACAGAGGCTGCTGGGAGTCCCTGTCCTTGAGTCAGCAGCCATTCTTTTGAGGCCCACCTGAGCAGTGGGTGGTGGGGAGCAGAGAGCACTGGCCTGTGCCTTTCTTCCTCCCTTACTGCTAAGGGGAGCAGAGGGGGCTTCTGGTGGCTAGGTCATGCAGCCCTCATCTCCAGGAGGAGGTCTGGGGGTGCTGGATACTCTGGCCTACTTCCGGGATCAGTAGCTGATCTCTAGGCCCATCTTCTATATCCTGCTTGTTGAGAAAGCAAAAGCACATGTGGACTCATGGAGTCATAGACAGCCTGTCCCTTTCAGATCATGGAATCCAGTCCACTTCTGACCCGGGGAGGGAAAGAGAAGAAAGGACTTGCCTGAGGCTACTTAGCAAGTCAGTGTTGGAACAGGGGCAGCCACCCTTCCAAGGAATTCCAGTCCCTACAGCGCAGTGCAATCAGGGCCTTTGCTTCCCCGGTGGCCCTAAATTTAAGGCAAAGCCTTCCAGTCCATACCTGTCCAAAGGGGACTGACATGGACCTCTGAAGCTCGGGGATGCAGTGAAGTCCCTGCCTGAGTCTTCTTGAGACTGTGACCAAGGGCAAATTACCAGACTGAACTCCCTTAAAACACTCTCTGCAGCCCCCTCGTCAAAGTCCTGCACCCCCAAGAAGCTGCTGAAACTCTCCCTACCTCCTCACCCTCACGCAGTAGGGCTTGCTGGTCTCCGCCTCCCCCACACCCTGGGGTCTCTCCCTTCTCCACTTCAATTCCCCATTTCTACCCATTACCATCCCCAGGCCTGGTAGCCAGGCAACAGATCTTTCCTCCTTAAAAAGGTCATATTCACTCTGGTCACTGTCACCCTCCGGTTTGTGAATCATGCTCCTGTCCCTCCTGCCTGTGTTTCTAGCCTGACTAACAGAGAGAGAGGGGGCTGAGAGCATTTGAGTTTTTCCCAGAGAGATCCATTGCATTTACAATAAAATCCTACAGGCCCTGCAGATTCAGGGCCAGCTGCCTTTGACCCCACCCCAGTCCCAGCACGGTTGCTCTTAAGAGCCTCCTTTTGTTCTCAAACTTACAGTGCTTGTTTCTGCTCAGGGCTTTGCACCTCTGTTCTGGCTGCCTGGAGAGCAGCCCCCTCACATTTTGCTGGTCGTTCCTTTCCCACCATGGAGGCTGCAGCTCAGCCATGGCCATCCCAAGATGCCTTCCTCAATGACATCACCTAACGCTGCCGCCTCCACCCCCAGTCTCTGCCACATTCCCTTGTATCACGGTCCTTATCTGAAGTATCTGTTATTGTTTACCCTGTTGTCCCACTAGAAAGAGACCTTGCTTGGGTTTACCACATGCCTGGTGCTTGCACCTACGGAGCTGTTCAAAGAATTAAGGAAGGACTCTGGAGGGTTTAGATCTCTGGAATATCTTGGCAGCTGGGGCCTTGCAGACTCAGGGGTTCTTCTCTGCCCTCCTCAGAAAGCAGAGACTCAGGATCCATGAGAAATAAAGGATCTTCTTGGTAGAGAATTAGCAGATCCCCTTTAACCTCGGAGGCACGGGTACTGAGGCTGCCTGCTGTGTATGGGGTGCTCCTGCTTCTTGGAGACCTCCTCCTTCTTCCCTGCATGTTTGCAGGCCCTCATAGAACACCCACCAGCCCTCGCCCTGGGAGGGGGGTGGGGGAGACTTGCTTGGTGATGATGGCACTCCTGCCTCTCCTTCCACGTTCCAGTGAAGAGATGAGTGGGCAGTTCCTGGACCCCAAGAAAAGAGGCATCGTGGGAGGACCTGCACTCATTTCCCTGCAAGCCATAACCCAGGAGGATGGAGAGCACTGGGCAGCAGAGAGGAAGGGGTGGGCCAGGCCACCTCTCCAGGAGTTCATGTCCCCACTGGGAAACCACAGTGAGAGAGGCTCCTTGGGGAGCCCAAACCTGGCTTAGAAGAGCCCCACTGGACCTGCTGTTATTCTGTTTACCAATAAGCAGGAAGATGCCTATTGTGCTCAGCGTTAGAGAAGTGGAAAGAAGCTGATGAACAGAAGCCAAGAACTTGGGCTCAGAGACAATAGATAGGAAGGGAGCGGGTGTGGGAAGGGAGATCCAGACTGGAGGGGTTTGGAGGAGAAATCCAGTGACCAGTGCCAACAATTGGGGATCTTAGGAGAGGAGGGGTGGAGAAGGGGACATTTATGGTCAGTTTTCTGTAGCAGGTCTGCCTCCCCCCATGCCACGGAGCGGGCCCCGCACAGTGTTTATTGGGTGTGTTTTGAGCAAAGTCCCCATAGGAAGTGTGAAGTGAAACAGGATTTAGCATGTGTGCCAGACACCCAGCTCCAATCCAGGAGGGCTGGAGGGCTTTGCAGGCACCAAGCTGAACTTTCCGTTCTGCCTCTTACTTGCTGTATGACCTTGGGCAAAGAACTTAACCTCTCTGAGTTCCTCTATCACATTGGAGCGGTGCCCACCTTATCGAACCTCTGTGGAGGTTACACATGCTAAAGCATGCAAAGCTAAGGGCTGGCACAAGGCACACAGTCTCTTAAAAATGGTGGCAGGGGGCTGGGGTTGGAGCTCAGTAGAGGAGCACTTACCTAGCATGTATGAAGCACTGGGTTCAATCCTCAAAACCACATAAAAATAAATAAAATAAAGGCATGCTGTCCATCTACAACTACAAAATTTTTAAAAAAATGGTGGCAGGCTAGGGATATAGCTCAGTCAATAGAGTGCTTGCCTCACAAGCACAAGGCCCTGGGTTCAATCACCAGCACCGAAAAAAAAAAAAAAAAAAATTGGTGACAGGGTAACTTTCTGTAGCCCAGACCTCTGGCCCTATCTTAAACCAGAGAGGAGATCACCATCTGCACTTGGTAAAGGCCGGTCTACACATAGGCGCATGGACCAAAGGACTTGAGGACTCTCGGTCCTTTGGAATATTGAATTTCTGTCTGCTTTCTCTCTTCCTATCCTCCTATAAT
The DNA here is from genome assembly GCA_020662805.1 of Glaucomys volans. NCBI lineage: Eukaryota > Metazoa > Chordata > Mammalia > Rodentia > Sciuridae > Glaucomys > Glaucomys volans. The sequence continues at coordinate 782,786 of JAJEJO010000768.1, read as the reverse complement.
CTCTGTAGGAATGGCGTTCTGATCTGCTGACTTTAAGAAGGACCGAATTTTCAGATAGACCTCTTCAAAGGAACCTCTGTACTGGCAAGGCGATTTCATCCCAAGTACACAGCTGATTTGAAAGACTTGGGTTCAGAAAGATTACATTTTTCTCCCTCCTCCGCAGGGTGCTTTAACCTGAGACATCTGGATAACTGTTCAACGCCTTCCTATCTTGCAGAACATTCCCAGCATAGCAGCTGTTTGCATCTTCCTGGGCTGGTGTTTTCCAGATTCTCTAGAGCCCAGGACCTCATGCACCACCAGTGGTCCCACCTCTTCTCTTCCCACCCCTCCTCATGCTCCCCTGCCCCCAGCACCCTCCAAGGCCAGAGGCTTCTTTCCCTGATTGCCTGTCCCCAAGGACAAGGCCCTTGAGGGTTTTCTTAGAACCCCAAGAGAGGCCCCGCTGCTGGTGCAGGTGCTGGGCTCTAGGAACTTGTCCTAGGGTGCAGGGCCCCTGAGGGGGAAGGGATCTCCTCTCCACAACTGCATTCAAGTGTTGTTTCTTCTGGTGTCTGAGGATGGGTATGGAGGGCTTGGATTGTTCCCTCTTCTGCGTGAACCAGAGAAGGAGCAGGAAGGGAAGCCAGCTGCAAGGCCAGTGTGCTGTTGAGTGAGGATCAGAACCTAGACTTGGACTGGACCCATCCCTGCCAGCTGTATTTTCTCCCCTCGTCTTGTTTCCATCACCATCAGATCCCTCTTTGTCCTGTGGGTTTGTGCTAAGAGGACAGTAGGTAGGAGAGGCTTTAGACTTGAAATCCAACAGGGTAGGGACCAGCACCCTGCCCCCAGCCTTGGATGTGTTTTGAGTGACAGGAAGCTTCACCAGGAAGGTGCTGATTTTGTCACATGTCCCACAGGAAGACAGAACACCAGGTGGTCAAAGTTAGGAGTCTGGACTCTCATTCCAGTGCTCAATCCCTTGCTCACAGTGGCCACAGCATGAAGCACTTCCACTCCCTCCTGCGACTGAGCTGAGACACACGCAGGAGAGACGGAGTTGGAAGGCTGGGAGGGACCAGTGGCATAGGAGCAGAAGAGCTGTTTGCTCCAGTGTTTGGGGCACAGGAGGGTGGGGCATGCTAGGGGTGTAGGCTCGGGAGGGGTGCGCCTTCCTGCCCAGGGCCACGTGTCTGGAAGGGCTGGACTGGCTGGGTGAGGCCGAAGGAGGAGTAGGAGGCATTTCAGTGCAGTGGAAGGAGGGGCCCCTGATGCTTTGTTACCCTGGAGGGCTGGGGGTGGGGGCAAGGAGACATTCTGAAATAAACAGGCACTTTCCTGCCACACGGAGATTCCCATCCAAGCCGGTGACAGGGGAGGGAAGCTTGTGAGATCTGGCTGCTGGAGACTGAAGTCTGCGAGCCAGCCCAGAGACAACCTTGAGAGAGAGAGAGGCCCTTGAGAGAAGGAGGCTTCCCTGAGCTGGTGTCTGGTGGGGGGAGGAGAGGGGCAGGCCAGGCTCAGGCTGCAGGAAGGAGGATCTAGACTCGGGGTCTGAGTGGGGCAGAGCCCTGGTCACCTCAGGTCTGTCTAACTCCCTCCTGGACAAAGTTAGAAGGCCACAGACACAGGCATGTGGCCACAGACACAGAGAAGTGTCCTTGAGCCCTGAGGTCTTCCTGGTCCGAGATCCTTCCTTCCCATGCACTCCCTGAGGATGCTGGCCCTGATCCTGCCGGGGTCACCAACTCAGGCAGGCACCTCTTCCAGCCTGGGTATGCCCTTCTCAATGCTTGCTTTTCAAAGTGCTGGGGGGCACTGGAGTGGCACTTTCCTGCCACATGGAGATTCCCATTCAAGCCGGTGACTAGGCCCTGGGGGTCAGGGCCAGCACTGCCATTCAAAACGAAAACAGAACACAGGAGCAAATGTGCTTTAGGGGACACTAATCCACTGCTCTAGGTGCTAGAGAAGGGATTTCCCTTTTCTCTGGTAGGATTTCCCCAGAAGTGGAGCTCTCCCCACAACCCCACCCACATTGTTTTGATGTCACATGTTGTTTGTCATCTTTCTCTTGGACAAAGCACTTGGCCTCCCATTTCCTATCCATACAGTAGGGAGGATAATTCCTTCCTCCCAGAGTTGTTGGGACTATGGAATCTGATCTCATATGTAAAAGAGCTTCTTAAAGAACAAATTTGCAGCCTAGGAGAAAGAGATTACTGTTCCCTGGGAGGAGACTGAAGGAAGAGGAAGTAGGAAGGAAGTCTAGGCGAGGTCAGAGTAAGGAAACCCCCCTGGCTGCAGTCCCTCCAGCAGCCCCTCCACCCTCCATTCTCTCCCCAGCCTTGGGCCTCACTGTGGGAGCTTCAGGGTGAGGGAGACCCGTGGAGCTGAGGATGGGCAGGTACAAGGGCCTAGTTGCAACTTACTCTCCCTTGCTGCGGTGAAGTGGGGACCTGGGTCAGTGAAGTTGGGCATGTCTGGTTCTTGGAGGAGGGAGATCCTAAGCAAACCTAGACTGCTCGCCGGCATGTGCTGGGCCTAACAGGACCCTGCAGTCCCCTCTTCACTCCACTCTTATTTTCTCCAGTGATGGCTGGCCCTACCCTCCCAACCATTCTCCCTCTTTACCATTCTGCAGGACAGCGGGCCTCCCTGCAGACTGGGAGGGGCTCTCCACCGCCTTGCCCTTTCATCCTGTGGAATACAGCCTTCCTCCCTAACATCAGACCAAGATGTAACAGCTGCTGAGAGCGAGCTGGTCCCCTCCCTTCCCTGGGGTGAGGGACAGATGCTCTGTATAGAATTTCTTCAGGGAGACAGCCAACAAGGGCATTCTTTCTGTTCCTTGGGCTTCCCTAGCCAAAAATGGGGGATTAGTCAGGAGACAGCTGCAGAGGCGCGGTCTTGGGGAAACCCTCCCCAGAGCACAGAGGGCCTGGGAAGACACAGTGGCAGCTGCCTTCTTGACTGGCACTTGAACCCAGCACCCACCCCAGGGTGTGGTGTAAGAGCAGGGCTTTGGACCCCTGTCAGACGGACCTGGGTTTGAGTTTTGGCCTTACTGCCTCTTTGCTGTCTGAATGAGGGCTGCTTCCTTTCACAAACGGTTTCCTCTTCTGCAGTGGGAAGAAAGCATCCTGCCGTCTAGGGTTCTCCTTGGGATTAAATGAAGCGAGCTTTCACTGCTGCCGTGCCTGGTTAACTCCTGGAATTGCTAGTCCCCTTCCCTTACAGCAGAGCAGGGGCCGATGACTTTCTATATGTACCAATTCACCACGGGCATCTGGGTATGAGACAGCTTCTAGCACCAGGAGCCCCAGTCTGGAAAATTGTTGTGGTTTTTTTTTGAGGTGGGGGCGGTGTCCTTCAATGGACGGTTTCTTTCAGTTTGGAATCTTGAGGCCTCAGCTGTTGCAAGCTTAGACTTTTTCATAATCCAAGAGAGCAGGATGTGAAAGAGATATGGGGCATGGAAAGGAATCGGACTAGGGGATGAAAGAGAGAGAGAGAGAGAGAAAGAAACACACAGGGAGAAAGCTAGACACACACTGGTTCTGCTGACTTGCTTGGGAGGGAGCGAGAGAGCTCACTGTCTAAAAGGTGAAAAGCTATTGGCTTCCTGCCTGCCCATCCTCCAATGGGGCGAGGTGTGGGGGGATCCTCTAGTCTCTGGGAGAGAAGGCAGGCCCCTCAGCCAAGGCACAAGGGCACCTCCTACCACTTCCAACACTTCCACTGACAGGATTATCTCTTTTAATCTCAATTTCTTCACCTGAAGAATATGAATAATAATCCCTGACTTCCAGGGTTGTCATGAGGATCCAAAGTGCTTGGTGAGGTGCTAGACAGGGGTGGGAGAAGCAGATAAATGGGTTCTTTTCCATGTGGGCCAGAAGAAACACCTGTCCCTCCAGATTCAAGGACCACCTGGGAGACTAGTGGTTGCCTTGGCAACCCATGGCGTGGTGAACTCCTACTCCATCTTTGCCTTCAGCTTTAATGCCAATTCTGCAAGTTCTTCCAGACCCTTAGACTTGGTCCCCCTCTCGTGAGCTCCTGGAGTGTTCCGTGTCTCCCCTTTACAGCACTGACTGTGAGTTGGACAGTGTGGTTGGTTGTGTGATGACTTGTTCAACACCTGTCTTCTGCACTCAGTTCTAAGTTCTATGAGGAAAAGGAGCACGTCTCTGTCATGCACCATCGTATCACCAGCATGGAACAATGTCTGACATCCAGCAGGCAGATGCTCCATAGAACCCGCACTGAATGAGCAAAGGCATTGCCTGCCCCATTCCTTTTCCATGCCTCAGCCAACACCTGATGCCCAACACCATCCATCACACTCTCCCTGCCCAATGCCTCCCTGTGAGAAGCAGGGAAAGTGGGTCATCTCCATCCCTACGTATCATTCAAGAAACAATGGCTCCCTTCTTCCCAGCCTCTCAGCACAGCAGGCCCCGCCCAAGCTCCAAAAGGCTGCAGGTGAGTAATTACTCTATTTATTTATTTATCTTTGCACAAGGCTGCCCTCTGGTGGTTGAACATGCAGGAGGTCAGGAAGGACAGCAACCCCCGTGGCCAGAAACCAGTAGTAGGTTGTGCCAGGCTCAGAGACTGGCAGGTGAGGCAGGGAAAAGGTCAGCACCACCAAAAGGGTGTCCAGGTAAAGAGTAGGATCAGCTCTCCATCTTCTGGTTGGCTTCCTCCAAATTTAACAGCAGGCCCCAGCCTAGGAAGAGCAAGAAATTAAGTTCAGCTCCCAGAGATTTGGGAGGCTGAGGCAGGAGGATCACAAATTTGAGGCTAGCCTGGTCAACTTAGTGAGACCCTGTCTCCAAATAAAAAATAAGAAGGACTGGGGATGTGGCTCAGTGGTTAAGCACCCTTGAGTTCAATCCCCAGTACTGAAAAAAATTAAGGAACACCCCACAGAAACCCTACTTACCCCAAGTAGGGCAGTGTAGGGGTAAGGGATGGATAGCTTAAATAGTTATTCCCTGCCCCCCGCCCCTCCCCCACCCCAGCTCAGGGGATTGAACCCAGAGGTGTTTAACCACTGAGCCTCATCCCCAGCCCTTTTTATTTTTTGAGACAAGGTCTCACTGACTTGCCTAGGGCTTTGCTAAGTTGCTAAGGCTGGCTTTGAACTCACGATCCTCCTGCCTCAGCCTCCTGAGCTGCTGAGATTGTAGGTGCGTGCCACCATGCCTGGCTTTATTTTTTTCTTTTCATTGGTGTGCTGGCAAGCTTTTAGTAACCAACTCTCTCTCTCTCTCTCTCTCTCTCTCTCCCTCTCTCTCTGTCTCAAAAAAATTTTTCCAATTTTATAAATCTCTTACCATGGCCAACATCAAAGACGTCACCAAATAAGGAGTTGAGAAAAGATGCCCAGTATGAAATTTCCACCACACAGATATCTCACACATAAACAACTTCAGGAGTGTGATTAATAGTAAAATAATTGAGAAGTGGTGAGTTTTGAGTATTTTTTACACTTTATAAATTCTGATGTATTTAATTGTTCGGTTATATAATTTCATTTTTCATAATGACTGTTTAATAACTGATTTGCAGAATTCTGGAAAATTTAATCAGTTCTCGCAAGCCTCATAGTTAGTAAGACTGGTTCCAGCACACCACTGCTTCTCCCCGTCTCTCTGCTTCCCCCTCTGTCCTCTGCTTCATTTCTCTTAGCTCCTCTTTCTCTTCCTTCTCCTCCTCCTCTTTTCTGGCTTTCCTGGCATTCTGCGTGGATAGGAGGGATGGGGAACCTGGAAAAGATCTGTGCTGCAGACACTGCTGTTCTCTGAGACAAGAGCCATAAGGTGTTAAAGACAGAGGAGGGAGAAATGTAGATTTGGCTACTGAAGGACACTGCTCTGTGTGTGTGTGTGTGTGTGTGTGTGCGCGCGTGGGGGGCGGTGCGGGGGGAGGTGGTTTTTGCTACTGGATCTTGAGACTGTCTAGTGCCTGGGATAAAGACTGCTGTTCATGGGGACTGGGGTTGTGGCCCCCTGGCAGAGCACTTGCCCCACATGTGTGAGGCACTGGATTCCATTCCCAGCACTACATATAAATGAGTGAATAAAATAAAGGTCTATCAACATCTAAAAAAAAAACTAGAAAAAAAGACTGCTGTTCAGACACAGGGGACCACAGGTCCTATGTAGCCTCGAGGGCCTCCAAGGGCTCCCACCTGGAAGAGAGGGAAAGAAGACTAGGAGAAGCGGCCTATGGGGAGCCGGGGCAGGCAGAAGTAGGCGCTGGGGAAGAGGCTCAGATTGATGGGGTTGCCGTCCAGCCGGATGTCTTCCAGTCGCCTGCGGATGTGTCTGTCCTCCTCCGGGTCACAGAAGGCGTCTCTCTGCATGGACTCTATCATGTTATTCTGGAAAGAGCGCACAGCAGCTGAGCGCCCTCCCAGACGCTCGGGGCCCAGGCAGCACTGGAGGCGCCACCAGCCTTTCCCGCCAGCCCTGCCTTTCCTGTGCACTTGGGGAAACCGAGGCACCAGAATCCAGACCACATGAGGGGTGAGAAGAGGACACCAAGCAGGGAGAGAGGTGGGAGAGATTAAGCAGGATGAAGGATGAGAGGGAGAAGGAAGGAAGGAGGCTGTGATCGGAAGAGAAGAAGAGAAACAGAAGGAGAAGCAGGAGGATGAGATGAGATACAGATGTGGAGGAGAGGAAGTGTCTTCAAAGGAAGAAATGGAGGACATCAAACAGGAGCCATGACCCATCATCCAGAAGAGATCATGTCTCCAACACACCCCTGTTGCCCAGGCCTTATGGGGTCTCTGCCCCGTTACCTGCTGTCCACCCTCTGCTCTACCCTCTGGCTACAGCCCTGCACTGTGGCTGAGGCTCCTCACCTGCAGGTGGAGCGAGCGCAGGCTCAGAGGCAAAGGCCAGGGGATGGAATCCAGCAGGTTGTCTGCCAGGTAGAGAAACTGCAGCTTCTCCAGTGCCTGCAGGAACACAAAGAGCATGGGAGGCTGGTGGGTCCTGTAGGGCTCTGGCAGAGAGGAGGTTCCCAATGAGCCCAGGGTCAGGTGACCCCGCTGCATTCACTAAGGGTTCAATGAGCCTCAGCTATGTGCTGGGCCCTGCAGTGGGTGCTTTGTGGGGGGAGCTTGGTTCTTCAAGGAGCCTCACACACTAACTCTACCTCCCCAGGTGCTGTGCATTTGAGGTGCAGGCAGCTTAGAGGCATGGCGGGGGCTGTCAGTGACAGCTGGGAGGAGCAGGGGTAGACAGGGATAGGGTAGAAGGGAGGACCAGGGGGCATTTCAGCTCAGCCTCAACTTCTCTGCATCAGAATGGATTTTTCCCCCAGTGAAAAGTCTCCCCATGCCAACCCTGGAGCAGATGCATGGAAGTTGCTCAGGAGATGTCAAAGCAGCAGAACGAAAACCCAAGGCACGCCCAGAGCAACAGTGAGCGAGCGCGAGAGCACCGACGGAATCAGGTAGGCTAATGGGAGAAGGAGTGTGGAAGAGATAAGCCTGTAGGGGCTCAGAGAGCGATGAAGAATAATAGCTACCATTCATGGAGCACCTTCTATCTACATCAGTCTTCCCCTGCTCTGGGTAAATGCTGTTTTACTTAATCCTGCGGCCATTGTGTCAAGTAGGTGCTATTACCCTCATTTTGCTGATAAGGAAACAAGATCAGAGAGGTGACGTGACTCACCCATGAGCCTGGGTTCCTCTGGTTCTGAGGCCCCTGCCTTCCCCTGGACTGAGGAAACAGCCCTAGTCAAGGCAAAGAAGTCCTACTCTGGAGATAGGCTGTTTCTTAGCTTGGAAGGAGCAGCGGGGGAGCTCTGTGATCGTGGGACCCCAGCTCTTTGCTTTGAGATGGGAAGGCTGCGACCTGAGGACGCACAGGAGGAGGGCTCTGCTTTCCATTGCAGCAGGGCTACTGGCACTGTGGTCTGCCCCTCAGCCCCAGGGCCACTGCACCAGGAGACTGAGGGTGAAGGTGTTCGGGACAGAGAGAGAACAGGCGTGTCTGTGCCTTCACCCTGTCTCAAAACGGCACTGCCTTGACTTATTTAATGCTGCTCTCCTCCTCCCCCTCTTCTACTCCTCTCCTCCTCCTCCTCCTCCTCCCCCTCCTCCTCCTCCTCCTCCTCCTCCTCCCACTCCTCCTCCTCTTCCTCCTCCTCCTCCTCCTCCTCCTCCTTCTCCTCCTCCTCCTCCTTTTAGTACAGGGGTTGAACCCAGAGTTCTTACCACTAAGCTATCTCACCAGCACTTTTTATTTTGCATTCCAAGACAGGATCTAACTAAGTTACTCAGGTTAGCCTTAAACTTGAGATCCTTCTGTCTCAGCCTCCTGAGTTGCTGGAATTACAGGTGAGACCACTGCGCCTGGCTATTTGATGCATCTAAACAGCCAAAAGAGCCTATCGCAATCATGCATTGCTGAACCACAGGGAAATGTGTCATTAGGTGATTTTGTGATTGCACGAACATCATAGAGTGTACTTACATGAACTAAAAAGGCTACAATGTCACTAGGTGCGATAATCTTAGAATTTCACCATCATATTTGTGGTGTGGATGACCGTACTTAAGAGAGACAGATAGTCACTGAAAGGAAGTCCAAATGAAGAAGAAAAGACTGAAGGTGAGTAAGAGGCTTCTGAAGGCCATTCCAATGATTCTGCCAGCATGCCTGGAGGGGGTCAGTCCTGTCCACACTCTGCTTCATTTCTTCAGTGGAGCTGCACCCTCTGTTCTTCCTAGTCCCGTGCCAGGGGGTCATATTTTTTAAAAAGTTTATTTGTTGAGTTTTAGATATACATGACGGTAGTGTATATTTTGACATATTACACATACACGGAGTATAACTTCCCATTCTTGTGGTTGTACATGATGTGAAGTTTCACTGGTCGTGCATTCATTTATAAGCATAAAAAAGTTATATCTGATTCATTCTACTGTCTTTCCTATTCCCATCGCCCCTCCCTTCCCTTCATTCCCCTTTGTCTAATCCAATGAACTTCTATTCTTACCCCCGTCACCCTCCCCTGTTTTGGGTTAGCATCCACACGTCAGAGGGAACATTAGGCCTTCAGTTTTTTGGGACCGGCTTATTTAACTTAGCATGATGTTCTCCAGTTCCATCCATTTACCAGCAAATGCCATAATTTCATTCTTCTTTATGGTTGAGTAATATTCCATCGTGTATACATAACACATTTTATTTATCATTCATCTGTTGAAGGGCACCAAGATTGGTTTCATAGCTTGGCTATTGTGAAGGGAGCTGCTATAAACATTGATGTGGCTGTGTCACTGTAGTACGCTTGTATTAAGTCCTTTGGGTATATGCTGAGGAGTGAGATAACTGGGTCAAATGGTGGTCCATTCCATATTTTCTAAGGAATCTCCATACTGCTTTCCAGAGGGGTTGACCAATTTGTAGTCCCACCAGCAATTTAAGAGTGAACCTTTTCCCCCACATTCTTGCCAACATTTATTATTACTTGTATTCTTGATTATTGCATATTTGCATCCTATAACTTAGCCCTTCCCATCAAAACTAGACAGCCAAGGAACCACTGGATTGAGTCTCTTGAGAGCTTGATGATAGACAATTATCAGCCACTTGGTGACGGGTTTGGGGGTGGAGAATGATACATAGGAGTCAGGGTTAGAGTTAGCACTTATGCAAGCCAAAGCCATAGGTATTTGGAGGGGTGTGGAATTTCCAGGAGCAGATTCTGGGAGTATGCGGAGGATGCTGGTGGGTAGAGGCGAAAGGAGCTGATGCAGAGAAAGAAGCCCAGACAGGAGACATTTGCCCCTCAGAGGAATAGGGAGTCACTGACCTTGGTTTCTGGCCCCCCATTCCCAGTAACAAGCTTGTGAGGCTGGATAGAACTGAGTTTCCCATTCAAGGAGGCTCTTGGAATGGCCTGCTATGAAACACCCTTTTCTTGAGTCAGAATCCATTTCTTCCAACCCAAAGAACAAACAGAAAAGGATGAAATATAAGCATGGATTTTTTATACCTCATTACACCCTGGAGGGCACATGGTGCATGGTATGAGTGGGGGCAGGCAGTATGTGGTGGTCTGAGGCCCTGACTCACCCTGAAGGCTCCAGGCTGTATCCCTGAGCTCCGAAGCCGATTCAGGCGGACATCCAGGAACTCGATGCCACTGGGCAGCATGGGCAGAGCCACCAGGTGGTTCTCTGGGAGGATCAGATCCTTCAGGGCAGGCAGTGAGTGGAGGGCATCATTATCAATGGAGGAGATGAAGTTGCTGGAGAGGTCGATCCTTTTCAGTTTTGCTGAGGAACATTAGGAGAGGACAAAGAAAGATACTGGGTGCACTGTCTTTCCTTGTTCCCTGTTGGATGTGCTTGGGCATCCTGCTCCATCCCTCTCAAGACAGGGGAATTCTAACCAGCTCTCACCCTGAAGTAGGTTCAAACCAGAAGAAATCACAGGCTAAAGAAGCCCTTGGAAAGCCCTGAGATTCTTTAATACCTTTCCATGGATTGTGGGCTGCCTGCCTTGGGACCCTACTGGAAGAGACCTCTCAAGGTCAAGAACCAACAAGCCCAGAAACCCCTGGATCCATCCCACCTGCACTCAGTAGTTCTCACAATGGGCACCGAGGGCTGGAAAGGCTGTGGGTGGTTGGCAGTGGAAACTGGAATGGAGCCCGGGTCTCCTATCCTAGGCAGGACATGAGACCTAGAGCAGCCAACAACATCAGTAGGTGGAGGATGATCTGGTCCAGAGGCCAGCAAAGTGACCGGTGCTGGGACATCCTGAAAATGTTGGCTTCATCCTACCTCCCCTTCCCAGATCTTTGGGGAGAACAAATGAGAATAGACCACTTCCACCATATAAAGTCTTCAAGGAAGGGAATTAGAAGGACTTGGGGGATATTTCCCTTTGACAACTAGGGAGACTGAAAATAGGGAAAGGCTAACACAGGTGGGGGCAGCTAACCATGTCTGGTCACTGTTCATGTGGCCAGATACAAGGGAAAGGACCCTGGTGGTCTCCTCTGTCTGGCCCCCTCTCCTCTTTTCTCAGGGCATCACATACTCAGCCCTTTGAAGTCTGCAGTCCTGATACGGCTGATGCGGTTGAAGCGGGCGTACAGATAGGTGGTCATCCGGGGAAGAGGAGGAATGTTCTGTAGGTCAATGTCATCACAGTACACGGAAGAACCGAGGCACACACAGACCAGGCAGGTGGGCAGGTCTGGCCCGGGTGGAAGACAGAACAAAGAGAGACCCCTGATCAGACTCCCTTCAGTCTCTGAGGCCAATGGCTCTTGCTCCAGGGAGTATCTGAGCTGTGGCCATCTGTGTCCTCTTGATGGTCTATGGGTTGCTGTCTAGAACCCATTGGCATGATGCACCCAGATGGTACTGATGGCTACTCTCAGCCTGTCACTCAGTCCTCAACCTAAGAGAATCAGGTTCACCCTTAGTTACTACTCAGTGCTTTCACCAGACCTGGTCCTTTGTAGCTATTCCTGGGTCTATGTGAGCACTTCTAGGATATCTAGTGGCCTCTTTTCCATAGGTCTCCTCTCTGGTCCCAACAGGAACAGTAAAGATGACATAAAGCCAGAATCAAGTGGAATAGCCAGCTGGGTCTGCCAGCTGCCTTTGGGAAGAAGAGTTGGACCTGTTCTCCACAGCCCCGAGAAGCACAGTAAGGCCCAGACAGAGTGGACAGTGCCTGCTCAGCATCCATCTCCCCTTCCTATGGCAGCAGCATCCCAGTTTTCTATTGGGAAACAGCCCTCCCCTATTCTTAGTCCATGACCCTATTTCTTTATGCAACACTCATGAGACTAAGGCCAGTCCATCCAACTCAGACTGGCTTTAAAAAGTTGGGAAGACTGTATGGCTCCAATAACGGACCAGTACGGGAGGTTCTGCTACTTGCTCTCACAAGACAGAGATTCCTGTGAGGCCAGTATTAGCCCGACTCAAGGAAGCACTATGGTAGCAGTAACTGCCCCAAGATGAAGCAGCAGCTCCCTGCCAGTGGTGACCAGCATGACTGCCCCAGGACCCTTCTTATCCCAAGGTTTTGAATGGCAGGTCCAGAAAAAGACCTTTACATCTCTGCAAGGTCATGGATCCTGACCAAAGGCCTCTGGCTGATGCCCCAGTCCCCCAGGAGCACCCAGGCAAACACCCTAAGTGGAGAACAGGGATGCTGAGTGCAAGTAGGTCCAAAATGAGCTGCTTCCTTCCCCTGCCCCAGTTTCTTTTTCTTTCTTTTTTTTTTTTTTTTTTTTTGAACCAGGGATTGAACTCAGGGACACTCGGCCACTGAGCCACATCCCCAGCCCTATTTTGTATTTTATTTAGAGACAGGGTCTCACTGAGTTGCGTAGGGCCTCGCTAAGTTGCTGAGGCTGGCTTTGAATTCGCGATCCTCCTGACTCAGCCTCCCAAGTTGCTTGGATTACAGGCGGCACCACCACGCCCGGCTCCCTGCCCCCATTTCTGATCCCCAGCAGAGTACCAAACCCTTGCTGCCAACCATGCCAGCATCCCGGGCTCCAGGAAGGCCTTGGTGAGGGAAAGAGGACTGGCTGCTAAGGAGGTAAATGTGCAGCTGAGAGCAGTGTGACTGCTTCATTTGCCCCCATGCCAAGTGACAGCCACAAAGTTATTTATTCTTCTCTACAGGCTTTTAATTGCCTCTAATCTAATTACCACTCAACCTGCTCCCTGAGTGATGCTATTAATTAAGGTAGGGTGCTTTATGGGGCAGAGGGAACTCTTGCATTGCTTTGCTTGGGAAAGCCAGCCTCTTCCTCCTATTCCCCCCGTTTTTACAGTGGCTATCTCTCCTCCTCTCCCTGCTGTTAGGTGCCAGCACTGACACTCGATCCCCTCTCCTGACCACACTCTACTTCGGCAGCACCTGGTGCTGGGTTATGGCTGCTGGACCTTGAACCTATAGATATGATAACCATTTGACTGTGTACTCACCATGGCTGGCTGTGGAGCCCAGTGGGCCTGGCAAAGTAGGCGTGGTCATCGTGGGGTTTGACAAGGGTGTCCTTGGAGCCATAGTGCTCTGGGTGGGACTGATCCTGGTTGGAGGAGCCACGCTGATCTCCTTAACCTGGAGGCATAACACACAGCACACAACAGGCTGGCTTTTGCCCACAAAGGACTTAACTTTGGGCTTTAGAAACCTCCTGTGACCTATCTCAAACTTGCAAAGAGTCACTGTGAAAGAGGATGGAGGGACAGCACAAAGAATGAGCAAGGAAGGGATCTTAAAGAGCATCAGACCTACATCCTCATTAGATAGATGAAGAAACAGGCCCAGAGAGGGGAGGGACTCGGATCAGGGAGCCAGTCGGTGCCAAGGCAGAGCTAGCACCTGGATCCCCAATTCCCTAAGCGGGTGCTCCTCCACACTGACCCAGCTCACACCACCCACAGTGGAGGCTTCAAACTGGAGGACAGTCTAAGAGAAGAGATGGGGGGGTATTTCCTTCTGGGGGGGAATATGAGGACTTTGCTGACCCTCACCCCAATGAGATACTCTGTCATTCTTGATAGCCTGGGGAGGGATGTATGACTTCAGGGGCAGGGAATCCTATCAATTTGCCACAAATAGACTATTTGGAGGTTTGTGTCTTCTTTCTTGTGTCATTATCATGTAAGTGACAATGTCCTACAGAGGGTCAAGAATTTTCCTCTTATAGAGAGTAGGAGGCTGGAGAAACCTGCATCATGGGGCTGGTGGAGAGGGGCCAGAGCCGGGTCTTGCAGGGCATGCAGTTGGTCTGCTGTGTCCCTCACCTCAGCCAGCTGGTCCCCGTAGTCGGCCAGCTCCCCATAGTTGCTCAGGTCAATGACCTCACCATAGTCATCCAGGCTCCCCACGTAGCTCCCCACATGTGGCTCCGCGGGAACATTGCCCTCTCCTCGGCTCTGCTCCTCTCGCCTCCTCCTCTCCTTTGGGAGAGAAGCGGGCCGGGCCTCCTGCCGCAGCAAGGCCAGCAGGCTCAGGAGCAACGCACAGCGCCTCATGGGGAGCCTGGGGGTGGGAATGGGGGGAGGACCGGCTGAGTTACTTCAGCACCCACCCTGGGGAGGGGGCATGAGGACGGGCAGTTGTCTGAGCTTTGGGGGAACGTCCCCCCTTCCCAGCATCCATCGTGTACGCTTACTCCGCACCTTCACCCATGCTCAAGCTCCCTAAGGCTGGCTATGACTGGGGGCACCCTGGCACCCCGTCCACGCACCCATACTGGTGTCATACAGCCATGCAGACACCCACATAGACCTGCTTCCTCAGCACAGACACGCTCACGAAAGCCCTCTGTCCCTGCACACCCTGCACACCCTACACACACTTCTGCATCTCTTCACCACACTCTCGGGACATAGCTGTTAGTCACGGAATTAGATTTAGAGAAACCTCGACCTCAAGGGGTGTGTGTGTGTGTGTGTGAGAGAGAGAGAGAGAGAGAAAGAGAGATCACTCATTCATGCAGTCACTCAACAAACATGTATGGGGTACTTATTAAGTTCCAGGTCCTGGCCTTGCCTCTGGGGGTACAGAAAGGAACATGGCATGGCCCTTCTCAGGAACACCTCATCTATTTGGAGGCACGGACTTACAATTTGACATGCAATGTAAAGAATGTTAGTTCATAAAATAGATGGAGAGATGCAGCCTTTTGCAAACATGTTTATAGAAACCAGAGAGTTCTTTGCATGTTGTGAGAGGGTGTACACATCCAGAAAGTTCCTTAGACAGCTGTACATCAGTGTATGCGTGAGTGCACTGATGACTATGCACGCATGAGACCTTCTCGTGAGTATGAATGCTCATTCATTTAACTCACCCATGCTGTACAGATGGGCAGAGAGACGTGTGTGGTGTGGCATGGAAGCATCCACGTAGAGTGGATATGCAGACACAGCAGATGTGTGACTGATCACATGGCCCTCCCCAAAGCCCTCGCACACATTTCTAGTAGACCCTCCTCCTCAATTTCAGCTGGGTAAAGGGAGTAAGTCCCCAGAAGCAGCAAAGGGGGACACTTCACCTCACTTCCCATACCTCACTCCAAACCAAACTCCATGGATTTTAAACAAATTCCTAAGGCAGAGTTTACTGCCCAACCAGAAACCCCCTCCAACTTCTCTGGCCAGAGGCCTAGACTCCCTCCATCCTCCCTGCCCCAGCCCCAGCCCCAGCCCTAGCCCCAGCTCTTCCCCTCATCAGCACACCTGTGACCCTGAGGCCTCCAACCTTGAACCTTACCCTTTAGATGCTCTTTGGTTCCAAATGGAGCCTACAGCGTCCAGACAGAGGGACTCTGATGGAAAGATTGACTGCAGTGGGGCAGATGCTGGGCAGGACAAGCAGGCAGGCAGGCATGTGTCCAACCAGACTTCTCATTCTTTCTGATGTCCTGCTGTTTCCCCTCCTCTTTCCTCAGGGGGTCCCCAATGCCATTCCTTTGCTTGATGAAGGAAATTCCTCCTCTCTCTCCCTCTACCAGCTTTGCCACCCATCCCTTCTCTCTTTCTCTTAGTGTCTGCTACCTCTCTTTCTGGCTCACCTTCCTGATAAGGCCAAGTGTTTGAGGGGCAGGCAGTGCCCACCCTAAAACGAAGGGGCCTCACCCTTTAGATTCTGAACTTCCTGAGAAGGCTGGATTGAGGGTATGTAGAGGGCTGGAACTTGCCTTCCCAGTGTTTTTTTTTTTTTTTTTTTTTTTTCCTCCAGCCAAAGAGTGATGAGGATTGGCTTCATAGATGGAATACAAAGATAAAAAGAGGCTGAGCTAAGGAATGCCAACCAGCCCCAACACCCACAGTCCCTAAAAGGAACCATATTGAACAAAATCACCAGCCGGAGGGTCTGGGCCTGCGTGATGCAAAGAGATGGTGAAGAGGGGGTGGGGAAGGATTTGAAAGCCAACTTAAAGTTCACAGATGATGATCAGGAGGAGGATGCAGAAAATTCTTTGAAACTTCGAGGAGGAAAGAACATGGAACCAGAAGCCTCCTCCAACTCCATGGACAGGAGTTGGGCTTGGGCTCCAAAAAGGACTTCCTGATCATGAACACTGAAGACACCATGTAGGGGCCTCTGGGGCTGGCTGGGAGTGCATCCTCCCCTCAAAGATGTACTTATCAAGAGAAATTCTTTTCTTGGTGCCTTAAGCTGGCAGTGGGTGGGAATGGCTAAAACGTTTCTGATTCTGCCAGCTTGTGCCAGTCACCTCTGCCAGGTTCTTCAGTGTTGTTCTCTGCTCCCTCTCCCCTCCCACTGGCCACATCCTTTACTCCTGCTACAAGGCCCTCTAAAGATTTGAGTCTAATCCCTGTATTGTTCAGATGAGGAAGCCATGGCTCAGAGAAAGGAGATGACCTGCCCAAGATCACTCAGAGCCACATCCAGCCCCTAGATTTCCTGAGTCTCGCCTCAGAGTTTCCCTTGGTTTATAGGACTCCATCTTTTCAACTTCATTCCAGGAAGCCCTGAGACAACGTGCCTCTGGGCGCTCAGAACAGATGGTCTGGGCAGAACTCATCTGCATCCTGGTCTAACAGGTGAAGGGGCAGACCTAACAGCCAGCCCGAGGGCAGCTCCTGGTGCGGGAGGGGAACTTCCCTCAACCCAAGAATCTGGACACCTGAGAAATGCGTGTTCCTGTGCCCTGCCACTCCCCACCCTGGAAAACACCATCAGGGGCTCTCCCGGGTGGCGGGAGGTATAGTCCTGGGGCCAGAGCGCTCCCAGGAAGCAGATGGCACATGTGGCGGGCCGTGCTCCTCGGTTTTCTCTCGTCGCCAGGCCAGAGAACCTCCGCCCCATGGTGGGTCTGGGAGCATCCCCGCTCCGGTATTCCTGCGAACGCTACTGTTCATTCATTCTCCCGCCACCTGCTCCCTCCCCCTCCTCCCCCCACTCTCTCGGTGACACATCCCCGCAGGTCGCGGCGCCCTCTGCCCTGCGGCCGGTCCTCCTCCGCGCGCTCTCCAACTTCACAGCCAGCCTGGCGACCGCGCATGCGCCGGCTCGCTCCCGCGCGCCCCCGCATCCTCCGCTGGGAGCCACCTTCTGATGCAGGCTCGCGTCCTAGACTCTCTCCCAACTTCTGTTCTCACTTTCGCAAGCTCGCGGTTACACATTCGTTCCCATGGATTTCAGGGAGTGGCCGTGGCCGTGGACGTGTGACCTGTGTGGGAAATGGCCAACCCGCGTGCTGTGCCAGGTGGCTCAGCTCCCCGAGCTCCTGGCAAAGCTGGCGGGTGGTCGGGGGAGGTGTCCTAATCGGAATCTCTCATTAGCAGAGGCACAAGGCGTGCTGATGGAACGGAAGTGGCAGGCGGTGTGGACAGAAGCCTGGCCAGCCGACCTTGTTGCTGCCCCTGTTCTGGGCAAGCAGGGAGGTGGGGGTGGAAAGTTCAGGAACCCTCCTGCTTTTTGGATGACAGGGTCTATTCCCTGCTGAGAACTGGTAGCCACGTAACTCCTAGGCAGGAACACAATTCTTTACTTTTCCTCAGACCCCCTCCCACTTCCCCAGGGTGGACACCACTTCTTTCTTACCTTTTTGCTCCTTGAGTTGGCCCTTCCAGACACGTGCTCTCTTTACCTTTTCCCATTTGGCAAAATTCGATTTGTCCCTAAGAGCCATCTTAAATGACAGGAGCCTTTCCAATTTCCCCCAAGCAGAGGTAAGGCTCCCCTCCTCCCTGCTGTTTGTATGCTGCATGACTCCTAACACTTCAGACAGAAATTCAATTCATGGAATTTCCCCCTTTCCCAAGTTATGAATTCCTCAATGGCCTGGGGTCTGTATTGCCCAGCCTGAATTCTTAACTGGGAGCCTGGCCTGTAGCTGATGCCCCCTGAGCACTTGCCAAATTGACCCGAAGCAGGTGTTATCAGGCAGGGTGAGGGCTTATTTAGCAGTTTTCTCCTACAGAAGGTGGTATGAACTGGGATGCTGGTAAGTCACTTCTGGAGCCAAATTTCTTCTAAAGAGGAGCCAGGGGCATCCTCTTCTTGCCCTTTATGAACTTCTGCATGGCCTATAGACCATTTCAAATGATTTGGCCCTTTATGCTCTGCCCCCAAAATGGTTTTTCTGTTGTTCATGTGCACATTACATTTGCCCAATTCATCCATAAACTTGGCCAGAAAAGGCAACCGTTTTCTTTCCACATCTGCCTCAAAACTGAGTCTTGGGAGACCCTTGACAATTTAGTGTCTGTGGGTCAATAGAACCTGGGGCTTTGGATTCAGATGTAGCTGTTTGATTTCTGGTCTAACTTTAGGAATAATTTTTCTTGAGGGCTATGAGTTCTGAGGAAATTCTCTGAGAAAAAGCTTTGAGACAACTGTCCCAGGAGTTTCTTAAGAATATGATCTTTTCTCCACCCATTTTTTTCAGAGCAAGTAAGAGGTGTGTGGGGGAGGTGTCAGGGGGTAGGGTGTCAGATGACTCTAAGGTATTATTTTTGACCTGTTCACATTGTCAAGTTCAAGCAGGTTGTTTTTCATATTACTTTATTTCCTCTGCTGTAAAGCGTGTTGAAATGTGAAACTCGTTTCACAAAGTTAACATGGTCTTCAAGAGGGAATAGAGATATATGTGCAGAGTACACATACACACCTACGAACACACCTGTTTATGTAGATGCCAACAGCACTGAGGGAATGAACTTGGGTAAGGAGGAGGGGCTCTCTAAACCCAAAGGCAACCTGCACATTGGGTGTGCTTGGCTGGGGTGGCGGTAACCTATGAAGTAACCAATTGAAGTCTCACCCCTGTGGTGTACAGTGGCAGAGAGCAAGACAGGGAGCAGACAGATTCTAGATAGGGCAATGGAATGATGATGATTGTGTGGCTGCTAAAACAAAATAGTTCAGGTTTGCAGGACTAGGCTCCCCCTGGGGAGTCACAGGAGCAGTGCTCCCCCGAGGGCCTCACCAAAGGGGCTGAGGTTTCGAGGTGTGAACAGGTCAGAAGGGGGCTTATCCAGGCCATAGCACCAGGTTGCTTACAGCCATAATAATATGTTGACTTTAAGCAGGAGCCTTGGAGAAACCAGCTGCAGCTAGAAGAGGAAGCTGAACAGGAACAGGGGAAGGAGGCGGGGATGGGCCTAGAAGGAGCAGAAGAGAAAGGTGAATGAGAGTATGATAGAAATTCCTTGATGTTAGGGAGTCAGCTTAATCCAACTTCTTGCAAATCTCTGGAGCTTTCCTCATCCTAACTTGAGGGTGGGCGCTGGGTCTTACTCGTTTCCAAAACATCCTCCTCTCCATATTCCCCACCAGCATACACACTCAGGACTATGGAGGGGTAGATCCCCTAGAGGAAGTGAGGGGGGAAGATGAAGGCGAGGCAGCCCAGGTGCCCCTTGGAGACCTGCCAAGCTGCTCACCTGGGCCAGGTAAGGAGAATAGAGAATCCTCTCAGAAGGGATAAGCCACATAGGGAATAAATTACTGGAAGGAAAGGGGTAATAGGTAGGGCTTGTCCTGTGTGGGGATGTGCTTGAAGTGCAGAGTCGCAGACTTGGCACTGAGAGCTGAGACCTCAGAGGAACATCTTACCCACCACCTGCGTTTATGGATATGGGAGCTGAGAGCAAATGGATCTGCCAAGGATCAAGGTCAAACTATATCCTCATCTGGCGTCTCCAAGGTTTCCCATTTGTGCTCATTTACTATTATAATGAGCCTAGACCTCTGCACCTTTGTGCCCTTTGGGCTCTAGAGGAGAGAGATACCATGCACATCACCTATGGCTCTTCCAAACTGGAATCCCACCAGCTTCTTAACCTTGGAACATCACCCCAGGGAGAGGGTGAGCAGTCTGGAGCCAGCTGTGACCTTCAGCAGCCACCAGGTGTCACTGATGTGTCTGTCTTAGAAATGGGGGCCAATTTCCAATGTGGAAGAGGCTTCTGAGAGATTCCAGATGCTCCTCCCCTTCTTCCTTGTTCCTCAAGAACCGCCTGCTTGCGGGTAGAAGTGACTGGGCTGATCACACTAACACAGAACAGATGGTGGGGTGGGGCGGTGCCTTATGACCTTCCACTATGAACACTGTGTTCCCTAGGGCCTCAGGACACGTGTTGAAGTTGGGTGAGGGGGGCTGCAGGGCCCATCTACACTCACACAGGCCAACCTTCAGGCCCTGACCCTCGGCCCTCTCCCTCTAGCTAATTCCCAGTTCTTTGAGTCACTCTTCTCCTCCTTGGTTGTTCCTATCTGAAGCCCAGCCAGGGAGAGTGTGCTGGGTTTGCCCTGGAGGAGGAGGAGGGGCTTCCAGCTGTCCCTGTGCAGAGACGTCCAGATGCAGGCCCTTTTGGGAACCCTAACCCTCCGCCCCATCTTGGGCATTCCCTCACACTTCCTTCCTGGATAACGTGACTGGCAGAGAGCAGTGCAGCATCTGATGCTGGGGAACAGGGTGGTGGAAGAGCGGTTTTGGAAGAAGGGATCCTTGGTTGAGGAAACCTGAATTTCTCAGCCTCTTTGAGGCAGTGCTGCCCAAGATGGCGACATCTCCAGCAGGACTCTCCAAAGCTCACCTCTGGCTTCCCCAAATCATTTTCTGTGTCTCACTTGGCCAGGACCAAGGTCAGATATCAGTCCATGGCCCAGTCTGAGCCAGGATGGATGGGTGGAGGAGGGAGGAGGATGTGAAGTCTTCAGACATACATCTGCGATTCTGGAGCAGAGGGAGACCATAGAAGGCCAGAAGCTTTGGAGTGTGTGCAGGGGGTGCCTTTGGACCGGCTGGGACCAAACCAAGCCCTGGGAAGTCTTGCTCCAGAGCGGCAGCATGGCGCATGGCATTTCCATCCTCAGAAAGGGGAGAGGTAAGAGGCAGGGCTGGGAGCAAGAGAGGGTGACAGAGAAAAATGGTGGGCACAGGCGCCTGGGCCACCAGCCTTCAAGTGCGGTCAGAGGAGGTCCAGCCCACGGCAAGGTCTAGATGACCACGGACTGCAGGAGGCGGAAGCACATCATGAGGTCCAGTGGGATGGGGGGCTTCAAGAAGTTCCCATCCAGCCGCAGGTATCGCAGGTGTGGCACGTTCTCTAGGTCTGAGGAGAAGTCGTGGAAGGCCACAAGATTGTTGGGGCAGATCTGTGTCCCATTGATTTCTATGGAGAAAGAAGGGGAGAGGTCAGCAGCAGGGTGGATGGGAGGCAAAGAGGAGAAAGGACTCTAGAATTCTCTCTGAAACTAGCCAGCCTTGGGAATGTGTGACCATAGATTGGTCACCCTAACCTCCAGGCTGTTTACTCATTTGTAAAATGACTAAAGTTGGAAACGATCCATAATTATTATTGAAATCACTCTGGAGAACTGGATGTTAGGATATCCGACCCATTGTGCCCTGGGATGTTAAATTGGAAGGGATCCTTAGATCTCCATGATCAGGTTTACATTGTAGAAAGATGATCTAGCTAAGTATGGAGAAGCAACAGAGGGAGGGAAGACCTGAAGCCACAGGGTCGTGAGAATTACTCTGGAGTTTGTCCAGTGGTTGGATGTGAACTGTGAGGATGGATGGAAGCTGGTTGTGTTGACTGAAGTAGGGATGACAGGAAGAGGAAGAGGAAGGGAGTTGGGGAGGGGATGAGCCCATTGATTCTCAAGCGTCCACGACCTGAGATTCTGTTTTCTCATTTGCCTTTTGTGAGAGAGATGTGGCATTATCTTCTAAACAAGATTCTTTCTTCTCCCTAAGCCTGGTCTTGCTTGTTCTCTGTGGAGGTGGAGGAGGAGAGAGAAGGAGCACTCATCTCCATGGTTATCTTCACTTCCTCTCCTGTTTCTCTTCCTTCATGGTTGAGGTAGCAGAGGAGCCCTGACCCAGGTGGACTTTCCCATATGGGCTTTGTGACCTTGGGCCTTATTTTTCTGACACTTGTTCCCCATCGTGTGAAATGGTGAGGGTGGTGCCTGCTCTGTACATCAGTTTGGGAATGTTTATGATGTCATTTTGCAAATGCACAGGTGGCAGCAATATGATAATTGTTAAAAATACTGGTAGTTGCACATGCCTGTAATCCCAGTGGCTTGGGAGGCTGGGGTAGGAGGATTACAAATTCAAAGCCAGCCTCAGCAGCAAGGCCTTAAGCAACTCATCAAGATCCTGTCTCTAAATAAAATGTAAAAAAGGGCTGGGGATGTGGCTCAGTGGTTAAGTGCCCCTGGGTTCAATCCCTGATACCAAAAAAAAAAAAAAAAAAAAGAAAGAAAAGAAAAGATAATCATCATGCTGACCCAGGTCCCACCGTGCCCATTCTATCTGTTAGTGACATGGAAGTCAGGCTTGGTGGGGGTGAGCACTTGCGGTGAAGGGCATGATTTTTCTGACTTCAACCTCAGCAGTCGGAGATACCCCTCAGCAACATGTTCTTCCATAGTCTGGTAGAGACCTGTCACCATCTATTAATTGAAGTGTCCTTTCTGTCTATATTCTCAACCTATACAGCTTTCTGGGGGTAATGTGTTCCACTTTAATTGCTACCTGCAGGGTAAAATTAGACAGTTTTTCTATTTTCCTGAATTTGTTTCTTACAAGGTAAAAAACAAACACCTTCTCCACTTCTTGTAATTATCCCACATAAATGAACAGGCCGGTTCTGTCCATTTGTTCCAAGATTGTAGAACCTTAAATTCTCCCTTTTTGGATTGGAAACCAAGGATCCTGTAATATTTTTCTAGGTTTCCTTTCCTTTTTCCTTGATTCTCTTCACCCTTCATTCCTTATATGAATGTAGCCAGATGCTCTTTCATTTCTGAAGCTTCCTGCTCAGATCTGGCATTCTGATTGAAGCAACGTTGAGCTCTCAGCATCCTGTCCTAGGCTGCAATAAGCTGAGGCCCCTGTAATATAGCTTAGGTAAACTCTCCCTCCAGTGTACTGTCATGTGCAAATGAGCACTGCAACCTTCCAGATTCAGAAAGCACCAGCAGGCAGGCAATTTTTTTTTCCCCCTAGATGCCACATTTTTACCAGTTGTATATGCTGAAAAAATAGCTGGGTACCTTTCACAGATTCTTCAAAACTGAGACCCAGCACACAGGCCCAGGACATTTCAGGGTGAGAGTTCAATATTTCTATTCTGTTTTTAGGAGAATGTCCAGGAGTATAATCTATGTCTACCCTATTAATAGATCCAGATGCCAAAGAGACTGGTGCTGATGAGAAAGGATAGAGGAAGAAAACCTATTATCCTCCAAGTATGGCGTTTTGTAACTTCATATTTAACTATTAAGTCCTCCTCTCAACCTTGTGCTGGAAGGTATTATTTCCATTCTCTTTTTACAGATGAGGAAACTTCCTGGAAGGGTCAAATATCTTTTCAAGGTCACACACACTGTCCAAGATTTGCAGTCCAGAGCTCAAATGGATGCTTTTCCCTGCCCTTCCAGTGCTAGGGATCAAACCCACAGCCTCCTGATGCGAGGCAAGTGCTCTACCCCTCGGCCACACCCCTCCCACATGATGCTTTTTGTACCCCCAACTCTGAGGCTCCTGAGAAAGGGTGTTGAGTCCCCCCCTCCTGGCCCTGGCCCCACCCCCACTCACTCTCTATGCTGTTGTTGTTGAGGTATAGGTGCTCCAGCTTGTTGTTGATGGCGGGCACGTTGCTAATCTTGTTGTGTGACAGATGGAGCACCAGCAGATTGGAGATGTTGAAGGAGTTCTTGGGGAGCCCCCTGTCCGACAGCCTGTTGTAGTTCAGCCGGATGAAGGCGAGGTTGGGGAAGCCCTTGAAGTACCCATTAGGGATGGTCTCGATCTTGTTGCTATCCAGGTAGAGCTGGTGAATGGCTGCAGGGACCTTGGGCGGCATCTTTCTCAGGATGTTGTGGGCCAGGTTGAGCTGCATGAGGTTCTTGAGGCCCTGGAAGGTGTCGGGCTTGAAGACACCGTCACTCAGCCTGTTGTGCTGCAGATCCAAGAGCAGCAGGTTCTCCAGCTTGCTGAAGACGCCAGGGGGGATTCTGGAGATGTGGTTCTGGCTTAGCCTCAGCTGCTCCAGGTTCCGGGGCAGGGCTGAGGGCACCTCCTCCAGCTGGTTCTTCTCCATGTAGAGGAACACCAGGCTGGGGAGCTTCTCCAGCACCCTCTGGTCTATCTTGCGGATTCGGTTATTGTCCAGGTTGATCCACCTCAGGCCCGTGGCGTTCTTGAAGGACTCCAGAGGGAGCTCAGAGATGAAGTTGTTCTGGAGATAGAGGTAATGGATGCGGGATGGGATGACAGGGACCTTGCGCAGGTTGCGGCTATCACAGTAGAGGGCCGATGGGAAATCAGGGGGGCAGTAGCATTCCCGGGGACAGTCAGGGAAGACAGATGGAGGGCCTGGAGGCAGTGGGGGAGGCAGATCTGTGGGCTCTGCTGGCTCATGGGGCTGAAGAAAACTTGGGGTGGGCCTGGGCCGGGGCCGGGGCCTGGGCCTGGACCCGGTCCCAGGTCTTGGTCGTCTTGTTGACTGGCCTTGGGCCCCTGAGGCCAAGATGAGAAGAAGTGGGAGGAGCCAGCAGAGGGATGACCTCATGATCCAGGTGATGCACCTGTAGAGAGGAGACACAGGTGATCATTTAACCTGCAGGGCTTCAGGAGTAGATGCCTTGACTCTGTGGCCAAGGTCAGCCAGGACTGGCTCCAAGGGAGATGGGACATTGCTCAGGGACCCATACGTAGAGAGGTGAGGATAAAGAGGGCTCAAGGTTCTGGATTCTCCACCCAGCAGCATTGAACCTGCTCTGGAGAGGATGGGCCATCCTGGGAGAAAGCACACTGAGCTGAGTCAGGAGTTGGAGAAAACCCTTCACCTCTCTGGCCCTGCATCTCTCCATTTGTAGCAAGAGAAAATCATCCCTGCCTTTGTAAGAGGCATGTTGGGATGTGTGACCCTGGAGTCCTGGGGGTTACATCTGGAAGGGTCCTTAGAGATCCCATATCACAGTGGTTTTCAAATTGTCCTCTATTTCTGTAGGATCCCCTGGGGTGGGGGGACTGGCCTTGGGTACTCTCAGCCCTCTCCTGTGCCAACTTAAGCTACTTAATTTTTAAAAATCTATTGTGTATATTGAGGGTTAGCCAAAACATTCATTTGAGAAAAGAAAAGAAAAAGTTTCATTGCCAAAAATGGTTCAAATCCACCAAGAACCCACTGCTTATAAGAAATGAGTCTGGAGAAAACAGTGGCTTGCTAAGGCCAGGAAGTCACATCACAGACAACTGAGTACAAAAATCCAAGTCTTCTGCCTTCCAGAGTACAGCTTGTGGGAAGAAGGAAAATGCTCAGACACCCCCGTGTCCACCCATGCTCCCCCATGCTCTGGGCCTCCCCTCTCCTCGCCCACTGCACTTGGCTCAGAGAATGCTGATCTTTGCCAGCATAAGCCATGCCAAGAATTTCTCCCCAGATGAAGAGGCTCCTGGGAAAATAAACAGGAAAGGAATAGAAAGATACAGGGAAAAACACATTTTCCTTTGACCTGGTATTTCTGCTGCCCATATCTTTGGAGTGGGTAGTATTATGGTAAGATATCAAGAAGAACTTCCTGTTGTCTTCAGTGAGATTGGAATAGGAAGCTGAAGGATCTTTTGGACTTGCCTTTCCATTGGCCTTGATGATACCTCAGATAGGGCCATGTGGCTGGAGCTGAATGAGCCTAGGGAAATATCAGCTGACCCAGGGCCGTGGATGGAGAGTGGCAGTTCCCACAGGCTTGCTCCCCTGGCCTGGGCTGGGAAGGGCCCAGGGAGGGGGTGCTCTGTACCTTCCCTTTCCAGGACTATCACCTCTACTCTATCCTCTCTGGTCTCCAGCCAAGGGCCCCTTCCCACCTAGTTTCAGCTGAACCTCCTTGTACCTTCTGCTCAATTGTGGTGGTCTAGCCCCTGTCCTGGACCCCTGGGACACCTTGGGGATGCAGGCTTCTTGGGGCTCTGTGAGGTAGAGTGGGCTGGAGTTTGTACCCTGATTGCATCTGGACCCTGTCAGTGATCACTGCCTCCAATCCAGGACCCCTGCCCTCTTCCGCTTTCTCTTTGAGCCCATGTCAGCTTAGATTCTGTCTTTGCTTGACCAGGGATCATCTGCTGGCTTTGACGAAAGGAAGGCAGTGGGAGCCCCTCACTAGCTGCTGAAACCTGGGCCAGATGCTTTGGAGTGGGATGAGACACAGGAAAGAAGGCAGAACTCAGCCTGGGATGGGTGGCAGGGAGCTTCCCTCAGCTTTCACCCCTACGGTGCACACACCCCCTTGACCCCTTCTGAACACTCTTGCACACCTACATGCATGGTCCCCCCATCCCACACACAGAAGCAGACTCACACCCTCATGTGCATGCGTGTGTGGGAAGGCCAGGGAGAGGGAGGTGGGCTTCTCCAAGGGGGTCTCAGGCCATTTTTCCCTGGGCCTCTATCCCCAGGGGCCTTGCGGTAAGGTTCCTGATTTCACCTGCAGTGGAGGTGGGACAGTCTGGTGACACACTGAAAGGATTGAAGAAACAAGACATCCATTGTGGAACCTTAAACTTGAGCCTTGCTACTGGACTCCACATGACTTCTATTTGTTGAATTATGAATTAACATTTTATAAGGCCTATAATTTTCTGGAAAACAGCACACAATCATATTACATATAAATTAAGGGGGGCAGTTCAAGCACTAATATTCTAAACACAAACATTTTTAAAAGCCCCAATCTTTGGACCTTACTTTTATTTATTTTTTTTCTTTGTGAATTTCTTTATATTTTAATCACCCAGAAGTCTGGAAATACACCAGAAATAAATCTCTCCTGCTGTGAGAAACCCTGCTCCAAAGGCCAAGTCTAGTGGTGGCTGAGGTTCCTTGTTCCCCTTCATGGCCTGTCACCAGAGCACATGTGGGGTGCCCCCAAAGCAAGTAATGCCTGCAGAGCTTCCAGGAAAAGCTTGCTCTGTGCTGTGGGAGTGACTTGGGAGCTGGTCTCTGCTGGGTGTGTTTTCAGTCACAGAACCTGGGCAGCCATTGTCGGGGTGACATGAATGAGAAGGTCAGCCCTGCCCGGCAGGGCTGCCACATCCCCTTCTCCAGTGCCAGACCCTAGGGGACCTGTCCTATCTTCCCACTAGGCCCTTTAACCCTTTTGCATTCCAGCCCTCAGGGGCCGCCAAGCTCCTCCCAGCTCCGACAGGAGGCTCCCTAGGAAATGCACCCTGGGGCAAGGGGCGTGGGGCATGATTCCAGGGAAACTGGAAGGATCAGTCCTGCCCTTCTTCCCTAAGCCCCAGGCTGAATCAGAGCCGTCCTGTGGCCTGAGCAGACAAGAAAAATAGCGCTCCTTTTTCAGGCCTTTCTCCTGGGCCCAGCCGGCCCCACAGAGCTGGGCTGGAGGCAGTCGTTTTGGAGCACAGCAGTTCTCTGGGTCACTTTCTGAGATAACCTTGGTCTCTAAAACCAGAACCCAAGACAGCCTGGAGGTACCTAGATTTGAAGGGGAGTTCTAGTCCCTCCCACAAAGCCTCAAACACACCACTCTGGAAGGCTCTTGCCTTCCAGAACCTTCTGTCCAATCATAAGCTCCCTAGGGTGGGGTGTGTATGTGTGTTTAAAATTTCTCATGCCTTTGCAAGCACACCTCCCCACCCCCATCCCTCCTGCCAGTCAATGAACGCTTGTTAGATGCCCACAAGGACCTGCTTCATGCTGCCCGTGCTCCAGCTCTGGCTCTCACACAGCTGCTGCTTCATGGAGGGGAAGAGCAGTTGCTTGTCCAACCCTACATTCACTCTCTACATTTAGGAACCTTTCCTAAGAGGGTTTAAAATTCAAATGTCAGTTCCAACTATGTAAATCCGAACTCCAACCCTGGCTCCTGACTCTGTTCCCTGGGCACCGGCCTCCTCGTCTGAGTGAGGATTAAATGAGATCACACCTTCGCAGGCGCGCTATTGCGGGTAAAATCTCTGCAAATGGCAGAACTTATTCATTTACTTATTTATTTACCGAAGAGCAGGTTCTCCAGGGAGATTCCTCGATCTTTAAAGTCAGGTATTCCTCTTTCCTATCTTTCACATTCATTTAAGGTTAGAACCCAGGACTGGCGCAATGCTTTGGCTTAGGACAAGGCTGGGCTGAGGTCCAGGAATTTGTCAAGTCCTTAAGAGCTGGTTTAATGACAGTTGGCTTTGTGTGGAGAGGTCACCGTTGTCTGCCAGGACTAGGCAGGGTTAGCATCATCTGTATTCCATACTATGGGCTGGCATTCTTGCAACGAATTTCCTGTCTAGTTGGTCACTTTTAAGCATCCTCAAGGCTTAACACAGCTACCCTGTCCTGGAGGCAGGCCTGTGGGCATCAGGATGCCCCACACCCCAAACCCCCACTTTCGGTGCTGGGTTCAAGTCCCATTCTAAGAATGCACTCCACCACTGTGCTGCACGCTTGGTCCCGACTCTTCTTCCCCTTCTTTCTCTTTTAAACCCAGACTTCTGGAAGCCATCCTGTAGCCCAGAGGGCAGTGGGAAAAAGGGAGAATCAGGCGTCTCTGCCCACTCATTCGTACACTTAGCCAGCCTGGAACCTTTTCAAGGTCTCCTTAGGACTGGCGTGGTCCTCTTCTGAGCCTCAATTTCCTTATCTGTAAAATGGGGATAACAAAACCTTTTCTCTCCCTACATTCCTCATGCAGTTGTCAGAAGCCAGAGTGATAAGCAACCTTCAAATGTGCTGCAGATCAAGGAGTGCTAAAAATAAATATAATACTATTATGGAGAGACCATCTGTCTCCCCAGTGTCTACCACAAGGCAAAGTGTAAACAGAGTGAAGTTTTTACACCCTCAGGCAACTAGTCCAGTAGAGCAGATTTTCCCTTCTGAGGGATGGGGAACAAGACTGAGAGGGCTGTTCTCCTCTGATAGCCCATTGCCTACCATGGTCTCCTCTCTGCTCCCTCCCTGATTTTATTTTTCTTGGTATAGTACTGAGGATCCAGTACTAAGGATCAGTTCACCAGTGTATGCTGGACAAGCACTCTACCTCTGAGCTATGGCCCCAGTCCTTTGATGTTGAGACAGGGTCCCAGCCTAGCTTCAAATCTATAATCCTCCTACTTTAGCCTGGTGAGTAGCTAGGATTACAGGTGTGTACCACCAGATTCTGGCTTCACCTCAGCCCCTTAAGAAAGGCAAGAAGAATCTGTCTGATGGCTCCAGTAGTTAGATTTGGGTTGCAACCAGATCTGTAACTGTTTTGCTGTACTGTTAGGCAAACTTCAGTTTCTTCATCTATAAAATGGGCAAACAGGGCTGGGGATATGGCTCAGTTGGTAGAGTGCTTCCCTTGCAAGCACAAGGCCCTGGGTTCAATCCCCAGCACTGCCAAAAAAGTAAAATAAAAATAAAACGGGCATAGGAACACTTCTTTTTTTTTTTTTTTTTTAGTGCTGGAAATCAAATCCAGGACCTTGCACATGCTAGGCAGGCACCCTACCCCCAGTCAACCACTTTTGGGATTATTTTGAGAGTTAAATGAGTTAATGTGGCAAAGAAAGTGCTCAGTGAATGCTAAGGAATTATTGGTAACTTTTCAAGGTAATGGGGCCTTTTCTCCTTTAACCTAGTTCAAGGGTAGCCCCACCTACAGCTCAAAGGCAGGGTCTTTCTTGTAGTGTAGATATTGACTTTTCCATACAGAGCAATTTCTCCTTTGTGACTCTGAAGACCCCACTTAAGACTCAAAACCAACTAGTTTGGAGAGACCCTAAAAGCCCCCAGGCCACCTGGGAAAAGCTCACTCTGTCCCTCTGGTTCACTAACCCAGCCTCACACTTTCTGCGGCTGGAGAGAGGATGCTGGGAGGCAAAACTGGAGTCGCCCTCCCCCACGGGGCCAGGACTTCTCCCAGCATTTCATACCTGGCTTTTTTGTCCCTTTGGCCTCCAGATGCTTCTCTCACACTCAATAAACAGGGCTACCCTCCAGGGAAGTGAACAGGGAGCAAAGAACTTATCATTAGGCCTGCGCTCTGAGAGAGCCCATCAGAACAGACAGCTGTCATACAAGGGGAGAGGGCATCTGGAAGGGCCAGGCTAGACCAGCACCATGCAGATTAGCAGATAAGAGGAAGCAGGGCTCTTTGGAGCTATCTTGCGGGAAATATCTTTCTGGAATGTTCCTTTGCGGTATGGATGCTTGGGCTTGCAAGCAGGATGGAGAGGGCCTCTCACTGGTGACAGTCTCTATTCCCTCCAGTGCTCAGTCTTACTCTCCAAAGAAGGGAGGGCCTGCTGGGACACTCTGGAGCTCCTTTTCCAGGCAACCACACAGCCTTCTTCTCAATGAGCACTGGGGAAGTCCTAGGTACATCCATGGCAGAAGGTCCCTCTCAGGCCCCAACTCAGTTTCTCAAGCCCTGGCCAACCATTAGAATCCCGGATGTATAAAAACAAGTACGGATTCCTGGTTCTCCATTGAGTCTACCTGCAGTGAGGATCCACACACCATGTTTTTATCAAGCTCTCCTCACAGCCATGGTTCCCCTCCCCCTGGTCATTTGGAGATCAGCTGTACGTGGGAATCCTGCTCCAGCCCATGCCCTGCCTGCCATGGGACCCCCCTCACCCTGTCACTGGAAAGCAGTGAGTTTTGGGGATGGAGATGGGTCCCCAGTTTTCCCCTCCCTGGCTGCTTAAGAAACTACTGTCTTCTTTCCCTCTACCCAAGGACACTTGCCAACCTCAATGCTTGTGATAATTTTGGAATGACTTTAAGAAGAGATTTTCTTTTTTTCTGTCTGCAAAGAGGGAAAAAAAAACTGCCCTAGATTTGGGGATTAGGACCTCTAAGACTTGCTGGCTGGCTGGAAGTGGTGGCACATGCTTGTAATCCCAGCGGCTCAGGAAGCTGAGGCAGGAGGATCGCAATTTCAAAGCCAGCCTCAGCAACTTAGCGAGACCCTATCTCTAAATAAAAAAAAATAAAAAAAAATAAAAAGGGCTGGGGATGTGGCTCAGTGGTTAACCACCCCTGGCTTCAATCCCTGGTAATAAAAAATAAAAAATAAAAAGACCTGCAGGCAGTGTTGCTTTCTTTGCTTTTTTTCTGAAAGTCAAGTGGTTTGGACCAGGAAGACAGAAATGCAGACTGCTGAGCAGATCCGTGCTGGTTGGAAGGCCACTTCTCTCTCCCTCCTACCCAATTAAGCTCAAAAGAACGAAAGGATCCTTCCAGCTTCCGTCTCACTCATCTCCTCCCCGCTCGGCCTAGACTCAGGACACATGATTTTCTTTTGGCTTTGCCATCTCAGTGGGGAGACACACTTTCTCTTTGCTCTTGCAGCTGAAGAGGCATGTGAGAGGGTGAGAGACAAGATGCAGGGACTGTGTGTGTGTGTGTGTGTGTGTGCGTGTGTGTGTGTCTTCGACAAAGTGTGACAATACATGAAAGGTGCAGAGAAATGGGTTTAGTGTCCAGTTTCTATGGCAACACCCGCTCTGTTGAAATTCTGTGTGCGACATAGCTCTCTGTGCTACAGCAAACATCTGTACCAAGAAAGTTTCACTTTAGCAGCTGTGAATATGGGGGTACAAAAGGATGGTGAGAAGAGGAAGAGGTGAGGGAAGAAATGGGGGAGACTGCATTTGAGCTCTTTGGAGAGGAGAGAAAGGTGGAGAAAGGAGGCAGGGACAGAGTGGGGGGACAGAGGCTAGATCAATAAGCTAGATTGGACAGGACAGGAGGAAACTGGCTGGAAGAAGGAGACTTCAGATCTCTGGTCCTCTCCCAGGCTGGGCTTACCTGCACACACCTGCTGTCCTCAGCTCTGGGTCGGGTGGCCCTCCTTTTCCTCCCCACCCTTCTGTGGAGCTGTGGCAGCAGAGAGCCAGCTAGAAGTTCTGATCTCCCCAGTAGTGCGTGCTGACTTTTCTTCCACCAGATCCTATTGGGGTGGGGAGGTTAGGTTAGGGGGAGGGAGGGGCAGATCGCAGGGAGGGAGAGGAGGGAGGGAGGAGAGGAGAGAGGGAGGGAGCTTGGGAAAGGAGGAATGACAACAATAAAGTCTTTATTTGGCAGCCAAAACTCCAAAGACTTCATCCACACACCATGCCCACTAACGGACTTGCTTTTAATAATGTTTCCTTCTGCTGCTGCTGCTGCTTCTGGAGAGGACTGTTTGGCCCATGTTTGGAAAACAAGCCAAATTAACAGAGGAACAGGCATGGGAAGCAGCCTATGCAGGCCAGGCAGGTCCAGCACTGGCCTGTTGAATTCCTGCTAACAAGTGCCTTGCTTTGATGCAGGTCTCTCCCCAGTGTAAGATTCCTAACCCAGTGAGGGAGCTGGGATGCTCCTTCTGAGCAGTGACTCTTCCTCCATAAAGCACCTTCTTCAGGAAATTGATAAAAGAGTGGAGTCTCACCATGCAGTGAGCTGGCATAGGAGATCACTTTGGTTTGGCTGCCAGAGGGTTGGTCTGAGGACCAGAGAGGGAAGAGTCTGGCCCAGGCCACACAGCAAAGTTAAAACTAAATATATCAGAACTGATGTAAGACCTAAGGTCACTGTTCCTAGTTCATGCAAACAATGCTAGAGTCTTCTTTCAGCTTCTCTATCATATTCAGGTGAGATTTGGATGCTGTGTAGTCATCCCATAAAGTGCCTGGGAAATCCAAATGTACCCAGTGAGCGTCTATTCTAGTATCACTAGTGCCTTCAACAACGCTGCTCAGTTAAAACTCTAGGCATGCTTACAGTCAAAGTAGAACCCAGGAAAACTTCCTGCCATCCCCAGTGAATACTTAGAACCTCGGTGAAATTTACTTCTCAATTCTCAGGCTCCTGGAGAGCTGCAGAACCCGGTGACAGAAGATTTCCCCCACGGATCCCCCCAAAAGAACATTAAAATTAAAATCAAAGCCAGGCACAGTCACACACAACTGCAATCCCAGCTACCCCGGAGACTGAGGCAAGAGGATTGCTTGAACCCAGGAGTCTGAGACCAGCCTACGAAGCACCGTGAGTCTCAAAAAAAAAAAAAAAAGAAAGAAGATAAATAAATAAGTTAGAGTCAGTAGCCCTGGGCTCTGCCGCCCACAGGCTATGATCTTGGGCAAGTCACTTGATCATGAGAAGCCTGTTTCATCATTTATAAAATGGGGGTGATATCTATCTCAGAGGGTTGGGAAGATCAAAAACCATCATAAATGTGAATCACTTTGTAAACTGAGCCATTTGTAAACATTTGCCAAGACATTAGGGTTTAGCAAGGGGTTTATGGTGCATGGCAGTCCGCCTAAGAAGAGGAGAGGGAAAATTCCAGCCCATGCTGCCTTCTCTCCCTACACCTCCCTCCCCAGATCCTGTGCCTTCTACACACTGCTGGTGAGGCCTCTCGGGCTCAGCACACTCCTCTGCAGATCCCCATCAGCACCCGGACACTGGACCCTTTGCTTTCCACCCAGACAGGATGGATGCAGCCTGCTCTGCAGACTGAGAGCATTAGACCCCAGGCTCGCAGAAACCTACATGAGCAGAGCCAATGAAAGGCGGGAGGAAACTGGGTGCTGGTGGCGGGGGGATAGAGGGAGGTGAGGAGTATGGGCAGAGGTGTTGTCACCATATCCATTTGCATAGGATCCACCCAAAGCCCAAGAGTCTGAGTCCTGGGCATGATGACGACCAGCTTCCCAGCCCTTTCAAGCAGGAGCATCTCCTTCCCACTGTCTCCTCTCCCTGTCCAAGCTATGCAGACAGAATTGGCCTGCAGGCAGAGACAACCAGTGGGACATTCACGAAGGCCTAGAGCAGAGTTTGCTGTGGGTAAATGACTCAAGGACCTAATAGGTTTTTTGATAGCACATTAATTAAAATTTTTGTTATGGAAAACTTATATATACATCTACACAGAATATTAGTTAACATGCAGCTTCTACAGTGACCAACTCATGCTCAGTCTTGTTTCTTCCACGACCCCCTACCCAGGCCCACAAACTATTGGTATACATTGAACCATTAATATTTTTCTTTATGGCACCAGGGATTGAACCCAGGGGCACTTAACCACTGAGCCACATCCCCAGCCCTTTTTTATGTTTTACTTAGAGACAGGGTCTCCCAGAGTTACTTAGGGCCTCACTAAGTTGCTGAGGCTGGCTTTGAACTCAGGATCCTCCTGCCTCAGCCTCCTGAGCCACTGGGATTACAGGCATGTGCCACTGCGTTTAGCCGAACCATTGATTTTTTTTTTTTTAAATTGTGTTTGAATGCCTTTAGGCAGGGCAAGCACTTCCCTGTCCCACACAGTGGCCCTCTCTGCTCTCTTATCCTAGAGTCCAGGGCCACTCCATTACTTAACTTCCTGTCCTTGAAGACATCTGAGTTCACAGCCAGTGGTCTAGAAGCAACGGCTGAGAAATGGAAGTGAGTTAGGACAAATCACGGAACACTGCAGGGGAAGGAGGATCAGGTCACCTTAACCAACCTGCCTTTCTATCCCTTTGTTAGAGGATAAAAGAGCCTTTAAACTGAGGACAGGACCAGGTTCTTGACAGTGGCATTGTATCTTACATGTTGTGTGACCTTGAAGATGTTCCTCTCCCTCTCTGACTTCAGTTCATTATTTGTAAAGCACAAGGTTGTACTAAGTGACCTCAAGGTTCTCTTCCAAGAATATTATGAAGAGAGTCTGAGGTTTGGAGTTAGGACACCTGGGTTAAAATGTCACCTTCACTACTCTCTAGCTACCTGGCAGATGGGTCATGCAACACATCTGAGCCCCACGTTCCTCATCTGTACTTGGAAGGAAATAACCCATCTCCCTCCCAGCATCAACCAGGCTAAGGTGTGGATCCCTGGAATCCAGGTGGCTCTTCCCCCAAAAGCCTCCCCTACTCTCCTACAGTCCTGGCAACACACAGAGGTGTGACTTCACCTAGGGAAGGTTTTGTTTTTGCGGTCTGGAGGATGGAACCCAGGGCCTCCCGCATGCTAGGCAAGTGCTCTACTTCTGAGTTACACTTCCAGGTCTCTCTAAGCTGCCCAGGCTGGCCTCTAACTTGCCATCCTCCTACCTCGGCTTCCCAGGTAGCTGGGATTCGAGGCATGCGCCACAGCACAGCACCTGGCTCCAGGGTAGGTATTTCTTTCTTCCTTATGTGGCCAGGACACCCACGGACATATGCTGGGCAAGCAGTGGGACTGCAGGTACGTAGGTTGCTGTAGCATCTGCCTGCTCCTGGGAGAGGGCTGGGACAGCGTGCAGGGCCAGAAAACGAGGGGGAGGCAGGGGAGGAAGGTCGCACTCCACTGGGGTGGATTTCAGCTGCATTTCCAGTCAGGACTGCCCACCCAGACCGAAATCCATCTGGGACCCACTGTTTCTTTGACTCCGGTGGTGAGTGCTGCCTTGGTCACCAGCAGTGAGTGCTCACAACCAGAGAAGAAGGGGCAGATTGTGTGGGACTGTTTGCCTACATATGCAGAAGGGAGGGGCTTTGGGCTTCTGACCTCCCCAGTTCCAGCAAGGGCAGTGTGGGCCTGAGGAGTCTGGGCCCAGTGTCATCAGGCTGCACAGAGGTTGGCCCTGGACAGACCCTCGCCCCTCACCAGCTGAGGCTCCCCGCTGTGGGAATCCTGCGGTTGTTCTTCCTGCTGTCCAGCCTGGGGGGCCTGGGTTGCCTGGGGTGAGTGGGCTTCTGGTGGCTGAGATGGTGTCCTGTTCACTGAGGCAGAGCCACAGCACCCACCAAGGGCTTGGCACACGCCTGGGGTGCTCAGTAGGGGTCTGTTTCATTGAATTGAAAAGGGCTGAACAAGGAGATTCTCTGTTACTTTCTTTAAAAAAAAAAGCTTATTCTTTTTTGAATAGGTAGCAATTTTCTTGATTCAAAATCCAGAAGGTTTGGATAGCGGGTTACACACAGACAAGTCTCCGCTGGCCTGTCGCCTCACCACCTAGTTTCCTGCAGGAGGTAATCCGTGTGCCAGTGTCTTGTATCCTGGCAGAAGCATCTAATGCAGATAGAGGCAATAAATAAGCAATTAGGAACTTTATTTTCATTTTAAAGATCACCCTGCATTGGGACATAAGGCTCTTTCTGTCCCCCGCCTCCCACTGTGTACATGAGCATTCCCTCCAAAGGATGTTCAGGTTAAGGTTCCTGATTTTGAAGGTCGACAGTGCTGGACTTGGAATCTCACAAACCTAGTTCTGGTCCTGGCTCTGCCCCTTCTCCATACTAACTAGGTGACCTTGGGCCATTTGCATTTGCCTGGTGTTCATTGTACTTCATTGACTCAGCAGTAAAAGAAGTACAAGTTTATTCTACCATTTAGCTTTCTACTATAATTTCTGAATCTGTGTGCTCCTTTCACCAAGACAGTGGAAAACTCCATCTCAGTCCTTCTTGGTCCCCTTCACCCCTCCCCGGGCTTGTGCAGTGGCTGGAGGCAGGTTTATTGGGTGCCAGGGCCGAGTGTGGTGCAGAGGGCTCTCTGGGAAGGCGTGCATGTGGCCTGGGCTAACGGCACTGCTGGACGCACCCTTCCTCCTGTGAGGCTTCTGGCTGACACTTTTTTCCTGTGCATAGGGAACAGAAGCCCCCTGCAGGGCTGTCATTTCTCTCTGGGGGCAGGCTGGCTGCCTGGGCGTGTGCCTGCAGGCAGGCCACTGGTCCCCTACCTAAGGCCCCACAGAAGCCCCTCATTCTCTCTCATCCTCCACTTCTTCTCAAGGGGAAGAAGTTGCCTTGCCCCCTTACTTCTGGCCAAGACACTGTCAATGCTGAGAAACACCCAGGGGTTTAGGCTTGTGGAATATGAAGTCAAAGACACTCGTAGGCTGCTTCCTTTTCCTGCCTCACCACAGACCTGAGGGAGAGGAGGGCAAAGTCAGGGAAGGAAGCAGTGGAGCTTGTCCGTCCACCACACCATCAGCACAGTTGGACTGAAGGACCCCTAAATCCTTTTCCTTATTGTTCGTGATCTTGTCTGGGGCTTGTCACCTTGTGGACAGCCTAAACAGCCCTACAGAGAGAGGCTGGGCTGGTCACCTGGTGAAAACGACCAAGCCAATCTAAAAATCCTATAGCCAGGTGCATAGGCAGTAAGTGCCGTGGCCCGGCTGCCAGGCAGTGTGACTGGAGGAGCTCAGTAGGCATTGCTCTTGTCGTCCCCGAGGCCTTAAGAAGCCAGGCTCAGGTGAGTGATGACAGCACTTTGCCCTCCCAAGTCAGGTTCTCCTAGGTTCTGGGATGTTCCAGTTCCATCATCTTAGAAACTCCAGTTGAACTTAATTTTTTTGTGTGTGTGGGACTGGGAATTGAACCCAGGGGCACTCGGCCACTGAGCCACATCCCCAGCCCTATTTTGATTTTATTTAGAGACAGGGTCTCACTGAGTTGCTTAGGGCCTTGCAAAGTTGCTGAGACTGGCTTTGAACTCGTGATCCTCCTGCCTCAGCCTCCCAAGTGCTGGGATTACAGGCGTGCACCACCGCGCCTGGTTATCTCTCCATATCTTTGCTCACTGTCTAGAAAACCCTTCTTGCCCTACATCATATCTTCTAGAATGCTCTCCCTGATGGCACTGTATTCTCCAACCCCTGGGTTGCAATGTACTACCCAGCGGTCCCCTAGTGGATGGCCATCCCAAGACCTGTGCCGCTTGCCTGCCCTCCTCTGTTCTCTGCCCCCTCTACAGCTCTCATAGGCCCGAGTCCCACTGGGGTATGTGGGACCACCCCAACCTGACACACAATGGGTATTGATAAGCCTGCACTCTGCTCAGCAGCAATCTGGCAGCAAGCCCACGAGCTCTGGAGTGTTGTTTGTCTGAATCATTGCAAAATTCTCATTTTTTTCCCCTGCAGTCTTCTCACTTTCTAATCTATTTTCATGACCCAGCAAGTGTATTATTTCCCAAAACACAAACCTGATCATGTATTTCCCATGCTTAAAATTCTGCAGTACCTCTCAGTTGTTTATGGGATGAGATTCAAATGCCTTGGCCCCTGAAGTCGGTGCCACCCTTTCTGCCATTCTCTCTTTCTTTCCCAGTTCCTGTGGAACTGAGAACTGGAGTCATGGAATCATGGTTCCCTGAGTTTTCATGTCTTCAGGCCTTTGCCTGGTCTGAGTT
The DNA here is from genome assembly GCA_020662805.1 of Glaucomys volans. Taxonomy (NCBI): domain Eukaryota; kingdom Metazoa; phylum Chordata; class Mammalia; order Rodentia; family Sciuridae; genus Glaucomys; species Glaucomys volans. The sequence goes on along the minus strand of JAJEJO010000768.1, from coordinate 744,628 downwards.
CACATGTCCTTCTTCCTCTTTTTCTCCATTTGAGGAACTCCCATCCACCCTGAAATACCCAATGCAAATGTCAGCTCCTGTGAAAAGCTATCTGGTTCCCACAGGCAGCGAGCTTGCCCTCACCCGTGTCCCTCTAGGCCACAGCTCCATTACTGCACTTAATGCCCAATGCAGGTACTGTTTGTTTCCACGTCTGCCTCCTCTGCCTGATCAGAGGGTATCCAGTGCACAAACCCAGCTCCCAGCAAATAGATTTAATGGTCAGAATAGCCAACACTTGCGGAGTTCTCCCTACATGCTGTGCGCGACCTTTACAGTACAATAACTTGTTTAATCCTCAGAACAACCCAGGAGCAGGCGCTATTATTACCATTCCCATTTTGCAGATGAGGAAACCAGAGCACAGGGTATTATACATCTGTAAGTGTTGAGTTATACAGAAAGTGTCAAAGCTAGGATTCAAAGCCAGCAGCCTCACTCCAGAACTCATGCTGTCTACGTTCTGCTAATAAGCTCTTGCAGAATGAATGGGAACCCCAGGCTCTGAGCGAGTGTGTGTGCATGGATGTGAGTTTGATGACACATGCTGTGACTCCATCTCTGCCCACGCTCTCCCTGGTGTCAAGCTGGATTCAAAACCTAGTCTCCTGAGGCCTGGTCTGTGGCTTCTACTGAAATAACAGAACTGTCATCTTGTCTAGCAGGTGTCACCCGCCCTCGCCCACTCCTCCATACTCCCTCAAGTCTCAGCCTCCTTCCTTTGTGTTTCTCCTTTCTTTGGCTCTGCTTGCCCAGTCTGGAAAAATGACTGGTTGGCCTGCAGCTCAGGGAGCCGTGCCTGGGCTCCCTCTTGGCCTCTGTGGGCCCTCCTTCTGACCCCCCATGCACAGCTCTGGCCTTGCTCGGGGCCAAATCACAGGGCTCAGGGGCTGAGCCACGTGGCTGCCCACCCTGGCTTCTTCTGAATCCGTGAGCCTCCCATCCTGCTCTGCCAAAGGGAAGGACCCAGCCAGAGGCAGACAGAGAACATGAGCATGATCAGGCTGCTTGTTCCCTCCAGGCTCGGGACTGCTACTGCGGGGTGTCACAGCAGTGTGCTCTGTCTGGGAAAGGCACCAGCTCCCATCCACTGCATAGGACTTTGTTACCTCCTGGGGCTGGTGACAGGGGACACCCAGCAGAGGCAGAGGGAGAGGCCACAGCCGCTGTGTAGCTGTGGTGCCTGCCCCCTGCCGGGTTTGTGTCTCCAGAGAGTGGAGGCACCACTCTACCCTGGACCTGGCAGAGCCCCACTACTGCAGCGAAGGGGCCACCAGAGCAGACCCCTGTTCCCACACTTGTCCTTTGCTCTGGGTTGTTCCTGGACTCCTGTGTCCACTCCTCACATGGCATGGCTCTGCCCTGGGATGGGCGGCCTCCAGTGCTCCTATGTGGCTGAGCTGTGTCTCCCCTACAGACGGGGCTTTTCCCAAGAGCAGTGAGACAAGGGCTTCTTCCAGCTGAGGGTGTGGGAGAAGGGGCCATGCCTGCCTTCCTCTTGTTTCTCCTCCCCACTTGAGCGCAGAGAGGGTGGAAGGGGCCCCGAGGGCCACTAGAAGTGCCCCGTGGACCCAGTGGGGAGGCTTCCGGCTGCTTCCCTAAGAGCCAACCCACCATCTACACGGCAATGCAGGAGACATAGGTGACAACTGAAGGACATAGGCCTGTGACAACTGGCCCCGAAGGTACATGGTAAAGGATGAATACCGTTTATGGCTGAGGCTCATGAAATAGTGTCATGGAGGGATCCAGAGCATTGTTATGAGGTGTCCTTGCCAAGAGACACTGTGTTTCCTTTGTAGTGTTTACACTGGCCTTGGCGTTCGCAGACAGAGAGTGTAGCCAGGAGCCTGGGCCCAAGCCTGTGAGCTGGGGAAGTAATCTCCGGGCACACACGCTGCCCCTTGGAGCCGGTCACCTCTGCAGTGACCTAATGCAGCCACCCAGCCAGGCCTTGGAAGACTGTTCTGGGTGCCCACTTTTGAGGGGCACCCTGGGGGGGCAGAAGGGCTGTGCAGCCAGACCAGACCCTCCACACCATGGCATCCTGATGTGCTGCCCCGTGTGGTCCCTGGAAGCTGCCCCTGGCTACTCTCCGGGCCACAGGCCTGACTGTCCCATCTCCTGAGGCCACTCAGGGCTCTCGGGCTGGAAAGAGTGAGGCGTGCGCTGGAGCGTTCCATCTTGGCCCACCCCAGGTGTGGGGAATTTTCAGGCCTCATGGAGCCAAGCCACAGAATGAAGGCAAAAAGGCAAAACATGTTTTGGAAGGTGGCTGGCAGCCTGGACTGTCTGCTCCACGGGCCAGGGTGCAGTGAGGCTGCAGAGCCAGCAGAGTGGCGTGGGGCACGGGGGAGAGCCCAGGATGGGGTGGGGTCTGCTTTCACAGAGACCCTCGGAAAGGAAGGCCCTCCACCCCCACCCTATGACTTCAGCCCCCCAACCACTGTCAGCCTGGCACTTTGAGATGAGAAGACCTTGTTGGGAAGTTCTTTCTTCCATCTACCTTGCTTCTCTCATCTTAGAATCGAGGCCTCTCCCTTTTCCATTCATTTTTCTTTTTCTTTTCTTTTTCCTTCCTTCCTCCTTCCCTCCCTCCCTCCCTTCCCTCCTTCCCTCCTTCCTTCCTTCTTTCTTTTCCTTCTTTTTTTTTTTCAATCTTGGGGAATGAACCCAGAGTCTCCCCAGGCTAGGCAAGCCCTCAACCACTGAGTTACAACCAGCCCTTTTTATTCTATTTTGAGGCAGAGTCTCCCTAAGTTGCCTCGAACCTGTGATCCTGTGAGGCAGACTTCAGAGTCCTTGAACTTGTGAGGGAGAGGAGGAGGGCAGAGGAGGGAGGACAGAGGAGCCCTTCCCAGTTGCAAGTAGACTTGGGTTTAAGGAGCACTTTGGGCTCTTGGGAGACAGGCGCTGGGTCAAAGGCGGGGTGTTGTCGGGGGGCCATTATGTCACTAGCATTACTCATCTGTGGGCTCCTCCTGAGTGCAGTAGCTCTCTGGGCAGGCGGCCACCCTCCCTCCTGTTTGTTCTGGAGAGGGGAAAAAATGAGGGGAGGTGGTCAGAAGAGGAAGGGCAAGACCTGGGGACAGAGGGGGAGCCAGTTCTCTCCACAGCCAGGCTGTGATGGCCTCGGGTGTCTGTCTCCACCAAGGGGCTGGCTGTGTGCACGGGCACTTGGATTCACTCTTCTTGACTTCCTCTCTGCTTCTTCCTCTCTCCTCTAGTCTTTGGGCTACTCTGGTGGTGCGTTCAGGGAAGGGATGTGACATTCATTAGCCACATTGCAGTGGGGCTACTCTAGTGGCTGAGCTCAGGAAGGGATGTGACATTCATTAGCTGCCACATTGCAGTGGGATTAAATCACCCTGGCTGCTTTTCCCCAGAAGCACTCTCTCCTCTGTTGGGCCCTATGGGGTGGCAGGTCCCTCCTGGAGCCCAGTGGCTCCATCAGGACTCCCCAAGCTTTCAGCTGGGCTCCCTAGCCGTCCCTGGACGCTACCCAGAGCTAGGTCCTGTCTCATCCCAAGCCTGTGGTTGGTGGGTGGGGGTAGCTCAAAGCCTCTCCCTTCTCAGCACCTCCCCGCCCTGCCTTGGAAGTTTTCCTCTAGGTTCTAAGCACCACATTGGGCCTTGAACTTCTTGACCAAGGAATTCTCTTACCTTCTCCTTTCACCCCAGTCTGTCTTCCTGGGCTCCTGCTGCCTTCCCATCAGGGTTCTCCTGTGCCAGCCCTGTCAATTTCCATCTCTGCCTGCCTTGTCTCTTTCCTCCATGGTGACTTCAGGTCCTTTGCCTGGTATCTTCTACTGTCATGGAGATCTGGAAGATGCCCTCAGAGGAGTTACCCAATTACTCAGCCCCATGAAGATTTGCAATTTATCCCAGCATCCTGCACATGCTGGGCACTCATTGGACAGGTGTTTATTGAACACTTACTATGTGACTGGTGCTGTGCTAGGCTCTGAGGTACAGCAAATGAAAGAGACAGGGTCCCTGCCCTCCTGGAGTCTTCACTCTAGTGAAGGATACAGCAAGAAACACAAGTCAATCTGCGTGTATCTCAGTGGTAGTGTTATGAGTGGGGAGAGAACCCATAGTAGGTTGCTAATACATATTTCTGTAAAGCAGGAATGATGAATCAACTTTACTTTTTATTTTTTCTATTCCTTTCCTATGCTGCTTCCAAGCCTGAAAGCTGGTGTCTGGTCTGTACTACCTAAAAATATCCTTAATTATATCCTGTCCCAAATTGTTCCTTCATTTGTTCCCCTTGCATTAGTCTTTTCTCCCCAATAATAATAATAAATTCCCCCGCAATAAACGTCTACCATGTGCCAGGCCATATGTAAACCTTCACATATCATCTTAGTTTAATTGTTATTCCTGCTCTAAATATAAGGACACTGAGACTTGGATGAAATAATTTGTCAAAAGCCACATAGCACCAATAGAGGTTTCATGTCTTGTGGTTTTCATAGTCCCTTTACGCAAGGGCCCCCCATAACCTCCAAAGAGCTGGAGAACTAAACTGGTGAGGACGGGGAGGGCCTGGAGACCTGAGCCCTGTGGGTACAAGGTCTGCCACCCTTCCTGCCCCTTAAAGTCCAGGTTCCCATGGACGTGCTCTCTGCACCTACTCTGATCTCCAGGCTAAGCGGCCTACCTGCTGGGACCCTACCCACCATCTTCACTTCTGTGTCCGCCTCCCTCCCTTTCTTCCCTCCATGGAGGTCAGTGGGAGCAGGGACAATCATCCCGGTTCCTCTTCTTGTAGGATGAGGTCAGGTCCTCTGGGAGGCGTCTCTGGGTTTATCCCATCCATCTCCAGCTCCTCTGTTCTTCCATGTCATTTCCATGGAATTCTGGATTTATTCTGACGAACGACTCCAACCCATGTGCTACCTACTGGCCCATCTCAACAGTTATGCAAATTGATGAGCACTGCATTCACAAACGGGGCTCTGCCTCAACCTGCAATCAGACGCTGGACTCCACCTAGGGTGGGAGGGCGAAGGGTGCCATCTTGACTCTATGGAGCGTTCGGCTGGGGCCGTTTACTCTCTCGAATTCGTTCTTCCCCAGAGGCAAGAGATACCATTTTCTTACTTTTTAAATCAACTAGTTTTGAGTTAAAATTTACATAGAATAGCAGGCATCCATTTGTGGGAGGTTGGATGAACTTTGACAAATGTAGATACCCATGTCACCACCACAATCAGATGCGCTGGAAAAAAATTTAAATTTTAAATTGATGAATAAAAATTGCATATATTTGTGGTGTACAATATGATGTTTTGATAAGTGTATACAGTGTGTTCATGCTAAATTGAGCTAATGAACATGAATTTCCTCTCAGAGCTATTTTGTGGTAGGAACACTTAAAATTTACTCTTAGCATTTTTCAAGTATTTATTATGTTGGTATCAACTGTAGACACCATGATACAGTAGATATCTTGAACCTGTTTTTCCCATCTAACTGGAATTTTATATACTTTTGTTGACATCTTTCCAACCTCCCACCCCCCAACCACCACTGGGCTCTGCTTCTATGAGTTCTAAGTTTTGAGAGTTCATAAAGTGACATCATGTGGTATTCATTTTTGTGTGTGTGTCTGGCTTGTTTCTCTTAATATAATACCCTCTAAGTTAATCCATGTTCATGCAAATTACAGGATTTCCTTCTTTTTAAAGATGGAATGGTATTCCACTGTGCATGGATACCACGTTTTAAAAATCCATTTATCTGTTGATGGACGCCTAGCTTGATTCCCTATGTTGTTTATTCTTGCTAATCCTGCTGTGAATGAGAATTCGGCTATCTCTTCAGCATACTGGTTTCATTTTCTTGGGCATATACCCAGTAGTGGGATTGCTGAATCATATGATTGCTTAATTTTTAATCTTTGGGGAAAATTCATCTCATTTTCTAAAATGGCTGTAACAGGTTGAGCATCCTTAATTCAAAATTCAAATTTTGAAATGCTCCAAAATCTGTAACTCTTTGAGCACTGATTTGACAGCACAAGTGGAAAACTTCACATTACAAAACTTCATTACGGGCACAAAATTTTAAAAGTATTTCACAAAATTACCTTCAGGCTATATATATAAAGTATATATAAAGCACAAATGAATTTTGTATTTAGACTTTGGTCCTATCCTCAAAATGTTTCATTATGTATTGCAATAGTCTAAAAATTTAAAAAATCCACTTCAAAAAACTCTAGTCCCAAACACTTAGGATAAGGGATTCTCAATCTGTACTAATGTCGTACCTGCCAACGGTAGTCAAAGATTTCCTTTTCTCCACATTTTTGCCAATATTAATCTTTTTGGTAATATCCACTTTAACTGGTAAGAGGTGATCTCTCATTGTAGTTTTAATTTTTATTTCCCTGACAATGAATGATGTTGAGCATTTTCTCAGACACCAATGAGATGTAAAATATTTCCATTTTCACAAAAAAGTTTCTAGTCATTGTCATTCCTGTCACCCCAAAACCATTCAGTGGTATTCCCACTGTCCAGTAATGATGGATGGTCTAGGCTATTTGGACAAAATCTACTGTTGAAAACCAATAAAAAAGATAGATTAGAATATTAAAAGTTTTTTTTCCAAGAAAAACAATAGAAAGAGATAGCCGCCGGACATGGTGGCGCACACCTACAATCCCAGCACTTGGGAGGCTGAGGCAGGAGGATTGTGAGTTCAAAGCCAGCCTCAGCAACTTAGCGAGGTCCTAAGCATCTCAGAGAGACCCTGTCTCTAAATAAAATACAAAATAGGGCTGGGGACGTGGTTTAGTGGTTGAGTGCCCCTGGGTTCAATTTCCAGTAGCAAAAAAAGAAACTCTGAGATCGGAAAATAGAAAGAGAGAAACAACTAGGTAAAATTGATGTGAAAAATTTGAAACCCTGAGACAGAAATTGAAAATTTGCCCTGATGGTACTTTGTGATCCCAGTTAATTTCTCAACTTTTGTTTGGATGCCTGCAGAGGCAAGGAGATAGAAATAGAAGCTTGGGGCTTGATGAAGAGAGGGACATATTCCCCTCCATAAGCAAGGGCCACAAAGGACCTTTACATCCTTGGAGTAAAGGTGAACTGAAATTAAACCAGGCTGGTAACAATTTGGCAGAGTTCCCATCACTGTGTGGTCTAAGGAACCCCAATACCCTGAACTTGATTTAAGATGTTTTCAGATCAGTACTTCCCACAAGTTCTTGGCAAAGGCAAAAACAAGGCAAAATAAACAAAAATGCTTCCCTGGAGGAGGGCACCCTCATCTTTTGGGTCTCCAATTAGTCCATGAAGTTTTTTCCCAAATGTGATGAGCAGCAAATAAACAAGCAAACATGTTTGAAAATATATGAAGTTAATAGACTACAACCATTGATTTAGATTTGGAAAATGACCCAATCCAACTTCCAGAAATAATAAATTCAATTAATAAAAGTGAAAACCCAAAAGATGGAGCTGGAGAGATTTAGTAACTACAAGACAGAAGAAATTATCCAAAACTTAGCAAAGGGGAACAAAAAGATGGAAACTGAAAAAGAAACATTGGTCATAGAGGACAGAGTTAGAAGAACCAACATATGTTTAATTGGAGTCCCAGAAAAACATGAGAGCTAGAGAGAGAGAGAGAGAGATAGAGACCATGTAAACAGAAGATAGATAACAATGTCCCAGAACTGATGAAAAACCACAAATCACAAGAAGGTGAGTTAATTACAAAAGGATAAAGATATCCCCATTATTGTGAAACATTAGTAACTCAAAACACAAAGAAAAAATATTAAAGTCAGATTATCTTAAATTTTTTTAATATGTTGGAAGAAAATAGCTGCTCACCTAAAATTCTTTCCTCAATGAGGATACATTTAAAGAGTAAAAATGAAATACAGGTACTTTCAGGTGATAGAAATAGAGTCAAACAAAAGAGAAATGATCCTAGATAGAAGGTCTGAGAGTCAAGAAAGAATGAAGAGCAACTGACTGGCCAATATGTGGATAGATGTAAGTGAACATTGTATAAAACAGGAATAATCATGCTTTTTGAGGTATAAGAATAAAAGATATAGTGGATTTTTCAAATATATAATGCTCAAACTGAAACCTCTGATATTTTCCCCTAAGCCTAATCCCATCATATTTCTCCCTATCCAAAAAACTGATAATTCCATTTCATGAACTGCCCCAAACTTGAAGTCCTCTTTCTTCTCCTTCTGTCTTCTCACATTAGCAAATCCTGTTAGTTCTATCCAGTGTTGGGCTGTAGCTGGCCTGTGTTGGCTTATAAGAGCCAATTGTTAAATTTCCAGGAATCTTAAGAGTCAGTGGATGTGCTGTTGAATAATTTGAAATCTGCAATGTTAGATGTATTGACACCATAGAAATACGCCCCACACGAGAGCTGGTTGTTAAACCTGTTCCAGCATACCACTGGGTTACCTGCAGAATGTGTCCAGAATCTGATGGCTTCTCATTCCCTTCACAGCCACCACTCCAGTCCCAGCTACTGCCATTCCCTCACCCAGATTATTGAAACTGTTTCTCAAAGGGTCTCCCTGGTTCCTCCTTTGTTTCTCCTTTTTTTTGGTACTGGGATTCACTCAGCCACTGAGCCACATCCCCAGCCCTATTTTGTATTTTATTTATAGACAGGGTGTCACTGAGTTGCTTAGTGCCTTGCTGTTGCTGAGGATGGCTTTGAACTCAAGATCTTCCTGCTTCAGCCTCCCGAGCTGCTGGGATTATAGGCGTGCACCACCACGCACGGCCTCCATCTAATCTCTTTTTTTTCTT
>JAJEJO010000768.1:720977-735676 GCA_020662805.1 Glaucomys volans | reverse complement strand
TTTTTTGTGGTGCTGGGGATTGAACCCAGGGGTGCTCTACCACTGAGCCTCATCCTCAGCCCTTTTTATTGTTTATTTTAAGATAAAGTCTTGCTACATTGCTCTGGCTGGCCTCACACTTGTTATCTTCCTGTCTCAGGCTCCCAAGCTGCTGGCATTACAGGAGTGAGCTACCATGCCCAGCTGGTCCAAAACTTTTTAACTCCCTCTTTGGCATTATTTTTCTCCTTAGTAGTTATCTTTAACACACTATAAATTTTGCATATTTCTATACTTGTCTTTATTATGTCAGCAATTAGAATATATGGTGCGTGTGAGAGTGGGGGTTTTTATCAGGTTATATCTCAGCCCCCAAACTAAGCCTGATACGGAAGCACTGAGCAGATCATTTCTTTGTGCTGACTTTAATTTGATCCACCCGGGGGCATTGGAATGTTCTAATTCAGTGGAGGACAGCAGGGGCTCATCCGGGCCTCCCTGGCACCGTGGAGGCCATGTGTGGGCCCAAGTCTGGCAGCCTGGAGCTGAGTCCAGCCCAAGAATGTGTTTTGTTTAGCTCACTAGACACTTCAATAGAAGTTAAATTAGTTGTCAACATTGAAAAATGGGAGATTTCATATTTTAAAAATCCAGATTCTCAGCTTCTCTGGAAAAAACCAAAGATCTCGCAATGCTGGGGCTGCATTCCCACCTGGCAAGCATCAGCAGGGTCGGAGCAGCATGGACCTCTGATCCCCGCCCTGCTCCTGACCCGCTTCCCTCACGCACGTGTCCAGAACAGCCCGGGCTCCTTGGCGTCCGTCTGTCTGTCTAGTGGTAAGATTAGCAAGAAGACCTCTGATCTGGGGTCAGGATCTGGGACTTTCAGCTCCTCAACTGTGATAGAGGTAAGGATGATACCTATGGCCATCAGACCCCCCAGAGAACATCTGCAAAGGGACTGTGGTTTCAAAGCCTGGAACACCCTGAAGGGATCGGCATTCACAACACGCCCGCTCACATAAACACCTCATCAGAGCGGCTGATGGGTCTGCCCAGGCAGCCCTGCCCGGGGATCCCACCCAGACATCCTCTGCAGCATCATCGGCCTCCCACAAAACATCTGGATCCCATGCAGACAGTGAGCGCCACGCCCTCTCCCCTCCGCCTGGGTGAGGACCCCCGCCGGACCCTTCCCAGCACAGCTGGTCTACCAGCTGTCTCGGGGCAGAGCCGAGGGTCTGTGACAAGGCTCGCTCTCCTGGTCATTGGCAGCTGAGCTCGCAAAGCCCTGGTGGTTCATGAGAAGGCACAACCTAGATGGAAGGCAGGCAGGCAGGCCCTGGAGAGGACGTGAGGCTGTCCCCTTTCCCCCACCACAGTGCCCACCCACACTGCCCCGGAGCCCAGTGCGGTTCCTGCCTGACACCATGCAGGCAGGAGTGTGGTGAGGGAGAGGCCACCGTCCTGCCCACGGCGGGTTCCGGGTGGGAACGCAGACTGTTCCTGGGAGGCTTTAGGAATGTGTAGGGAAGCCGCAGGAATGCCAGAGGACAGGGAAACAGGGATGGCAGAGCTCAGGGCTCTCTATGCCACGTCTGCGGGGCTCCGGATCCCAGCGTGGAGGAACCGTGTGGTTACTTATGGACTGTGTTGCCTGAGGAGAGTCGCTTAACTTTTCTGAGCCTGATTTTCCCTTCTGTGAAGAGGAGACACTTTTTCCTACTTTCCAGTGTTACAAGACTTGCATGAGATCACGTGAGAGTCATATTCACGGTCACATAGCTCCTGCTGTATGGCAGACGTGATCCAAACACTCCACATCCATCACCTCAGCCAGTCCTCACACCAGCCCTATCTGTAAAATGAGTTACTGTTATTTCCATTTTATAGATAGGAACACTGAGGCACAGAGAGATTCAGGAACTGCCTATAAAGTTACAGGTAAGTGGAAGAGCAAGGCTTTGAACCTGAGTTGTCTAGGTTTGGAGTTCAAGACCCCTTTTAGCTTTTGCAATGTCACTTCTCTAGAAATCAGTGTCAGAAAAACACTAAAATCTACATAAAAATGTAGATTCCCACATGTAGCTGGGGAAAGGGGGTTTTTGAAATCTCCTCAGTAAAGGGCACAATCAGGCTGTCCTAAACCTCCCGGAGTGGGGCCTATGTTGGCAGGGAGATCACAGCTCCCCAGGGAAGCTAGGACTAGCAGACGGGGTGAGTGGGGACCACTGAGAGGGCCAGCCAGGGGCTAAATTGTGTGTGAGTGTCTGAGTCACAGGAAGCTCAGAGAGAAGTACACAGTCTCTGGGAGGAGGTGGCCCCTGAGAAAGACAGCAAGACTGGGTGTTCATCTGGTGCTGTGTGATTGTGGAGGGACGTGGTCCTTCCTACCAACCTTTGAACACTGGTTCCTGAATTTCACCTGTCCTTCCAACAACTTCTGGAGGGAATGATCCCCCATTAATTCTTCAGTAAGGGGCAGGATTCATGGTCTCCTAGGCTGTGTCAGCTTAGGAGTAGCTGAATGGGCACACTGACCTTATGACCTAAATGGTAGCCTTAGGATTTTAAATACTCTCCTGGCAGCTTTCCTCCTGAGAGAGCAGATAGCAGCTAGAGGCTGGGTCTTGGGCTGGTGGCCCTGAGGAGGTGGACAACATGAATGCCACCCTCCCTTCCATGGTAGGACCTCTGGGTGGTTCTATCAATCCCCTTATCTACTTTGGGGAAGCAGCCAGCTTGGGCTAGACTGTCCCAAGCTTATTGGGTGGGTTTCTAGAAGCCCCTGGCTGGTTCAGCCACCACTCAAGTAGGTCTCTTTTCTAGAACATAATAGCATCTGTTCCTGGCTTCTCTCTTTCTGCTTCCCTAACAAGGTCAGAGCAGAAGACATTTCTTACCCGTGAACTTGGGAGGCTCAGGGTCTGAGCTTAACACTTCAGCACACACCTTATATTTCTTTCCTTTGCCCTCCAGTTACTTCTTCATGCTCCCCACACACAGTAAGGGTAGGGACTGTGTCCTATGTGTACCTCTCTGTTATGTCCCAAAGGGCTAGTAAGGTCCTGGGCATACGATACACGTTTACTCAAACCTACTGTCTTGGTTAGAGCATCAGTTCACGTGCATGACAGAAACCCAAAATAACAATGTTTAAGAAAAGTCAAGCTTCTTTCTCATATAAAAAGCTGTCAGTCTGCATCATCAAGTCATCCAGTGCTGGGACCTCTCTATCACGTCATACCCTCCTCCCTCATCCACATGGCCTCATGGGACAGGGCTCACCCCATGCTGCCTTCCCAGCTGGCAGGAAGTGAAGGGCTTATGGGGTGGGAGTAGCAGGGACCACCACTGTTCATAGCCCATTGGTCATGCGTGCCAAAGGCATGCCTAGCTGCAAGGGAGGCTGGGAAATACAGTTTTATTCTGAGAAGGCATAATTCAGGACCCAGCTCTAACCTATATTATACTCACTAGCTGAAAAGTCTGAATTTATCCAAAAGATGAAGTCATGTGATGAAATGAATCACATTCAGATTTCCCTAATATAATCAGTGCTCCAGAAATTATGATTCATTCATTTATTTCTTCATTCATCAAGCATTTCCTCCTTTATAAATGGATTAACAGCACACCTCATGGGGAGATTCTGAGAGCACTCAGTGAGCTGACACCCATGCAGCCGTTGGACCAGTGGCCCAGAGCAGACACTGTACCAGGGTTCCCTTGTGCTATTATTCCTTGGCACGGTCCAAGGTGCCATGGGAATTGGAGAGTTGACTCAGACAAGAGTCCCACTGTTAAGGGAGTTCAGAGTTTAATGCTTCCAAGAAATATGAATACAAAGAAAGTCCCTGCAATTGTGGCTCCCTATGCAGTGTGTGTACCTCCAAATCCCCTGGGAAACCGGGCGTGGTGGTGCATGCCTGTAATCCAAGTGACTTGGGAGGCTGAGGCAGGAGGATCATGAGTTCAAAGCCAGCCTCAGTAACTTAGCGAGGCCCTAAGTAACTCAGTGAGACCCTGTCTCTAAATAAAATACAAAATAGGGCTGGGGATGGGGCTAGGTGCCCAAGTGTCCCTGAGTCAAACCCCGGTTCCAAAAAAAAAAAAAAAAAAAACAAATCCCCTGGGACCCTCTCCATCACAATTTTGATACACTGGAGTGGTGGCTGGGCTGGAACATCTGCAGTCTATTAAAAGGTGCACAGGAGATTCTGAGACCCCTCAGGGTGCAAGAGGGTGCCCAATAGAATACTGGGTGCCATGTGGATGTGGGAGCCCTGGGGAGGGGTTGATTGACTTGGCCTGGGTTGGTCAGGGGAGGCTTCCGAGAATAGGTGCTTCCTGAAAGCCGTGGGCAAAGAGGGCGGGCAACACCTTTCAGGTAGAAGGGTCAGCATACGTTAAACTGATAAAATTGGGTTTGGGGGTGTAGGTCAGGGGTGCAGCACTGGCTACCATGGGTGAGGATCTGGGTTTGATCCCCAGCTCCACAAAAAAAAAAAAAAAAAAAAAAAAAAAATTCTTTTAAGTAGTGATGGCATTTTCTAGAACCTTCAAGAGTTAGTCAGTGCCTGTGAAACTGGGCTGGGCTCAGGAGCTACTTTGTTTTTCTGTCAAAATCTGAAAAAGCTACCATCTCTTTCTGCAAGAAGCAAACTCACATACACACAAAATCTTACCCACAATTAACGTATTTATTTCTCTCTTTCCTTCCTTCCTTCCCTCCCTCCCTCCCTCCCTCCCTCCCTCCCTTCCTTCCTTCTTTCTCTCCCCCGTCACTCTCTTTCTTTCTTTTTGGTACCAGGGATTGAACCCAGGGGCACTTAACCACTGAGCCACATCCCCAGCCTTTTTAATATTTATTTAGAGATGGGGTCTCATTGAGTTTCTTAGGGCCTTGCTAAGTTGCTGAGCCTGGCTTTGAACCCGCGATCCTCCTGCCTCAGCCTCCTGAGCCACTGAGATTACAGGAGTACGCCACTATGCTCATCTTGCCCACAATTTCAGGAGGGTCACAAACATTCCCCCTCATCCCAAATGCACCCACTGACATACATAGACTAAAAGCCAGCATTGAATGTGACACAGAGAGGTGGGGATACAAGGGAGGATCAGGCTTATGGGGAATGAATGAAGTCACTTTGGGACAAAGTGAATTTGAGGGTTCTCGTATTCAACATCTGAGGGGACCTCTCCTACAGGCAGGTGTGATGTAGGCTGGACACCCAGATCTGGGTGATCTGCAGGCTGCTGGTAGCTAAAGCCATGGGAGTAGCTGGGACCAGCTAGAGGCGACCTGTGGGGTGGGAGAGGCGGAGGGTCAGGCTGGACGGTGACACACACAGGAGACTTACCTGGACTGCTTTGGCAACATCTCGCCATGCAACACAACATGGGATTGCAAACTTACACCCTGGGACAATCAGAGCTGCTGCCCAAGGACAAAGGAGGGAAGGCGGAGCTGTGTGGTTGTCACTCCTCCAAGTTCAGGCACAACTGACGCTGATGTGTGTGTGTGTGTGTGTGTGAGAGAGAGAGAGAGAAAGAGAGAGAGATCATTTTGGAGAGTCCTTGAAGCGGGTAGGAATTCACAGCTCTCTGACCAAGGAGTTGACCGATCTGGCAGCTTGGGGAGCCGGGAACCCACAACTGTCCCTCAGAGTTGGAAGTGCTCAGGGGCCCTGCCCTTCCTCTCTGGTGGGGTTTCTGAGAAATGCCTTATTCCAGTCAGCACAAGGGTACCCAGGAACACGCCCACAATGCTGTGACAGGTCACACACACACACACACACACACACACAGCGAAACTAGGGTCCTCTCCCTGTCTCCCCACTTGCACTTTTAATATATCTGTATGAAAAACTCAGGCAAAGGAGGCAATTTAAAATGTACTTGGCTAGAGATTTAACAGAGGGCCTTTTTTTTTTTAAGAATAGAGTTCCTTGAATTGGGACTCTCATAGAAAATACCGGACACATGGTCACCATATTAAAAGGCTGTGAGTCTTTGGGTGGGGCAGGAAACTTTTCTGAAGTACTAACTTATGTTCCCTCCCAATATATCCTTCTACTCTTTGACCTTCCTCCCCAAAGCCTCTGGGCAGAGCTGTATCAGCAGAGCAAAAAATCTCCACCCAGTTTGCATCCCTTTGACTGCATCCTACAGATCACACAAAAGACTGGTAAGAAAAATACCACAATACCCTCTGCCTGATTGACATCTCCTAAATACCCACCCCCTCCACTTGATTGACATCTCCTAAATACTGCCCCCTGCATGATTGACATTTCCTAAAACTTAGGTGAATGGATAGAGAACATAGATATTGATGAGTTTTGGAGAAGTGAGCTTTGACCCATTTCTTCACCCAGTAACCAGGCTGAGCCCCAGAGAGGGATAAAATCCCAGGAGATCAGAGGGACCCCAGACCAGGAAGACTTGCACCCTCTGCACTAGACAGCAATAGGGGGCAGCAAGGTCCCAGAGACAAGTGGTGCGGGGATGTTAAGGTAGGTGCCAAACCATCAGGAGAAAATACATGTTTTCCCAGTAAATCATCTGTTTGTCCCAGCACGTGATGGAGACCCAGGCTCATCACTAAGTGGCAGAAAAGTAACAGAAAGAGCCACCAATCTGAAGGGACTAGAGGATGGGAACAAGGGGCCACTTTTCCCCATCTGAGAGGTTCACGCACTCACCAAGGCCAGGTGGGGAGACAGAGGTCTCAGAGGATGCTCCTGCAAACGGTAACTCTGGACATTGAAGTCTGAGTCTACTCTACCCACAAATTTGACACAACCTTGGGAGAAGGGGGGTTGAATCAAGATCCATACATTTAAAATTATATATATGTTTATAGATTACCAAATTGGCTTTTTAAAGAATTGGCTTTTTTTTTTTAAAGAAAATATAAGTCAGGTAGTCACTGTACTATAAACCTGAGAAAGAAGAAAGAAGAAAATGTTATTCCAACCTCACTCTTTAAAAAAAAAAAAAAAAAAAAAAAAAAAAAAAAAAAAACAAGCAAAACAGGAGAAAGGCAGGCTGTAATGCTTTCAGTCATTTTCCAAAAAATTTACATAAAAAAAAAAAAAAAGAAAAAAGGAAGAAAGAAAAGAAAAAAAATTCCCTTGAATCCATTCATTCATTCAATTCAGGCAAATATGGAAAAACTGGAAGAATGAGCAATGAGGAGAGAAGTTACCAGAACAGGGGCTGGGATGGAAAATGTTTTGCAATTTCAAAGCTGTTGCCACCTCTGTTGGTGTAATGGGTCATGAACGCGGGTGTTTTGGTGCCGCTGCTAAGGGGAGCCCAGCACAGACTCCAGACACAGGCTCCCCTGACCTTCATGCATTTAATGGCCCGCCACCTTGATGTCTGGAAGAGCTGCCTCACCCTGACTCCTCTGAAGGGCGCCTGTTGAGTCTTGTATACCCCTCCCAGCCTCCCCGACAATTCGTGAGACGGACCACGGAACCTTCTGCCAACAGAGGCCTCCCTTGGGGACAAGCTGCAAACCTAGACTTGAAACATTCTTGCTGAGGAAGAGGGGACCATCCCTGTCTGCTCACTGTCCTGACACCTCAGGAGGGAGAAAGGGGCTCTGGCTGCAGAAGGAGGGCACACTTCCAGATCATCTGGAGCATCAAATGCTGGCTCACGTCTCCAGGCTTACCTAACCCTCAGGTGGAGGGGGTCAGTCAGACTTCTGGGGATTTGCTCAGTTAAGGCCCTCTCTCGGCTCGGCCTTCCTCAGTGACTTCTCCATTCAAATACACTCTCAGACATGCACACACAGGCATACGATGTGTTTAGTCTTCTATACAGGGTGCCTCAGGACTTCCAAGCCGGTTTTGCTCACTAAGCCTTGCCTTCAAGAATTTTCTGGGAGCTAGGTGCAATGGTACATGCCTGTAATCCCAGTCACTTGGGAGGTTGAGGCAGGAGAATCACAGGTTCAAGGCCAGCCTCAGCAACTTAGTAAGGCCCCAAACAACTTAGTGAGACCTTGTCTTTAAAAAAAGAATTTTGTGGGTCCCTACAAGGCAGGGGATGGAAGCTGAAAGGCATGACACTGGAGCAGAGGCATGTACAAAGTCAGGGAAATAACTACACCGTGCATGCAATGAGGAGAGATGAAAAATCCATTTTAAAAATGTAGGTAGTTCCAGGCACAGTGGTGCATGCCTGTAATCCCAGCGTCTTGAGAGGCTGAGGCAAGAGGACCCCAAGTTCAAGGCCAGCCTCAGCAACTTAGCAAGGTCCTAAGCAACTTAATGAGACCTGTCTCAGAACAAAAAGTAAAAAGGGTTGGGGATGTGACTCAGTGGTTAAGCACCTCTGGATTTAATCTCCAGGCTGTCCTCCCCCGAAAACAAAAGTTTAAAAAAAAAAAAGTGTAGGTAGTATCTTTGGAGAAAAGGTGGAAATTCCATTGCTGGAAACAGTGATGCCGTTCTTGTGTTTGGCAAATTCCAACAGAGGTCATGGCTGCACAAAGCTGGTGGAAAAGGGAAGTTGCAGTAAGTGAGTTGGAAGGTTGGAGCTATTTCGCTCTCCCATCCCAATCCAGTTCCAATTCTAGACTCTCTAATTCCCAGACCTTCTGCTGAACCATGCTCCCCACCCTGTCCAACGCACCAAACTCCACAGTGCATCCACCAGCTTCCAGGGAAACTGTGGGGCAAGAGAGAGCTCTGGACAACAACTCCAGGGGAAGCTGCCAGGGCTACCCTGTTTCTGGAAGCCAGTGAAGGATTGATAGAAGATGAGAGCCAAGCTATTTCCCGGGTGGAAAATTGGGTTCGCTGTCCAGTCAATCTATGATCACTTGCCCAAACTATTGCTCCTGGAAATTCCCCATGGGGTATGAGAGGACTGAGAAGAGGTTAGTAACTCAAGGGAAGGGAGCTGTAGAAATTTTGGTAGAAGATTGAGTGAGGGCAATCAGCTGCCGTGGAGACAGACCTGACTTTAAACAGGACTGACTTCTCCAAATCGTCCCTCCCCACATGTGGCATTAACCAGTTTAGTCAAAGAAACTTGCCACAAGATGCCCAGAGAACAGGCGGTAGAGGGGATATGCAGTCTCTCAGAGACAATGGGTACAACAGAAAAAGCCACAGGACAGGAATTAGGAAAGCCTGCTTACTGGCCGAGGGACTTTGCTAATTGCCTTGTGTTAGTCTGTTTGGGCTGCCATAGCAAAATACCACAGACATTCATTTTCTCACAGTTCTGGAGACTGGAAGTCCAAGATCAGAGTAACTACTTGCTGGGTTCTGGTGAGGGCCCTCTTCCTGACCTGCAGATGGCCACCTCCTTGCTGGAAGCTCACATGGCTTTTCCTTAGTGCATGTATGTGGTGAAGTTCCACCAATCCCATTGGATTAGGACCCCAACCTGAACAAGTCCTATTTCTCAATAGAGTCACATGGGGAGTTAGGGATCTAACATATGAATGTAAGGTGGGGGGATAATTCAGTCCATAGCACACCAAGTCGGAGCCTCAGTTTTGTCAGCTTTATGGTGTCTTGACCTCAACACCACCTAATTAGGGACTTTGCCTATCCTCTTTCATTCCAGTTCAGCCCCTACATGATGATAATCTAACTGCTCGATTTCAGAGTCCTTCTCCCAAGCTATGACTCTTAACTCCAGGTGTCAGTAAATACTAAGTTCACCAATGACTCTGTGTAATGTGCTCAAGAGTCAGAGACCTTGTGGTCATACCTACATATTTATTCCATCTCACCTGCTTTTCTTGCAAGTGACTGATACTCCTCCCACTGAGAGGCAGAGTTTTTATTTCCTCCCCTCTTCATTGGCAGGAATTTGGGAATGTTCTGACAAATGGAACACAGCAGAAGTGTTACTATGTTACTTACAAAGTTTAGGTCTGTCTGAAACTTGAAACCAAGCTGCCATGTTGTGAGGAAGCCCAAGCCACATGGAGCAGCCCACTTGAAGAGGAACCAAGGTCTCTCCTGCCACTAGCATTGCTTGCCAGCCTGTGATAGGCAACCTTGGAAGTGGATTCTCCATCCCCACTCAGCCTCCAGACACTGCAGTCTCAGTGACATTTTGATTGCAACCTCACAAGAAAGAGTGCACCAGAACTACCCAACCAAGCCACCCCCAGATTCCTGATTCAGATAAGTAATAAAGGATAATAAATGATTATTGCTATTTTAAATCACTATATTTGAGGTGATTTGTTATGCAACATTGCTAACTAATACAAACCTACTCATGAGGCTTAGGACAAAATGGGAATAGATAAAATTTTGGGCCTTAAGAAGCCTGCACTCAGTCACTCTAGGTGATGGAGCAGACACTGATGGAATCAACAACAATAGAGTAAGTATTTAATATGACCAGAATATACAAGATATATTAAGATTATATTATATTATATCTTATTATACAAGATATAATAAGGGTGGGCCAGAGATATTCTAGCCATACTTCCCAACTCAAAATTGGAACAGTTGACTAATGGTAGCTTGGAATTGGAACAAAATATTTGGAATCAGTAGGAACAAAATTACCTAGGAATATGGTTAGTTTTTTTTAAGTTGTCAATAGACATTTATTTATTTATTTATTTATTTATTTATTTATTTATTTATTTATATGTGATGCTGAGAATTGAACCTCATACTTTCTAGGCAAGTGCTCTACCACTAAGCTACAACCCCAGGCCAGAATATGATTAGTTTAATTCAGAAATTATCCTGTGAGGCTCAGAGGGACAGGCTACATAGAGAGACAGCTATTGTGATGGGGAAAAAATTATTACTATAAGAATACTTATGGTCTTTTCCATCTCCTTGGCCTAGGCAAGAGGATACTGGCTTCCCCCAATCACCTTCTTTCCCTCCCCTCTCACCTGGGAGGGTTTTGCCTTGCCAAATTGTACATTTGGGGGTTTTGTGTTGAAGAATCAGGAGGAAAGGGGAGAGAAGAAGGGGTATGTGGTTAGAATTGGAAGAGGAATTTGAGAAGCAACAGTTTGGGGAAGGAGAAGTACATGATCAGAAGTGATACGTAGAGAAATAAATGGGAGAGGGAAACAGACAACCACCTTAGAGTGGGCTGTGTGGGTGCCACTAAACTTTGCTCTGCCCTGCGATGCTTAGTAGGGAGGAATAGGGTGTGGTGAGTAGCTTCAGGCAGAGGAGATGATTGGGTCAGAGGCTTGAGAGGAAGAGGCTGGAAGCCAAGAAACTGTTCATATGTTCCAGGATTGGAAGTCAGTGTGACTTATGACCTGGAGAATTTGGGCTGCCCCAGGCCCAGCTGTGTCCAGATGCAAAGCCAGAGGCCCAGGCTTGTTTGAAGCTCACTGCCCCCGCTGTGCATCCCCTGGAGTGGCTCCAGGAAGAGAGGCTTGGAGGGACCTATCCCTAACAGAGGGAGCTGGGCTGGAGGAGAAGCATGGGGTGTGTTGGGCCTGATGGTGAACCTAGGAAGGACCAAACTGTACTGAGCATGAAGGTCTGTAGGGTGCTGCCTCAGTTTCCTGGAACTCGCCACGTGCTTGAGTTTCCCAAGGGCAGGGGATGGCTCTTGCGCATTCTTGTTCTTCATAATTAACATCATTCCTGACAGGTTGCAATTGCTCCATGAATCATGATGGAGGGAGGAAGGAAGAGCGGGAGGCAGGGACAAAAGGAAGGAGGGAGGCAGGGAGGAGTGAAGGAGGCTGCTTGTTTCTTGACTTCTGCTCAAAATTAATTGACTACCTAATTAAGACATGACATTTTTCTGGCCGAAAACTAATTTCTTCTGGAGACAGAGCAGGTATATTTTAGTCCTAAGTTTCGGAATTCTGAAGCTGGAGTCCTGTCATTTCTACTGGCCCAGGCCCCTCTCTCGGGTGAACTGCTCATGGAAGGTTGGAGAATCCTCTGGAATCTGACAGACATGGATTAAAATCCTCAGGACACCATTAGCCATGAGAGTCCCAGCAAGTTACTCCAACTCCTTATATAAGCTCAATCTGCTGTAAAGGAGGGGAGGGCCCTTGCCGCAAGGAGGCCAAGGGAAGCCAGCGTCGTAAAGTCCTACTGCCCCAGCACATGGACCTCAGGGAGTGTCCACAGCTCCCTGCCTCCGGAGCATCTGACTTCCCATGCGCTTCCATTCCCAGCGGCCCTCCTCCACCTCTGGCCCCACTGCCTCCCGTCTTCACAGGCCCCGTTCCTGCTTCCTGTTGCTATGCTCTCTGCAGCATTTTCCTCTGTAGCTCCAGCTTAGCCTTCTGAACCTAGGACCTTGGCACTGTTCCCCCGGGAGGTTTGTGCCCTAGGACGTGACAAGCAGCAAAGAGCCCAGGGATGAGCCACAGGACAGGACCTTCCACCCAGAGGCTTCTGGAGGGTTAACACTCATCTCCTCCCAGTTGCTGCATACCACCTGCTATTTGGAGAAAAAATAAATGGGTGTTCCTAATTCCACAGCATTCCAAGGCTCCCTCTCAGCCCCAGAGAACCCCACTCCTCCTCCAGCCTCCTGCCTTGTCCCTGTGGCCCAGCCGCAATGGCTCCTGGGTCTCTATCCCCTCTGACTCTGCCCTTCACACCTGTGCTTGGACCATCTCCAGAATCAGGGAGCACAGGTGGGATAGAAGCCTTGGTGTCTGCCACCATGATTACTCTCAGAGGTAGAAGATTACAAAGGGTGACCTGGGCCCCACCTGGACGTTTAGACTGCTCTCAGAAGAGCGCCCTCTGCCTTTAGGATGTGTTGGGGTGCACCCGCAGAAGAAGGAGGATGGCACAGGGTCAGCCTGGCCTGACAGTGAGTGGGCCGAGCTGCCAGGAAGGAACTCGGGAGCCCAAGCAACAGTCTCCGGCCACACGTTGAAAAAAGGGCTTTAGTGCTTTGGCCTTGAACGTGCCCAAGGCTCATCCCATGCCAGGAAGGAAAAACACACTGTGGGGACAAACACTTCTGAGCCCTTTCCTTTCATGGGACACAACCCTCCGGAGGAGTGAGAGTGGGACCT
Organism: Glaucomys volans; assembly: GCA_020662805.1. Taxonomy (NCBI): domain Eukaryota; kingdom Metazoa; phylum Chordata; class Mammalia; order Rodentia; family Sciuridae; genus Glaucomys; species Glaucomys volans. Next base: position 722,673 of record JAJEJO010000768.1, on the reverse strand, counting down.
GCTTTCTGTCCACCATGGGGCACCCGTGCACTGCGAGGAAGGTCCAGCGGGAGCTGCCAGCGTGGCTCTGTCCAGGGTGAAGAGCAAGCGGCTCAGGGAGGAGCGGCTCTGAGACGCCCTGGCGAGCCCATCACATTCCAGAACACGAGGACCACGAATTCCAGCTCAGCCCAGGCATCCGGGGCTGGCAGCGACCCAGGCGTTTTTGCTCATCCTGCTCTCAAACTTCTCTCTTCTCTGTCTGCATCCTGGGGACAAAGTGTCTGCCGGAGTTTCTGTCTCCTTTCCCTGCAGAGGGGCTGTGCTGGAGTTGGAGAGGATGGGGAGTCTGTTGCTGCTGGGAAGCCATCATCCATCTCTAAAATATGGACTGAGCATCCCAAGTGCCTAACCCTGTGCCCAAACCCAGACCGTAAAGATGAAGGAGCCGTGGCCTCTGCCTGGGATGCCGTCTACCCAGGAGGAGGGAGACTGCTTATGGAGGCGTCCTTGGGGGCCTCCTGCCAGGCACATGAGGATCTAAGAGAAGGACTCTCACTGAGGCCTCTGCACCCTGAACCCCGCAGGCTGCACGAGGGACGGGCCTCCTCTGCTTGGTCATCACCAGTCCCCTGCAGGAGTGCAACACATATTTGTTAATGAATGAATGGAATAAGTGGTCCAAGAAGAACTCTTGGAGGAGAGGGAATCTGAATGGGCATTAAAAGATGGGCAGGATTTGACCAGGCGAGAGGAGGAGAGTTTACCTAGACAGCCAGGAGCCTCACAAAGCAAAGCAGGCGAAGGGACTGTCCACAGAGGGGCTGTTCTGGACAAAGGTGGAGGTGCAGCTCTTCTGTCACTCTCAGGATCAAGCTGAAGTCCCCTAGCATCACTTACAAGACCCTTCCAAATGGGCATTGCCACCGAACCTCTTCAGTCCTGCTTCTCACCACAGCACCCTGGGCCGCTGCACCCTCTGGCAGCACCAGTGGTCATTTGCGATCTGTGGACTGAGCTCCTCGCTCTCTCTCCCCTCAGGCCTGCTGACCTTCTGCCAAAGGCCTTCACCTCTGCCTCCTGGCACTCTGCTAATGGCCTCTTCCTCTGAGGGTCTTCCCTCCAGTGTTGGGCTCCTCACCCTCCTCAGTGTGACCATTCCTCTCTCTGATTGCTCCCTGCTCACAATTTGCCACTGTGAATTCTTAATCCTGGTCTGTTTCCCCAAATAGATTCCTCACTTTTAAACCGCACCAGATTCCCTCACAGACAGTTCACCAGTCAGAGACGACTCATTACGACATAGCAGAGGCAGCCAGCATCCAAGGGGATCCAACACAGTTCCAAAGCACAATAGAGATCACACAGTCCCAATCCAGCTCAGCCTCAGCTCACATCATCTTCCTTTTCATTTCTAAGTGGAAGAGGCTGGGCTGAAGTGGGCATGGGTTACCAAGCCATTCTAGAAAGCTTTAGTGATTTTTGATCACATTTGGAAGCATCCTTCATGGGTGCAGATTTCCCATTAGCCTGTCAACTCATTGAAGCTAGGATCAAATCTAATTCCCCTTTGTATTGCCGATTAAACACTGCACCAGCTAAATGGCAGGCTTAATAAATTATTGTTTCTTTATTTGGATAATTAAATCAGACTCAGAGACAATGTTATTATCATGTCCAGTCTCTGGTCTCAACAGTGAATGGACTGCCGGAAGGA
>JAJEJO010000768.1:689871-720967 GCA_020662805.1 Glaucomys volans | reverse complement strand
GACTCAGGCCAGCTGATGTCTGCCGGGTGTCTGGCACTGTGCTTCCCACGGTGACCTTCAATAAATGTCAGCTGCCTCTCTTTCTCTCCGTTCTTGGGAGTTGTTCTTGCTTCTCTGTCCTTGCCTTGGCTGGTAGAAAGTCATTGTCTGCTTCCAGGGCTTCCCTGTGTATCAGGGCCTGCCCCAAGGCCAGCATTTCTGTGTAATCCCTAGTGACTAAGCTACGTGGGCCCCTCCTCCTCCCACTCAACCCGACACTTCTACTGCAGTTTCTTGACAAAGTCGGTTTCTTCATTTTGCCTTTCAAGAGAATGCAAAAATTTCCTTTTTGCCTTTTCCCTTCCTTTTTCTACCTGGTGCATCCCCCCTCCCCATATCCTAATTTATCCTCCTTGACCCCTTCCTGGGGCTTAAGTAAACATCCCCACCTGCGTTGGTGTGTGGATGGGAAGTTGCCTAACGTCTCCCTTAGACAGCCCTCCCCCAACCCTCTCGCCAGGCCCCGGGCGCCTCAGCCCGGATGCAAGCCTGCCCCGACCTAAGCTTATCTCTGCCCACCATGCCACAGTCCCTGCCCAGTGCTGGGCAGACAGGAAGCCAAACAACCAGAGCGAGACTGTGGCTGGCCCCTGCTGGCTGTCTGGCCCCGCTGCCTGGTCCAGGGAGAGGGTGGGGTGGAGGTGGGGATATGGAGGAGTGGCAGTTTTCCTGCTCCTCTACAAAGGCCCAGGAGACCAAAAGGCCTCTCCCATTCCGCAGGATGGGTGCTTCAAGGTCTCCTTGCCCCAGACCCTCTCCCCGGGCTGTGTAGGCCTCTTGCAGGAATTCCAGCACAGGCCAAGGCAATCTGCCTGGAAAACAAACCCGGTCTTGAGCTTCGGTAGGGGGGCAAAGGATTCGCTTTAATCCCCAAATTGCCCGCAGAGACCAAATCTCATAAATCAGGAGGGGGTTTCGTTGTTGTCTTAAGCAGCCTGTCCTTTCCTGTGTCGGGGCTGGCTCCCTGCCTGCTTTTGCCTCCTCCTGCAGGATTGGGGGGTGGGGGGGACAGGGGGACAATGAGAGGGGCAGGGAGGGGTCAGGAATGGAGGTAAGGACTGATTTTATTTCGAGTGAACCACCTTGCCGCCTGGCTGTCCCTCGACCTTCAGTCTGACTAGAAGCCTCATTGATATTCCAGTCCTGGCCAGCCTGGGGACAGCAACAAGGAGCTGCACCCAGGGAGCATGTTCAAACTGCTTCAGACACCTGCATTCCTATTAATCCATTTAATCCCCTGGACAGGATGGAAGGAGAGGGACAGTGCAAGCAGGCTGCAGAGGGTGGCCAGCATGTGGACACACCAGGTCCCTGAATTCTGCCCTTTGCTTCTGGGATTGCCACCTTGTGCAGGACTGCGTCCCACCGCTCCAGAGAGGGGGCTTGCAAGGGCTTCCACACACTGGCCTCTGTGGAGAGGCTTCAGAGCATGGACTCCGCTTCAAACCCCCACTCTGCCTCCATTGACTGCTGGGTCACTTAGGCAAGCTCCTCTGCCTCTCTGAGACTGTTCCCTTGTCACATGACAGAGGCAATGTCGTTCTAGTGCCTGCCTCCTAAGACCATCAGAAGGGCGGAATTCAAATGCCCAAAGTGCTCAGAGCGGTGCTGGGTGCCTCATAAGGGCCTGTGAGAGTTTGCTAAATAAATTGGTCCCAGCTGTGAAATCCGAGATCGCACAGATGACAGCCCGTCTCAGGTTTGGAAGCTCCTGTGGGCTCCTGACCTGCTCCTCCAAGCCCTTCATTTGCTCAATAAATATTGATTGAACACTTAGCATGTGTCTCTGTATTTGGCCTTGGGTTTACTATGGAAACAAAGCAAAATGGTCCCTGTGCTCATGGAATTTACAGCAAATGCACAAATAACGACATCATTTCTAATTGTGCCGTGTGCTATAAAGAAGTAAAAAACCTGGATGCTGTGCTGGAGAGCTAGAGGGCAGACCCATTCAGGAGCTTAGGGGCTAAGGAGGGTCTCTAGGAGGAAATGACAGTTAAGCTCAGATCTGAAAGATGAGAAGGAGCAGCTGTAGGAACTGGGAGTCAGGGAAAAGCATCCCGGACAGAGGGAATGGCACGTGGGAGGCCGTCTCGGCCTGCAGGAGCATGACGTGCCGCAGAAACAGGAGGGAGACCAACATGGCTAAAGCCTAGCGGATCAGGGGTGAGGGAGCAGATGCTGGAGGGCCTAGGCAGGGCCAGATTCAGGCTCTGGGTCATATTCCAGCTAGAGCGCGAGGGATGGAAAGGCTGAAGATGGTGACGTGACCTGCTCCCGTTTGGATCACGTTGGGTGGAGTGTTTGAGAGAGCATTGGGAAGGATCTGCAGGGATCGCAGGAGAGGGGCTGGTGCCTTAGAGAAGGGCCATGGGATGGAGGGCAGGGGTCGGGTTGAGACGGGGTGGAGGTGGGAGGCAGGGCTAGAGTGCCAGGAGTTGGAGCTTCTGGGTTTTAGGGATGTTAAGCCTGGTGAGACTCAGGAGCTGGTGGCGGTGGGGGTGGGAGTGGTGACTCTGGTGGCTCTGCACTGGGGGCTGGGACCCCTGGGAAGATGGAGATGCAACCTGCAAGAGAAGGAGGGTGCTTCCTTTCTTCAACCTTCCCCAACACCTTTTTGAAAATGTGCCCTATTTTGCCTCTAATGAAGACCTGGAGTGCTGGCCTTAGAACAAAATAGAAGAATTCTGAAAATGGGTTCTCTCTAGCACAGGGCAGAGGATAATCGTTGCCTGTCTGTCCCCAGTTCCATTCTTCCATTCCAGAGCATTTAGCACACTGATCCTGGCTGCATCACTTACTAGCCATGAAATCTTGGATAAGTTACCTAAGTCACACCATACCTCAGTTTTCCTCTTCTGCAAAGTGGGGATAATAGGTAGTGTCTACCTGCAGGTTACTTTTGTGCTGAGCACACAGTAAACACTATCTCTACACAGTCAAAGGGTGAATGCTAATGTTTGCCCTTGTTGAGTCACACCGTGCCCTAAAAGCCCCAAAGCCTTCCTACCAGCGCCACTTCTAAGACTCGCCTCCATCATTCTGTGCTCATGAAGTTGGATTTGTAAATCTGGGTTCAGGGATTGACCTTTGTCTCCAGTAAGTCTCACTGTGCTGGTTGCAGGCAGTGGCACCGGCCTGGTGATTTCCTTTCCATTTTGATGAGGGTGGTCGTGTGGGGCAGGCTTAGGTCACTTTTATGGCCAAAGAAACAGCCATGGGTGGTACTTTGCAGACTCCTGGTGAGTTGCCCCAGCCTGGGGAGGTGGAGGCAGGAGAGGTGTGGGCTGAGATGGAGCTGGGGACACAGCTGACACTGCCCTGGCCCAAGGGTCAGCCAACTCAACTGGCATCTTCTCTTCTCCCCAGTCAAGTGCTGGCTTGGAGTCTGGGACAAAGGGCCAGAGGGACTCGTTCAAAGCCACTTAGTGGGTTGGCAGGTGACAGGCCATGGGCCACAGCCCACCACTTTATGATCTTATCTTTTTTCAGACTATGTTGTCACACAACCTACCAGGTCAGTGAAGGGCAGGAGACCTGGCCAGCCCACTCCCTTGCAGGGCACATGCCCATGCTCTGAGGTGGCCCCACTCCTCCGCCCTCCCACCACACACCCTGCATTTTTGTGCTGGGCGGAAACAGCACAGCTCCTTTCCATGCTGGCTGGGGAGTTTGTGCTCTGCCCCACTCATTCCGTCCATGGACCTTCCCAAGGTCCCCGTCCCCATCTTGAAGCTGATCTCCTCACAGCCACAGCTGGTAGCTTGGATGATGGCACTTGATGGCAAGCCCTAGCTGTCTTCCTGTGTGCCTCTTCCCTCACTCCCGAAGAGCAGTGGGTGTCCCCGTCTGGACTGGAGCTTCCTGAGGCTGGGGCTATGGATCCTGGGAGCTCTTCCACTCTCCAAGCTCACACCAGGCTCTGCTCAGGGAGGGAGCTGGACTTGAAGGCGACCCTGGCACTTAGCAAAGGCCAGAAAGAGAGCCAAACCTAGAAGCCCTGGGAAGCAAGAGCCCATTGATTCTGCATGCTCTCGGGCTGCAGGAGAGTGGAGGGGCACACTCGATGCCAGGCCTGTGTGGCTGCCCTCCGGCCAGCTAACAACATGCCTTTGGTACTAACTTCCAGCACTGATGGGCATGCTGGGCCAGTGCCTGCCACCAGCCACCTCCTGTTAATGCACTTCTTGTTCACCACATATGCTGTGAGGGATTTTTCCAGAGGCAAATTCTTGGGAGAATTGAATTTCCCTAATAAGTAGCTTTTGCAAATAATTCAGAGAGCAGGGAGAGAGAGGAAGGCAGCTTCTGTTAGATACTGGTAACCCACACATTTACCCTCAGTGGAGGAACTGCCTCAACAAGAGAAGGGAAGAAAATTCTAGAAGAATCCTTCTTTCCCTGGTTCCTCATTCCTTAAATAAACTTGGTTAATTTTTTTCCACCAATATGCTGATCTGGCTTGGAGAAAACTAGGAAGAGATAGGGCTGAGATGTAAGATAGTGAAATAAAAAATATAATCCCTTTATATCTGTGTAATGCTTTCTATCTTTTCAAAGCACTTTGGCCTCCATCAGTCCAACAATAATTTTGTGCTCTTAAATATTTATTCATTTGTCAGAGTCTTCATGAGAGCCTATTATGTGTTGGACCTTGTGCTAGATGTGCTAAAAGAGATGTGCTAGTAAACTAGACCTGGAGAAGATAAAAGCTTGAGGGAGGAAACAGAATAAGCAAATTGTATCAGTCTGTTTTCCATTACTATGATAAAATACCTGAATATGGGTATTTTATAAAGAAAAGAGGTTTATATAGCTCATGGCTTTAGAGTCTGAGCATCTGAACAGCATGGTGCTAGCTCCATTGAGGGCCCCCTAGCTGCATCACATCATGGCAGATAGTATCATGGTGGAAGCCTGTATAAAACTGTGAGATCATATATAGAGAGAGGAAGTCAGTGAGCAAGGAGGGATCAGTCCTGCTCTTTCAGAACAACCTATTCTCTTAGGAATTAGCAGGGGTCTTAGGACACTGACATTAATCCCCTCTGAGACAGCTCCCCAGTGACCCTCTTCCCACTAGTCACCACTTCTTAAAGGTCCCATCACCACATTGCCACACTGGGGACCAAACTTCCAACACATAAGCTCCTGGGAGACAAACTACATCCAAACCATAGTTCAAATGATGAGGATTTAAGGGGCAAAGTGGGCATCAGATTCCTTTGATGGGATCAATGGAGGAAAACACCAATCCAGCTAAGGCTTCACAAAGGAAGCAAAGGCAGATCTGAGTTGCTTCTGATGGAGGAGAAAGGAGGAGATATGAGGAAGAAAATTCTTTATTTTGTCTAGCCCAATTCTCCCCACAACTGACGTTCATCAGTAGAGAGCAATCAGCATGGCAAAAAGGCTTAGAAACCAGTGTATGGGGAAAAGATGAAGGGACTTTGGAGTTTGATTTGGAGAAGAGACTTGGAGACAAGGAACGTCCTTGTCATTATTCAAAGAACTGACAGATATAAAGACAAAGTAGATGCTCCCTCCGACTTCAGTGGGGGGGAACCAAGGTCAGAGAGTGGAAGGAAATTATTTTAATTCCGAAGAGAAAGACAACGTGTGATGTAATGCAGACAAATCAACCAGAACCGGTATCCCCTCCCCCAAGAGGACATTTGACAATGTCTAGAGATAATTTTAGTTGTCACACAGGAGATGGAAGTGGACTGATATCCAAGGAGTTATCTCACCAAGGATGCTGCTACTACACATCCTACAATGCACGAGGCAACCCCCGCCTCCACAGCAACGAATCATCCAGCCTCAACCGTCAGCAGCAACAAGGTCAAGGAACTCCCGTGGAAAGAGCACAGATTTGCAGTTCTAATCACTCATGTCAGCAGTGATGCTTACTAGCCTTGAGACTGTGGGCAAGTGACACAAGCTCTTGTTGTCAGGGTTCTGATCTGTGAAATGGGGACAATAGAACTGGATTTGCAGGGTCAGAGTGACATCCAGTGGGATCTTTCTGAACAGTGCCCAGGAAAGTGTCTGGCAAATAAAATGTGCTCAACCGTGTCCCCCAACTATTAGAACCCGAGGATGGTTTGGTTTCCTTTTAGTCAAAAGGATTTCCTAATAATGGATCAGGGTGCCAGAGAGGTTATGAATTGTGAGTTTTCTGTCTCTGGGAGTGCTCAACCTTCTGCAGGGATGCCATAGAATTTTCTAGAATAGGCGGGAAATTAGGCTCCCTGATTTAAGTGTTGATTGCTTGGTCCTTCCATTCTGGCATTTCCTCTGGAGGGGAATCCAGACATCTGCACTGGAGTCTAGCACCCCATGAATCTAAGGGATTACACTCTTCCAGAAACCAAACAACTGATCAAATGAGGGCTGATCAAAGTGGAACCAGAACCTTGCTCCCTATCCTTAGATAATGCTCCAATCCACCTGTCAGTCAGTTTTCCATTGCTGTAACAAAAGACCTGAGATCATCAACATAAAGGAAAGCTTATTTTGGCTCAAAGTTTCAGGGATTTCAGTCCATGGTTGGTTGGCCCCAGGGCTTTGGGGCCTCTGGTGAGTCAGAACATCATGGCAGGGAGTACAGGAAGTAAAGGACTCTAAGGTCAGAAGACCTAGGAAGGGGAAGTGGCAGGGAGCACAGGAAGCCCTGTGACAGAGGGTTCAGTGGGACAGTGGCCCATTGCTCTCTGCCATCTCAGAGGCCGGCAGGAGGAAGTGAGCCTCACAGAGGAAAGTCAACATGGAGAGAGTTCCCAAGGGAAGGTGAGCAGGTCCACGCAAGGCAGAAATTAGCATCGAGAACGTCCCTGCTAAAAAGGCCAGGCTTCAGGCTCAGGCCTTTGCAGACAGCCCTGGAGGCCAGGATGATGAGTAGCAGCACAGATGCCATGATTTTCAGTGATCTGAATTCTCTAAGGGCAAAGCAGGCAGGTCCCGTGGAGGAAGGCTCTTCTCAGAACTTCTACCTCGCTCGGAGCCAGCTTGAGAAGTACCAGCGAAAGGAGGCTAAGGTGAAACCGTGTGAGAACCTTCACCACCAGTTTTCTTTTTCTTTTTTTTTGGTACTGGGGATTGAACTCAGGGGCACTCAACCTCTGAGCCACATCCCCAGCCCTATTTTGTATTTTAGTTAGAGACAGGGTCTCACTGAGTTGCTTAGGGCCTCGCTAAGTTGTTGAGGCTGGCTTTGAACTCACAATCCTCCTGCCTCAGCCTCCCAAAGTGCTGGGATTACAGGCGTGCGCCACCGTGCCCGGCACCACCAGTTTTCTTTTACCTGAAAAGCCCCTCATTTTTTGGCGAAGAAACCTGAGATTCAGAGGGGTGAAATGAATTGTCCCAGGTCATAGTGGCAGAACTGGGACTAAGCCCTAGAGTTCTATTTATCATTATTTATTTTTTGTCAAAAGTTAATGAAAAGGGAAAAAAAAAAAAAAACTGGCATGGTGGCATGTGCCTGTAATCCTAGCTACTCCAGAGGCTGAGGCAAGAGGATCGAAAGTTTGAGGTCAGCCTGGGCAATTTAGCAAGATCCCATCACAAAATTAAGAAAAAAAAATGTCCAGGAGTCACAATTTGGGGATGTAGTTCAGTGGTAGAGCACCACTGGGTTCAATCCCCCATTCTGCAAAATAAACAAATAAATATTTAAATATAAAAATAAAAATTTAATAATATGGTTGGGAACTTACCAATTGCATCAGACTCAGTCAAATGTTGAACTGATGAACTCCTGGGCTTCTGGTGGACCTCAGGAGTCAGAATCTTTGGGGCTGAGCCTTGGAAATCTGTAGACTCAACAAGGTCACCAGGTGATTTACATGCACGATAAACTTCAGAGTTGCTAGTTTAGATAGTTTGGTGACAGATCAAAGACCTCAGAATTACCTCTCATTCAAGAAAGCCAGAATCTATCACACAGGGACAGTAGCCCCTCCCTCTCCATGTATAGATGCCATCTCAGGAACCTCTGGGAAGACTCACACCAAAGCTACCCCAGACCGTAGCCAAGCCCTCTACGCAGTCTCTCTGCTTTGCCCGATTCCTCTGCTGGTCACTGTGGTCCAGAGGGGCTGAGACTAGCAGGACAGATGTGGGAGGAAGAATAATAATAAACAGAGCTTAGACAAGAGCTGATGGACATGGCTAATCCAGTGGCTTATTCAGGAAGCAGTGATGGACATGTAGGTTATCCTGGGTGGGGGGCGGTCTGCTTTGGCTTGAGAATGTCCATGTCCATCCCAGCAGTCCTGGGCCTCATGACTGTCATTGCCAGGCTGTCAGGAGGTTTGTCATCACTTGTCTTTCCCTGAACTTGACCTTTTCAGATGTTGCTTGTTTTCTGCTATTGCCAATTCTCCGTCACCGGGCCCATCACCCCACAGAGCGTGTGTCTGATGGGAGGGCAACTCCACAAACCCAGGCCATGCCACCTGCCCTGTCTGTCCTTCCCACCATTCCCACCATGAGCTTCCACTATACAGGACTCTTTAGGATCCCCACGCCCCTAGCTGCTCCGACCCTGCACTTTGATCTTGCCACTTCCTCTGCTTGGAAGTACTCCCCTCCCCACCCTACCACATGCTCTCCTCCTGTGGCCTCCAGCAGACACTGCTAGCTGCCTCCCGTCTGCTTCACCCTCATTTACAGCACGTTGAGTTTGTCTGGAGAAGGCAGATCAATGTGCCCCCCTGCAAAAAAAGATATTGATTTTGTCCAGGTTCCCTTGTTTCTGGGAGTGATGATGTGATAGTTCTAGCCAATGGGAGATGCACTTTGTGTATTTTTTTTTTTTTTTAAGCAAAAAAGGAGACAGAGCTGGCCCGTGTCTGGCATGCATCTTTCACTTTTCTCCTTCTGGCACCCGGGAAGTCTCTGACGTTATGCGTGGGTGTGGAAAGCTCGCTTACAACCCAGAGGAGGAAGACCACAGGCTAAGGACGCTGGCCTGGAGGCCAGAGGAGCCAGCACCTTTGACATCCTTGAGACCCCCACAGTCCCACCCCCACGCTTATAGGAGAAGAATGGCTTCCATTTGTTTGGCCTCGGCAGGCAGGTTTCTGTGACATGCAGGCCCACGCAGCCTTGGCTGATCTCCAGCCCTGCCCTGCCTTTCCAGTCACCTGGTTGGGCGGGCCCTTCCCTACCTCTAAGCCCGGCAGACCTTCTGGGCCTCTCCAGGGCAGTTATCCTGTTCAGCTTGTTATTTGAATCAGCAACCTTAATTTTAAGCCCTAGATCTGAGACCTCAGGAGATGCTGGGTAAAATTGTTGGACAGAATCGGTCAGCACTGGCCTCTCTCTCCTCTGGGATGCTCTAGGGTTGCAGCCCCACTGAAAACTGTTTGTGATGATTCTACCACGGGCCTCCGCATTAACTGTCCAAAGCTTGCCCTTTACCCTTTACCCAGGCCTAGCCTCCTCGGGGCAGCAAGGCACACAGAACTGTCCCATACCCTCTTCTAAGGAGCAGGCTTTAGGAGCAGATGTAGCTTGGCCTCCTGGGGACTCCCCCTTGGGCCCTCCCTAAGACTGCTGGGTGAGGAGCTCAATTCCTGAGTCCTTCTCCCCACCACAGACTCAGGAAGCAGGGAAGTTCATCTGGTCTAGTCTCCAGCCTCAGGCGGAGGAATTCCACAGCTCCCAGAGCATGTAAAAGACCCTGGGTTTCTTCTCACTAGTAAGATGGAGCAAATGCCAGGCTGCAGGGACCTGGGGCAAGGCTTGTTGAGGACACTCAACAAGGCTGGGTGGTACTGGGGATTGAACACAGAGCCTCACACATGCTAGGCAAACACTCTACCACTGAGCTATAACCCTGGGGCTCATATTTCTTTCCACCACCTAACTGAGTTCTGGCACCAAGAAAAAAAAATATCAAGTAATTGTTGAGGGAGGGAGAAAGGAAGGGATGTCTTAAAGAAAAATGAGCTGCTAACCAGGAAGCAGAGCCCACCGCTTGCTGTTCCCACTCCCCGACCTTCCTTTGGAGTCTGGTCTCAAAAGGCTGTCCTGGTTCCTCCCTCAGCCCTCCAGGTCTGACTCAGAAAATGCCTCCTGCTGCATTTCCCCGGGTTTTTCAAGTGCCTAAGCAACATTCATCACCCAGTGCCCCAATTGCAGAGTGGACGCCATGTTCTTCCGTTTATCAACCTGATTGAGCACCTCTGACCCTCTCTCTCAGAAGTCAATGGATTTCTCAAAGAAAGAATCCAAGCTTTTTCCTCATACAGAGACAGTGAGTCTCCAGGTCTCTGGGTCACATGGTCACACCATAGGGTGACTGAGATGAAGGTTGAGATGAGATAGCCCCTTCCTGGGAGAAGGAGGGAGTGGAGGGCAGGGGCGGGGAATGTGCCCTCTGGACGGGGAGTTCTTTGTGAAGGTCATGATAAAGGTGATGGAGCAGCTCAGGGAACTGAGTCAGCACAGAGCCTGGGAGCAGGATGGAGAAACAACTCACATGGGCTCAGGGCTCTGGTACATGGAAGGTGGAGTTGGGCTCCAGGTTCTCCTAGGCTCAGGGTCCTGGAGGGTGTCTCTGAGTCTCCAAGGATAATCAAAGAAACCCTAAGAGATATTTTCAGTTTTTCCAAAGAACTAATGGAATCTTCATCCTATGGCAAGACTGAATATGTTAAAGTAAAAGGTCATTTTTCTTTGCCTTTGGCTATAATTTGATCAGCACGGTATCCTCATGGGAAAAGAAATTAGATACATGCAACTTGGTGGATAAAATCTTTCAAAAGCTGGGGTCTTTTTTTTCTCTTTTGATGTTTCAAAAGGTGAAACTACTGATCTAGCTCCTATAGCTTCACCCCAGAGACAACAGAGGCCCATGGAGGCCACACAGCTGGTACTGGCAGGCCTCCCAACAGGATCTTGACTAAAGTCATCTGCCCCTTTGCCTGCACCATGTGTCTCTTTGTTTTCTCTTGCCTTCATCACTCCTTCCAAAGGGGAGGCTCCTCTGGGTCTCCTGACCCAATACCTGCCTCTTTCCTGTTGAACTTCTAGTTGAACTTCTATGGGGGTCTGACACCCTGTGTTCTCTAGGGTGCCCCATTGAGTCCAAGCATCTACTGTCATCAAGACAAGTCCACAACCAGGTGTGGTGGTGCATACCTGCCATTCCAGCTACTTGGGAGGCTGAGGCAGGAGGACTGGGAGTTCAAAGCCAGCCTCAGCATCTTAACAAGACCTTGTCTCAAAATAAAAAATAAAAAGGGCTGGGGGTGTGGCTTAGCAATAGAGCACCCCTGGATTCAATCCCCAATACAAAAAAAAAAAATATGTGCATGTGTGTGTGTGTGTCCACAGCTGCCAGGGGAGGGTGTCTGAGGTCTGTGAAGGAAAGGAGGCATCCCAGAGGCCCCAGGGGCATACATCCATCAGATTCCTGATTAGTTCTAAGAAACAAAGTCTAACAAATAATGGCTTAATAAGAAGTTGTTTCTTCTGTTTCTTCTCTCCCTCCCTTCCTTATTTATTTATTTATTTATTTATTTATTTATTTATTTATTTTTGTACTAGGGATTGAACCCAGGGGCACTCCACCACTTAGTCACATCCCCAGCCCTATTTTGTATTTTATTTAGAAACAGGGTCTCACTGAGTTGCTTAGGGCCTCACTAAATTGCTGAGGCTGGCTTTGAACTCGCGATCCTCCTGCCTCAGCCTCCCAAGTGCTGGGATTACAGGCGTGCGCCACCGCACCCGGCTCCTTCCTTCCTGAACAACAAGAAGTCTGGAGGTGGGCTGGGGTCATGGCTCCATGGTTGAGGGCTTGCCTAGCACATGTGAGGCACTGGGTCTGATCCTCAGCATCACATAAAAATAAATAAATAAAATGAAGGTATTAAAAAATTACATTAAAAAAGAAGAAGTCTGGAGGTGGGCGGTCCAGGTGCGTCAGCTCAGGAGGTCCCAGGCACCAGGCTCTTTCTATCCTCCATTCCATCGATCTCAGCGCGGGCTTTTCTTCTCATGTTGTGAAAAAACTGCAGAACCCTCATCATCAGTAATTTCCACACAAGAAGAAGAGAGGAAAGAATAAGAGGGAAGGGCAAAGCCCATCCTTAGAGAGGCTTTGCCCTTTTCTTTTCAGGAAGAGGGGTCCCCTATGGACTATCTCCTACTCCCACTGACTAGAACCCATCCTGTGGACACCCCGGGCTGCCAGGGATCTGAGCACTTCAAGCATTTCCCTTCCTAGTCTGTGTACAGAGGGGCTTGAAATGGGATGGAGTGAGCCAACGTGGCCACGCGTGGGCTTCTCCGCATCCTGGCCCTCCTCCCACTGCCTTCCTGTGACAGCAGGTGGTAGACCCACCAAAGCCAAGGATCCCTTTGCCCTCTCACCTTCTCCTTCTATTTCCTGCATTGCCACGCTCTGCTCTCTTGGATCGCATCACTGTTTCCTACGCATGCTCAAGTCATTCCCACGTTAAAAAAAATAAACACCTCTGGGAAGAGTAACTTAAGGGACTGATAGAAACTTGTTGGGATATGAAACAGCGCCGTCCGCCTTGCTGACCTTCAGTGAGTTGCCCCAAGAGAAAGGCAGTTATCAGCCAGTGCTGGCCCAGAGGAAGAGGACAGCTGAGAGCCTCGTGGGGGTCCTCTCTGCCTGTGGCCGCAGGTTCTGAAGCTCTGAGGTCAGAGAGTCATTGTCCCTTGCTGACTGCCAGCCCAAATTCGTGACTCTCTGGAGCGAGGACAGGTAAATCTTTCAGTCTTTTTTTTTTTTTTTTTTGTTTTTTTTTTAATTCTTCAAAATGGGGACAATAAAATACTAGCTTCAGAGGAAAATCATGAGGATACGACAAAACAATGCACACGAGAATGACTCACCTTTTAAAAGAGAAATAAAAATGGGAGCTGGGGAAGGAGAGGGACCCACCTCCCACACCGACACCACTGCTTGGGTCCTGATGGAGTGCCCTCCCATGTGACTCCTGCCGTGTGCTTGGGGACGTTCATTCCTCTTCAACCTGTGCAACCCAGAGCAGCCTCTAATAACCTCATCTGCTCTGGTGGCGCAAGACTCTCAAGTTCCTATCTATAGCTCAGACCTTTGTCCTGCACTCCAGAGCCAGGTACTTGACACCTCTATACTTGACATTGATACCTGGATACAGACAGACACTTCAACTCAAAATAGCTGCAAGTGAGCTCTTCATCTTCTCCATACCTGTTTCCTATCCCATTTTCTCTGTCTTACTAAAAGTGTCATAATCCATTGGCTGTCCCGGCTAGAAGCTGGGAATCATCCTCACCTCCCTCCCCTCCCTCTTCCCCACATTCCATCATCCAGGGATGTGACCTCCACCCCTTACATGTCTCTATCTCCACTGCCACCCTCTCAGTCTGGGCTGTCATCTCTTGCCTCTGTGACTATCACTATTATTTCCTACCCACAGGCATCGCCCTCTTTACCTGCCTGTCAAACCCTCATATTGCTCCACGCAGCCAAGCGTCTAACCCACAGGCTGAATGACAGTGAACAATCCTGTTCCTCTTTGCCAGACAATCCATTTTCCAGTCTTGTTTTCAGTTAGAGGGACCGTAGGACCCAGTTTGGATGAATGAAAAATGGAAAGCAGTATCTACAGGTAGGTTTCTGGGAAAGACTGTCTTAAAAAAATGGACCTTGTTCCCTTTCCTGTCTGCTGCCCTGATTGAGATTATTGTGTCTGGAGCTGAAGCAGCCATCTTGTAACCATGAGGGAATAAGCAAGAGAATAAATAGCCAACATGTGGTGGACGGTGGAGCAGGAAGATGGAACAAGCCTGGGTTTCTAATGATATCACTGAGCCGCCCAACTCTCTCTGGGGAGGCCTTGTTTTCTGATTTCCTGTGGGTAAACAATAAATGTCATTACAAGTTTTAAGCTATTTTGAGTCTTCTCTTACTTGATGCTGAAAGCATTTCTGACTAATATAATCTCCTAATTAGTCTCCTGGCTTTGTTCTCTTTCCATCCTGTAATTCATTCCTCTCACAGTATTCAAAGTCATGTTTTATAAACAATTCTGATGGTGACATTTTCTTGCCTAAATGCTTTCGATGGCTTCCCATCCTTTAGTTTAGAAGTGATACTTGTATACCAGTTTCCTGGCTCCAATCTGCTCAAATTAGCAGGTGTCCCTTGTCCCTTTTAGGTGTAAGGACCTTATGGGTTTCTCATCTAATGCCAGGACAACCTGGCTACCATCAGATCCTCTCTTTTGGTCACTGTTGCCCATCCCATGATGCCCCATTTGTAGGCTGGTCACCACTGACTGGTCCATCCCTGTCTGACACTGCAATGCCATCCTTGCTGAAGTGCACACTTGCACTGGCATGGTGATGGGTGTTTAAGGGAGGAGAATTTCATGCCTTCAGTGGGACACTTGGCTACAGTGTCCCCAAGGTTATAACCCTGTTGGCTTATGTTTTTCTAAACCTTATGTCCCATGCCAGGGCTCCCGGACACAAAGGGACTTCCAGACCAAGCCCCAGGCTGATCAGAATCAAGCTCATAGGGTTGAACCCAGTAACCAGGCTCTGATTTCCTGAAATTCTCCACAGCTCTGCATTCCACTGTAGAGGATCAAACCTGTCTGGGGGGATGGCTGGACCTGATGGCTGGACCCTGACCCCTTCCCCAGCCTCATTCCATGCCACTCTCCTCTGGGTCTCTTAACACCCCTGATGCTGGACTCCCGTGTTTCTTTTCTCATGAGCTCAGATTCTTTCTTTTTTTAGATTCAAGCATGCTCTTTCCTCTGCCTGAAATACACCCACACTTTCACCTGGCTAACTCTTCTTGTTTCAAATTTCAGGTTAAGTGTCATTTCCTCAGGTTAATTAACCTGAGCTCTGAGCTTCCCCTTCTAGAAAACCTTCATAGTTAGCCTATAGCTTGCTTTACCAAATAAATCCTGTCTTGTTCAGAGCTAGATGAGAGAATGGTGATAAGGTTTGGTCCCCAATGACATCTCTCTTCTTGCTTTCTATTTTATTTTTATTTTATTTTATTTTATTTTTGGTACTGGGGATTGAATCCAGTGGGGCATGTAACCACTGAACCACATCCCAGCCCTTTTTGTTTTTTTTTTTTGTTTTGAGACAGGGTCTCACTGAGTTGCTTAGGGTCTCACTGAGATGCTGAGGCTGGCCTCCAACTTGTGATCCTCCTGCCTCAGCCTCCCACATCTCTGGGATTCCAGGCATACACCACCACCACACCCTGCTTAACCCCACTCTTCTTGCACACCCTTGCCACACATCTCCAGAACTGGTTCAATTGTCCTCTGTCCCAGGAGCATGTGGTACTTCCTCTACCAGAGACGTGATCTCATCATATCACGATGACACAATCACTACATTTACTGACCTGTCACTCCACCTGTGATTGGAGCTCTTGGAGCCTGGTGACCTTGCTCTATTCATCTTTATGTCCCCCAAGAAGAGTGCTTAGCCTACAGCAGGCTCGCAATGACTTCTTACATAAACCCATCCATGGTGTGAGTTGTCCTGGGAACCCCGGAAGTGGGGATTGGAGGCCAGGTGGCAGATTTAGATTTAGCTTACTGGCCTGATCCGTGGTGTGCATGAGTTCTCTGTGCAACTTGTTTAGGGAGTGGATAGAGAGTTCTTTTTCTGTGTCCAAGTGTGTTTTTGCATATTTACGTATAACTAGAAAAATATAAACTCCCCCAATAGAGTTAGATGGGGAAGGCAGATGGCCCTATCCTAGTAGCTTAATCAGCAAGCCACAGGGCTATTTCCAGAACTTCAGTGGGTTTTTGGCTCTGCTGAGGGAATTCAGGAGCCAAGTTTGGCAACAGAGTTTGGAGAGAGCTAAATTGCTCCACATAAGAAATGAGAAGAATTTGGATTTTGCCCCTAAGAGGCAGACAACCCAGCAGAAGGGGAAAGGCAAGGGGATTCGCTGAATGACATGGAAGGAGTCCGGGTCCTGCACCGTGAAATGACCAGTGGATTTTTAAAACTAAGACCAGCACGTCTGATTGGTCAATGCTGTTTGCATTACTATGAGGCAAATCTCTTGGTTTCTTCACGTATTCCTAGATCTGCCACATCACAGAAGCCCACGAGGGTTTCTGTCACCTTCTCCTCTTGATGAAGGTGGTGTGGAACGGGCACAGTCACCAGGAATGGCAAGATGACCCTGAACTAAATGACTCATCAAATGCTAGAGTGTCCTCTGGAAGTTTGTGGGAAACAAGATGGACATTAGGCTTTCAAACTCCAAGGGATTTGTCTTGACCTTAAGGGTCAGTGTGACCTCTTTAGTCTGTGAATAACTGTTTCAGCAACAGTGTATATGCAAGAAGGGTGGGCTCATGGCCTAGTGGTCGGTGGGCTTTGCAGCTACATTTAAAGACCTGCATGTTCATGTGCATCTTGGGGAATTAGGGATGGATATGGCGCATGGTTTTTATCCTTGTTGGACATGCTGCTAAATGTTCACACCGTCAGACTTCTCTTCCTGAATGTTCACCCTTCCTACCCTACGAGGAGGAGAAGCCTTCTCAGAATCACACCGGCTCTCCCCCTCTGGGCCCAGTCAAGTAACATGCACCCCTGCCCCCATCCTCCTCCTCTCTTGCCCCTGACTATTTCCCTGTCTTCTTCCTCCAGCCCCAAGAACAGCCAAGGTCTTTACCCAAGAGGAGAAAAACAAAAAAATCAGGTCACCAGATGTGCTGGGTTCCATTCTCCGCTCCCCAACCCTCCCATCCCAGGCAATGAATTCTAAGCATGCGTACAGTAAGCACTGGCAGCCCCCCAGACCCAGCTGAGCTCTGCCTGGTGACAAACCCAACTGAGGTGGAGACCAGGGTGCCCACACAAGCCCACCCCGGCCCACCCCGTCTCTAGCACCTGGCCCAGCTCATCTGCTCTGTGTAGACAGCCCAAGCAGACCCTCCATGAGTCCCCATCTGAATGATAGTGACACATTCGTGCCATTGGTACCACCCACCTCCTTCTGCCTGCAAAGATACTGCCTTGTGACACCAAGGACTCCGGGGCAAGTCCCCTGTTCAACCCTGAAAGCTGAGAGACTGACAGCCCCATTCTGCCCTGTGCAGGGCTCCCTGGAGCCCGCCCCACCTGGATCCAGGAACGAGGGCTCTGGAATGAACGGGCATCTGGGATTCTCGTTGGAGATTGTTTACAGGTCTATTTGCATGGCAGGTTAACAGCCCGCAGCAGCCCACTCCCTGCCAGGAACTTTCAGGAACAATTTCTCCAAGCCAGCGTGGCCCAGTCCGGGCATAAGCGGTCCCCTCCCTCCCCACATCAGCCGCGTGGCTGTGACTCACACAGGATCTCTGAGCCCCTGCCAAGAGCAGCCAGAGGACTGCCTGGATAAAGCTGGGTGAGTTAGTTCAGGGGCAGGAACAATCCAGAGTCCCTGCTGGAAGCCCATGGGCCTCCGCACCCTCTACCTCTGCAGTTTCCCGAGTGACCTGTCACTCAGACCAGATGCAGCAGCATGTCCCCAGCACTCAAGAGGGTTCAACCCCTCCCCAGTTTCCTCCTTCCTCCCAAAGCACATGCTGCAATCAGACCCCTGCAATGAGAGCTCTTGATTGGTCCCTGGAATGGGATATGAATGCCCCATCCTAATGTAATGACCAGTGTATGTGACCTTGCTTTCTCCTCGTGGTAACTATTTTCCCCATCCTAACAAAGCAGAAATTAAGAATAAAACGATTAAGCCAGGCGGAGCCCAGATGATTTCTCAGGCAGGGCAGCAGCTCTATGACACCAATGGTGGCCAATGCCACCGTGCATTTGTCCAAACCACAGAATGCACAGTACCAAGCTTGAACCCCCGTGCTAACTCCGGGCTTTGGGTGATGATGACGATGATGCATCCGTGCAGCTCATCAGTGGTGGCCTGTAGACCACTCTGGTGGGGGTGCTGGAGTGGGGAGCCATGCCTGTTGGCGAACCAGGGACACACGGGGAGCTTTGCACTTTCTGTTCAGCTTTGCTGTGAACCTAAAGCTGCTCTACAAATGGCCTATTTAATAAATAAATACATTTTTAAAAATTAAAAAAGGATAAGTGATCTGTTTATGATTACCTAGAAAGTGGTTCATCTGGGACTTACACAGGGGCAACCTGCATCTTCCTAGGAGGTGACTCAAGGAACCAAGCTGCTCTAGATCCTCGCCAGAGTGTCTCCAAGTCTTGTCTCCTTCGTCCCCAGAGTCCCCACTGTGTCCAGCAGGGACTGGACAGCTGGACAGTTGGAGATTGACCAGCAACTCTTTGCTGATGGTAGCCCCTCCCCCGCCTGTCATTGTCTACCCCCTCCCATGACCCCAAGGCCAGGAGAGCCTTGAGCCTTGACTTAATTGTCTTTGCATTTTTAGCAAAGAGCAAAGGCTGGGTGTCCCCACATTTGACCTGGTCCCCTCATCTTCCTGGGGAGTGGAAACCCTGCTCAGCTGCCTCCTCCTCTCTTCCCTCCCAACAGGTGAGGGGCTGGCATGTGCCTGGCCTGTCGCCCATGGGACTCCCACACAGTCTAACCCTTCCGAGGAGAACTGCTCTGCCCACTTCCCACCAAATGAATGCATTATTGGGGTAAAAGAGGAAAGGAGAGAAAGAAGTGGAAAAACCTTCGGTTGGAAATTCAGCTGACTGCCCTCATCTGGAATCAAAGCTCCTTCAGTCCCTGGCCGCGTGGCAGACGGGCAGAGCCAACAGTAACACCGGATGCCGGGACGCTGGGCGGAGGCCTGGAAACTTCTCAGAGGAGCGGTCAGAGTGGTATGAACTTGGAGTCCAGGACCCACAGTGATGGGCTGCTCATTGCTGGGGGATGAATTCCAGTCCCCTCCCTCATGTCTGTCCAGAGAGCAGTCCATCACCCCAGGTGTGAGGCAGAGCACTGTCCTGGGGCAGAATTAGGAGCAGGGCAGGTAAGTCCTGAGTGAGGCCAGGGGCTCGCCCTGTCTGGTGTCCTCGGTACCTCCTCTGGTGCCTGATTAAAGGAAGATGGGGGAGGGGGCTTGGCCCAAGGGGTTCCCTGCCCTCAGGTTGGTCCCACACTCATGGTAGAGACAGAACAGATTAAAGCATACGATTTGTGCCCTGGATACAAATAAAAATCTCTGAACCAAGGGCTTCCCACCAGAGTGGCACAGTGCCTGGCGTGGAGCCAGGTGAGGGTAATTAAGGGGGATCCCAAGGGGCCCACCAGGGGGCCTCTGAAGGCCCAGGCACCAGCGATTTGGATTTAGTAGCATGAGTATCAAAGTGGGGAGGGACAGTTTGGAAAAGCCGAGAGCCAGCAAGCAGGGGGCTGGTGGACAGGGCTCCACAGCTGGTGTGGACAGCAGCTGCCCACCTGCCCCCAGGGGTCATGGGCATTGAACAGGGAGTACTGGAGTTGGCGCTGGCTTGGTGTCAGGTCAACCTGGGAAAATATCAAAGTACAGTTACACACCTTGACACATCTCCCAGATTCTTCATTTTTAGCCTCGGTTGTGCTCATGGGAGGAAAAGGTGGAGGCCTCCATTTGTAAGACCCTGGAATCCAGATCTTCACAAGAAAGGCAGAGAGAAGAACGGGGAGAAGTTTGGAAACATGGAAGAGGTCCAAGAGAGAAAAGAGTGTGCAGAGAGAGGCGGCCCAGGCTTCCCTGGGTCTTTTCTTTTTTGGTTCTGTTTACTTTGTTTGGGGGAAGCAGGGGAGATTGGAACAGCTACTGAGAGGAGGTAGAAGAAAGTGTAAAAGAGATTTGTGGGAGAGGTTGTGGGTAGATGGGCACGGTGGTGCATGCCTATAATCCCAGTGGCTCGGGAGGCTGAGACAGGAGGATCGCAAGTTGGAGACCACCCTCAGCAACTTAATGAGACCCTAAAAACCTTAGTGAAACCCTGTCCCAAAATAAGAAGGGCTGGGGATGTGGCTCAGTGGTAAAGCACCCCTGGGTTAAATCCCCTAGTACCAAAAAAAAAAAAAAGAGTTTCTGGGTGACAGATGCTGCAGGATCTGCTACTTGTGGGTGCAAGGCGTTAGTAAAGACCCATGTGGACTTTATGGAGTCCAGGGTGACCTGGTGGTTCCTTTAAACGTGGCCCTGCCGTAGTAGATTTTGGAAGGGAGGAGCAAAAAGACTCAGCTGCATCCTGGTTACATCTTCCTGGAAGAAAGCCTTTCTTGTCCGATATCAATTCTCTCCTTCCTTACTAAGAACATCAAAATTTGGTGTCCAGACAAAATATTTTTCCCAGATTCCCTTAGGAGGAGCCACATGGCACAGCTCCGACCAAGGGGCACCTGCCGAGGCTGCTGGCAAGTCTGGGGAACGCTGGGCCTCCTCTGTAGACCATCCTGACTTGAGGCCATTTTCTTTCTTTTTTTTTTTTTTTTTTTTTTCTCTTCCTGCTTGAAGGAAGCATGTGATCAGGAGGCAATCATGAGGGAGGAGTCATGGAGCTAGGATGGATCAAGCAACTCCACAGAAAGGGAACTCATGGGGCCCTGTGTGGTGGGGTCAAATTTCTTCCTTTTGACTTTATTTTTTTTCTTCGTTCTTTTTAGTTATACATGACAGTGGAATGTATTTTGACATATTAAACATGCATGGAGCATTAACTTCCCATTCTGATGGTTGAACATGATGTGGGGTTACACTGGTCGTGGATTCATATATGAACATAGGACAGTTAGGTCCAATTCATTGCACTGTCTTTTCTATTCCCTCCCCCTTCCCTTCCCTTCATTCCCTTTATCTATTTCAGTGAACTTCTATTCTTCCCCTTCCCCCTTGTTATGTGTCAGCATCCACATATCAGAGAGAACATTTGGCCTTTGGTGTTTTGGGATTGGCTTATTTTTCTCAGTATGATAGTCTTCAGTTCCATCCATTTACTGGCAAATGCCATAATTCATTCTTCTTTAAGGCTGAGTAATATTCCATGTATATATACACCACATTTTCTTTATCCATTCACCTGTTGAAGGGCACCTCGGTTGATTCCATAGCTTAGCTATTGTGAATTGAGCTGCTATAAACATTGCCGTGGCTGCGTCACTGTAGTAGGCTGATTTTATGTCTTTTGGGTTTCCCTTTTTCTTTCTAACTGCCTTTACGTTGGTAAGACATCAAAATAGGGGAACATCAGGATAGTCAGCAGCCAGCCACATTCTTAGGAGGGCAGTGGAAGCCATGCGCCTAGACCTGAGCACTAACTTAGACTTAGCCAGACTCTGCCCCGCAAATAACAAACTAACACAAAACAGACTTGGAGTTAGCACTGTGGAAAGGGAGAGGTGCCTTCTGTCTTTCTGTCACACAGACACCAAAACAAAAGAGTCATGCAGGCTACCAATCTGGCAGGAACCTAAGAGTTAGAGGAAAATGAGCAAAAATAAACAAAAGCTCCAGGCTGCTGGTTTTGCAAACCAGATGGGACCCTGGACACTGGGGATATAAAGAAGAAAAACAGCTGTTGAATACGTTGTGTGACCGAGACGAGGATATGATGCTTTTATCTTCACAAGTGGCTTTGATAACTTCACCATTTGCAGTAGGACTTCAAATAGGAAAAGAGGAAGGAGGAGCCCGATTCCAGCATGAATCCGATTCATGGGCTCTAGAAGACCCAGGCATGTGGCTTGAACCACTAATGGAATCTAGCTACCAAAAAGTGGTTCTATCTGGTGACTGGATTTTAAGAAATGTTGAAGTTGGCAAAGTCAATTGCTCTATTTAGCAACCTGTCTTCAGCTCTGGTGGTCTGTTAGAACACCAAGAGGCAGCACAGGGGAAAACAGTCCCCTGATAGGGCCCGCCTTCAACCCACGATCCCACGGTGTCAAAGTTGCAGCAAGACACATACAAGTTAAAACTGGAAATTTGTACATCCTGTGGGTTTTTTTTGTTTTGTTTTGTTTTGTTTTTTTGAACTGGGGATTGACCTCAGGGACACTCGGCCGCTGAGCCACATCCCCAGCCCTATTTTGTATTTTGTTTAGAGAGAGGGTCTCACTGAGTTGCTTAGGTCCTCGCTAAGTTGCTGAGGCTGGCTTTGAACTCACGATCCTCCTGCCTCAGCCTCCCAAGTGCTGGGATTACAGGCGTGCGCCACGGGGCCCAGCTCATCCTGTGCCTTTTTTAGGCTGGAGGGTTGGGGGAAAACTTTCTGTTTGGAATGAGTGGATGCAGAGAAAGCTTGCTGATCCTGACTGGACACCCATGCTTTGAATAACCCGTGATTCCCCAGTCCTGTCTTCAGCATCCTCCTCTTTCCTTCCTGCAGAGTGCATCGCTGTCTGCTCTACAAGCTCCACCAATCCCATCCCAAACCCAACTCCCCTGGAGACCAGGGCCAGGCCCGCTTCCGGCTGGGGCTCTCGCCCTCAGCTTTTCCTCTCAGCCAAGTTGTTGGACAGAGAAGTCCACGACGTGCCTCCCGGTAAGGACTGCCACATAAACACAGGCTACCCAGTTAAACTCGAATTTCAGATCAATACCAAATACTTGTTAATTTTGTTATTTATTATTATATATGTCCCATGAAATATTTGGGATATGCTAACACTAAAAAAAATTATTTATTATTGACCTGAAATTCACATTTCAGATGAATTCTAACCTAACAGCAACCCGCGTGTTTTTCTTTCTTTCTTTCTTTTATATTTGTCCATCCGGCACTCCTGTTCCCTAACCCACTTCCTCACGTCCCGTCTGCGACTCTGCCCATGTGAAACCGGGTTTCCAGGTCTTCCCCTCTCAGATACTGCTCTGCCCAAGTTCAGCAGTGGGCTCTGAATGATCAAATGTGGAGGTCAGGCCTCCAGGCCCTCTGCCTCCGCATCCCTCCTGCACGAGGCCTCTTCTCTTTTGCCCTCCCAGGTGCCTTGCACCGCCTCTGCTCCATCCTTCTCTGACTGCTCCTTCTCTGCTTCCTTCCTGAGCAATGCCCTTGTTCAGCTACTCCTTACACATGCGCTGCCCCCCAGGGCTCTGGCCTCTGGCCTCTGTACTCTCCACACACACAGCCGCTCCAGCCTCCCCATCCATCACGCTTGCTGCACATCTCACACAGAAATCTTCCTGCCCTGGGCCTCCAAGGAGGAGGGCTCAGCTGTCAGAGAAGACAGCAGTCTCCACAGAGGTCAGAGCAGCCGGCCCTCCAGGGTTGATGGGCTCTGAATCACAGCTGTGGCATCCCTGCGGGTCTCCCAGCTCCAGAGTCAGAGAGGGCATCCCTGCCTCCTTTCCCCGAGGCCTCCTCTCCGTCATCCCTTCAGCACATATTGATTACACGCTCGTACATTCCTGTTCTACATTTTCAGTTTCATTGTCCTTTTCTTCCCTCCAGTTCAAGGAATTGAACCAAGGGACACTTTACCACTGAACTCTATCCCAGCCCTTTTTGAAAATTTATTATTATTATTTTGAGATGGGATCTCACTAAATTGCCCAGGCTGGCCTTGAACTTGAGACCCTCCTGCCTCAGCCTCCTGAGTAGTCGAGATGATGGACATAAACCACTGTACCCAGATACTTGGATGTCTTATAATGATAATTATTTCAATACACACACACACACACACACACATAAACACACACACTTATAAACATACACGCTAACACCCCCATCTGACTGTGGGTCCCTGAGCCCTCCTCCATCAGACTGTGTCCTGCTAGAGGGCAGTGACTAAAAATGCCTCGTGGGGAATGCGTAGTACCTAAGTGTGACCATATGACTGTAAGGTTTGCACTAACATGATCATCTCAACTAATGTGGAAAAAATACCTGGTAAAGTGCAGCATTCTTTCTGTATAAAAATTCTCAGTTTATTATAGAAGGAAAGTTTCTCATCATAATAAAGGTCACACATTTAACATTTAACATTGGGATCAATGGGGGAAGCTGCATGCTTTTCCACTAAGATCCAACATAAAGTAAAGTAGCCCCATCTCACCATTTGCATTCAACACAGGACCAGGACTGCTTAGCAAGTACAATCAGACAAGAAAAATAAACAAAAGACACCCAAGTTGGAAAACAGGAAGTGAAATTATCTCCATCACAGAAGAGAGCCTGCATGTAGACAATCCCAAACATTCCTCAAAATACTGCTAATGGACTGGGGATAGAGCTCAGTTGGTATAGTGCTTGTCTCCCATGCACAAGGCCCTGGGTTCAATTCCCAGCACACACACTCACACACACACAAAATATATATATATATATATATATATATATATATATATATATATATATACACATATATATACACATATACTGTTAAAGCTAATAAATTCAGTAAAGTTGCAGGATACAAAATCAAAAACAAAAATCAGTACCACTTTTATGTACAAATAATAACCTAGCTGAGAAAGAAACCAAGGAAATAATTCCATTGACGACAGCTTAAATATTCTTAGGAATAAATTTAACCAAGGAGGAGAAAGGTGTCTGTACTGAGAACTATAAAATATTGATGAAATAAATTAATGCACAAGAAAATGTCTTAAAAGATATCCTGCTATGATAGATTGGAATTGATATTGTGAAGATGTCTGTATTGCCTAAAGCAGTGCACAGATTCTATGCAGTCCCTATCAAAATCACAATCAGAGTCTTCACAGAAATAGGCAACATGATTCTAAAATTTGTATAGGACCACAAAAGACCCAAGTTACTAAACAAATTGAGCAAAAGGAATAAAACTAAAGGAGTCATACTGCCTGATTTTAAAATATATTACAAAGCTATAGTCATCAAAATGGTATGGCACTGGTACAAAAACAGACTCAAATACCAGTGGCCCCGAATAGAGAGCCCAAAAAAATCCAAACACATGCAGTCAACGGATTTTTGACAAGGGCGTCCAGAGGAAAAGAGAAGGGGGAAGATAGTCTCAATAAAAGGCTCTGGGAAAACTGAACTGCCACATGCAAAAGAATGACATCGGACCCTTATCTTATACACAAAAATTAACTAAAAATGGGATAAAAAACCTAAATGTAAGACCCGAAACTAGATGACTGCATGGAGTTGGGGGGACAGGGGAAAGTTACAGGATGTTGTCCTTGTTGATATATTTTTTTAATATCACACCAAAAATTCAGATTGTAAAAGCAAAAACAAATAAATGAGACTGTATTAAACTAAAAAGCTTCTGAAGTGTAAAGGAAACAAATAGCAAAAAAGAAACATTAGATTTGGAAAATATTTGCAAACCATCTATTGGCTAAGGAGTTCATATTCAAGAATTTTAAAGCACTTATAGAACTTAATATTAAGAGGTAAAGGAACAGAATAGACATTTTTTTCCAAGAAGACATTAAAATGGACAACTAGGATATGAAAAGATGCTCAACCTCATCAGTTGCCAGGGACGTACAATTCAGAAGCCCTGGATGCCTCTGATGGTAGGTATCATCTCAAAGTCAAAAGATAACCAAGTCAGTGAGGGTGTGGAGAAAAGGGAACTCTGGTGAACTGTCAGTGGGAATATAGATCAATGCAACAATTACGGAAATCAGTATGGAAGTTTCTAAAGAAAATGAAAATTGAACTACCATGTAACCAGTAATCCCTCTTCTGGATAACTACTCAAAAGAAATGAAATCTGTGTGCCAGGCGTGGTGGCGCCCACCTGTAATCCCAGCGGCTTGGGAGGCTGAGGCAAGAGGATCGTGAGTTCAAAGCCAGCCTCAGCAATTTAGTGAGGCCCTAAGCAACTCAGTGAGACCCTGTCTCTAAATAAAATACAAAAAAATAGGGCTGGGGAAGTGACTCAGTGGTTGCGTGCCCCTGGGTTCAATTCCCAGTGCCAAAAAAAAAAGAGATGAAATCACTACTCTGTAAAAACACATGCTTTCCCAGGTTTATCGCAGTATTCGTCACAATAGCCAAGACACAGAGATGACCTCAGAATTGACAGACAAGTGGATAAAGAAACTTGGGTATAAATATACAGTGGAGCATTATGCAACCTTACAAAACAGGGAGATCCTGCCATTTGCCACAACGTGGGTGAATCTGGAGGATGTTATGCTAAATGAAATACGCCAGACACAGAAGGAAAAAAATACATGATCTCACTGATATGTGGAGGCTTAAAAAAAACAACATCATCAAATATACAGAGATCAAAAATAAAACCTTGGTTACCAGGGGCGGGGTGGAGAGGAAATGGGCAGATGTAGGTCAGAGGATAGGAAGCAGCGGATCCGTGAGATGAACAAGATGATACACAAAGGCAGTAGGTAGTAGAATTTTGGATTTCTGCTCAAAGAATAGATTCCAGCTGTTTTTGCCACAAAAACAAAATAACGGTGATAATATAAAAACCTGGGTGAGATGCTGGCTATGTGAATTGGCCTCAGTGGTTACTATAGTAACCACTCCGCTAACTATATGTATCCCATAGCATCATGTTGTACACCTAAAATACACACAATAAAAATTATTTACATATTAATAAACATGAGCTGGGAAGGATGGAGCTGGGAAGATGAGAAGTTTTTTGAGGGATGAACCAGAAGATTGTGAGGGAGAGAATGTTCCCAGCCCACTTCAATCTGGCACCTGCATCCAGCAGCCTGCAGACTGCTCTCCAGGTTGTCAGTCCCGCCCCGTCCAACACGCATTTTTCCAGTACTTGCCAGTTTGGACCCCTCTGAAGCACCAAATCCTACTGGTCACTCTCCTCCATTGTTATTGTTTAAAAATAATTTTATTACACAGCCAATAACACTCACTGTCCGTCACCCTGTCACTGTGAATGCTAGTGGGGACAGAAGGTGAGGATGAAATGGACTGGCTATACATGGTCCGTCAGCTTCCTGTGACTGGAACAAGCAGCTGAAATACCCACTTCGTAAAGAGGAAAGGTTTATTTGGGGCTCAGAGTTTTGGGGGTGTCAGTCCATGACTGACTGGGCTGTTGCTCTGGGCCGGTGGCAGCTCAGCACATCGTGGTTGGAGCAGGTGACACATCAGGCCCCTTCACCTCAGGGGTGGGGCAGAGGGGAAAGGAGTGACCAGAGCCCCACAGTTTCCTTGAAGGCCTCGCCCCCACCCCCCCAATGACCTGGACTTTCCCCTCGGCCCTACCTCGTGAATGTTCTGCCACCTTTCAACAGTGCCAAGCTGAAGGCCAGCCTTTAAGACATGGGCTTCGGGGGGACATTCTGATTCAAGCCATAGCCTGACTGCTTAAAGATGAATAGAGCAAAGAAAGGTGAGAGAATCGCTTAAAGCAGACCTGGAAGAGGTGAGGGAGCAACTCATGGAGAGAGCTGGGCAGACAGTGCTCCTGAGAGAGGGACCAGCAGGGAGGACGCAAGGGGTGGCTTGGTGGAAGCAGAGAGGGGGAGGGGGTGAGACGTGAAGTGGAGAGTTAGCAGCAGTGACTGCCTACGAGTGCCCTTTTGAGCCTCAGCTGCAGCCAATCCAAACTTAACAGGCATGCGAGAGACAGGAAACTGGACTAGAAATAGAAGAAAAAACAAACCCAGGAATGACACACAGACAATAGAATTAAGTGAATAAGCACATTTAAACAGCGATGGTAACAAGACCCAGGTGTTCAAAAAGAGGGGGAATGCATGTGCAGGATTCAGAGAGTCAGGGGAGGGTTAAAAATGGCCCAGTGACTTCCACACATGAAGGATGCAGTGGATGAGATTAACAGCACACATCAGACCCTCCAGAAGGAAAGGCTAATGAATGTGAAGACCTACCATGGAAAAGGTAACAGCAGGAAGTCAAGAATCAAGGTGAGGGCCAGGCGCAGTGGTGCATGCCTGTAATCCCAGCAGCTTGGGAGGCTGAGGCAGGAGGATCTCGAGTTCAAAGCCAGCCTCAGCAACTTAGCGAGGCCCTAAGCAACTCAGTAAGATCCTGTCTCTAAATAAAATACAAAAATAGGGCTGAGGATGTGGCTCAGTGGTGGAGCGCCCCTCTGGGTTCAATTCCTAGTACCAAAAAAAGAATCAAGGTGAGGGACAACACCAAGCTACTTCTTATACATGTGATCAGAGTCCCAGAAAAATTAGTAAGAGAACAATGACAAACTTTTCTTTCTCTTGTTTTGTTTTGTTTTGTTTTCTTTTTTTCTTTTTCTTTTTGGTACTGGGGGTGGAACCAAGGGACACGTGGCCACTGAGCTACATCCCAGCCCTTTTTATTTTTTATTCCGAGACAGAGTCTAAGTGGCTGGAGTTGGCCTCAAACTTGTGATCCTCCTGTCTCAGTCTTCCAAGTCAATGGGATGATAGGCGTGCACCACCACACCCAGCCAAGACAGAAAAAGAGAAAACAAAAAGATAGAACAAACAGAAAACAAATGAAAGAATGATAGATTTAAACTCATCAATATCAGTAATCACATAAAATGTAATTAGTCTTAACATCCTAATCAGAAGGCAGAGATTGTCAGACTGGATTACAGGGGTTAAAAAAA
Organism: Glaucomys volans; assembly: GCA_020662805.1. Taxonomy (NCBI): domain Eukaryota; kingdom Metazoa; phylum Chordata; class Mammalia; order Rodentia; family Sciuridae; genus Glaucomys; species Glaucomys volans. The sequence continues at coordinate 692,430 of JAJEJO010000768.1, read as the reverse complement.
GCAAAATCCAGGGCCAGGGATATAGCTCAGTTGGTAGAGTGCTTGCCTCACAAGCACAAGGCCCTGGGTTCAATCCCTAGCACCACAAAAAAAGAAAAAGCAAAATCCAGTGATTTTTGTCTCCAAGATAAACAAGTTAAACATGATATCAAGGGCAGATTAAGTGTAAAGGGATGGAAATTATATACCATGCTGATACAGGCAGCATTCCATTTCCATGGGTTTCACATCTCCAGATTCAACCAACCACAGAATGGAAATAATTGGGAAAAAGAAATTGCATCTTCTACAGAACATTTTACTGTATGTTTTACTGGGTATCAAGTAACCTAGGTATGACTTAAAGCATCTGAGGGAATGCATGTAATCATGCAAATACTCTGATATTTTATATAAATTTTCATCAGCACATTTGATAACCACAGAAGTCCTGGAACCAGTCCTCAACAGATACCAAGGGGTGATTGTACTGATCCAAAGAAAGCTATAGTGATGACTATAATAACGTCAAAGTAGATTTGAGAGCAAGACACATCACCAGATACAGAGCCGTTCAACATGGGAAAGAAGTCAATTCCTCAAGAGAACACAGAAATCAAAGAACACCTGTGCACCTGATACTAGAGCTTCAAAATACATGAGGAAAAAGCTGATAGAAATACAGAGGCACTTCCACACTTATAGGTGGAGATTCAACTTTCCTATTTGAGTCATTGATAGAACAAAAAGACGGAAAATACAAGGATCAGGTAGATTTAAACAATGCTGTTAATAAATGGGACCTAACAGACATTTGGGAATATTCTGCCACACAACAGTGAATGTATATTTTTTTTCTAGTGCTCATGGAGCATTTACCAAGATGATAATCTAGACCAGGAAGCAAGTTATAATAAATTTTAAATGTATCAAATCATATAAAGCATATTATCTGGCCACAAGAAAATTAAATTAGATAGTAATAATTACAATATATCTGGAAAGTCTCTCCAAGTATTTGGAAACTAAATATCATACATTTTTCTTTTATTAGTGCATTATAGTTATACATAATAGTTGGGTTCATTTTGACAAAATCATGCATGCATGGAATTTGATTTCCCTCCCCTTCTCCCTCCCCCTGTTCTTCTTTCTCTACACTACTGGTCTTCCTTTCACTCATTTATTTATTTAGTTTTGATTGGAGCATTATAGATATACTTAAAGATATATACATGCATAGTGTAATTTTGTCAAATTAATTCCCCATTTCCTCCCCATTTCCATCCCTTCTCCCTCCCTCTTGATCTCCTACTCTGCTGATCTTCCCTATTTATTTATGATATTTGACCCCCCTTTTATTCCCTTATTTCACTCTAGCTTCCACACATGAGAGAAAACATTCAACTCTTGATTTTCTGAGTCTGCCTTATTTCACATAACATATTCTCCAGTTCTGTAATTCCAACTTCAACATATGTAGGATCTATATATCGATGGCAAATGCCATCCTTTCGTTCTTCTTTAAGGCTGAGTAAAATTCCATTGGGCATATACATCACATTTTCTTTATCCATTCACCTCTCGACAGGCATCTGGGCTGGTTCCATAACTTAGCTATTGTGAATTGCACTACTATAAACATTGATGTGGCTGTATCATTATTGTACTAAACAGCAAATTTTTTTAAAGCCATGAGTCAAAAATATTTACACGGGAAGTAAGAAAATATTTTCATCTGAATAAAAATGAAAATACAACATAAAAATACATGGTTTAAACACTAAAGCAGTGTTTAAAGGGAAATTTACACTTTAACACTGATAGTGGAGAGGTACACAGATTTACATTCAATGACTTCAACTTCCAACTTAGGAATGATGAAAAAAAAAAAAAAGAAAGAAAGAAAAGAAAAATTGAACCCAAAACAGTAAAAGGAAATAAAAACAGAAAATAATTAAATGTAAAAGATAGAGAAAAATCAATGGAGCCAAAATCTAATTCTAGAGAATATGAATAAAATTGATAAATCTCTAGTCAGATTGATCGAGGAAAAACAAGAGAAGACAAAAATGACCAATATCAGGAGAGACAGTGGACAGCACCATAGATTCTAAATACATTAAAATATTAATAAGTAAATACTATGAACAACTTTATGGCAATAGATTTAGTAATTTGGTTCTGGCCAATGCAATAAAGCAAGAAAAAGAAATAAAAGGTATATAGACTAAAAAAAGGAAAGTAAAATTATAATTTAAAGTGATATAATCTTCTATGTAGAAAATTCTATATAGTCTATTTTTTAAAGGCTACTAGGAATATTGAGTGAATGTAGCAAGACTGTTTGATGTGAAGTAAAATCAGGTATATTTCTACATACCAGTAATAAATAATCAGAAATTTCATTGTATTCATTTTATTTATTTTTTGAGATAAAGCCTCACTATGTTGCCTAGGCTGGTCTCAAATTATAGGTTCAAGTGATCCTCCCACTTCAGACTCCCAAGTAGCTGGGACAACAAGCATGCACCACTATGCCTGGTCCAGAATTTGAAATTTTGAAAATAATCTACATAA
>JAJEJO010000768.1:673693-689771 GCA_020662805.1 Glaucomys volans | reverse complement strand
GTAAGAAAAGGCCCTGATTTATTTTCCTCAGTAGGTTTTAATCATAGTATCTCCTGGTAGATGGGAAGGAAACTCTGGAACTTCCTGTATGGCTTCAGATGTGTAATTAGGGTTAGGCGGGGTTCCTGGAGTTGTAAGTCCTGTCCAGAGTTGCTAGTGAGCACTAAGACATCCTGGTGACTATTTGTCCACCCTGACTGCAGCCTTCTAAAATGCAGGGTTTATTTCTATATTGTAAGCAGTTTGTGTCTCCACCCATGCCTAACAAATCATTATTTTAAATAAAAAAAAAATGTTTCTGAATCAATATGGTTTAGCTAAGAATTTTACTTTTATAGCTCTAACTTCATACATACCAGTTTAGTCCTGACAATAAATTGTTTGCTCTAAAAAAGAAAGATTTTATATTAAATTGTATGGTAATAGGCCGGGCACAGTGGCATATGCCTGTAATCCCGGTGGCGGGGGAGGCTCAGACAGGAGGACCCAAGTTCAAAGCTAGCCTTAGCAAGACCCTAAGCAACTTAGTGAGATACTGTCTCAAAATAAAAAAATAAAAATGGGATGGGGATGTGGCTCAGTGGTTGAGTACTCCTGGGTTCAATCCCCAGTACCAAAAAAAAAAAAAAAAAAGAAGTAAATTTGACAAAATATGTGTAAAAGTTTCACATTAAAAAAAAAAACATTATATTGGACTTCATTGAAATTTTATCAGTTACTTATTGCTTTTGTAACAAATTACTACAAATTTAGTGGCTTAAGAAAATGGAAAGTAATTATCTTACTGTTCTGTAAGTCATAAAGGTGACAGGGTCTCCCTGGACTAAGAATCAAGATATCAGCAGGGTCCTTCTTTCTGGAGGATATAGGAGAGAAGTCATTTCCCTCCCTGCTTTTTCCAGTTTCCGTAGGCTTCCTATATTCCCTGGTGTGACCTCTTCCTCCATCTTCAAAGCCAGCTATGACCAGTTGAGTGCTCACAGTGCATCACTCTGACCACATTTTCTGTCTCCCTCAGCTTTTCAAGATTCTTGTGATGATTTGGGCACCCCTCCCCCAGATAATCCAAAAGAATCTCCCTCTCTTAAAATCAGCAAATTAACAACCTAAATTCCTTCTATACTGCTAGTTCCCCTTGGCCATATAAAGTAATACATTCATAAGTCCCAAAAATTGGTCTGTTGGATATATATATGGTGATGTGGTAGGGCAGGTCATTCTGCCAATGACAAAATTTGAATGTTTGCTGTCCAAATGACACCATTACAAAAATAATAAGACAAGACACAGACTGGAAGAAAATATTTGTAAAAAATGTATTAAACCAAGGACTTCTATCTAGAAAATACAGAGAATTCTTATAATTCAAGAAAAGATGAACAATTCAATTAAAAGATAGGCAAAGATTTGAAGAAACATTTTCCAAAAGAAGATATATTGATGGCAAATAAGCACCTGGGAAGAAGCTCAGTCATTAGGTAAATGCAAATTAAAACCACAAAGAGCTACTACTATACACCCTCTAGAATAAATAAAATTCTAGAGATTGACCATATCAAGGATGAAATTGAAATTATAGTGACAGAAAATAGACAAGGGGCTATCTGGAGATGGAGTCAGGAAAGAAAGGTGAGGAGGCATAAAAAACTTTTTGAAAGTAATGGGTATTATTAGTTGCTGTTGTTTTTATGTAACACATTACTACAAATTTAGTATCATAAAACAACGTATGTATGTTGTCTTACAGTTTCTAGGGATATGGACACAGGCTTAGCTGCTCAAGGACCTCTCACAGATCATAGTGAAGGTGTTGGTCAGGGCTGCAGACTCATCTGAATGCTTGACTGGAGAAGGGTCGCTTCCCCTGCCACCTGGTTGTTAGAAGGGTTCCTTGTGAGTTGTTTGACTGGGAGCCTCAGTCTTTCTGGTTATTTTTCTGGAGGCCACCCTCAGTTCTTTGTCATGTGGATATCTGCACAGAACAGCTCATGATGTAGCAGCTTGCTTCATCAAAGCTAGTGAGGGAGAGAGTCTATGGCAAGATGGAAATTACGATCTCATGTAACACAATCACAGAAGGAATCTCCCATCAATCATGCTGTACAGTATTCTATTGGCTAGAAACAAGCCACAAGTCTTGCCCACATGAGGGCATGCATGGCAGGAGATGGGGACAACTGGGAACTATCTTTTGTTTGTTGGCTATGTGTATATTTATGTTCTTGATTGGCCGATGGGTATTGATACATGTCAAAACTCAACAAATTGTGCACATTAAAGCTGTGCATTTATTGCACATCAAGTATACCTCAGTAAAGTTGCAAAAAGTTGACAAAAAACTTGGCAGGTTGGTTATAGAATGATACAGAAAAGCAAAGCACCAAATCCAGCCATGACAGAGGAAGAAAATCTTGCCCTAACAGATATGAAAACTTGTTAAACAACTATCATAACTAAGACAGTGTTATTGATACAGGGAGAGAATAAATAGTCCAGTGGAGCACATTAAAGAACTCAGAGAGAAAGACCCACATGTGTGGAAACTTGATTAACATGAGGTGGCATTCTAAGTCAACAGGGAAAGGATGGGCTTCTAGGTAAACAGTGTAGACAACTGGGTATCCATATGGAAAAAACAAAATTAGATATTGGCTTTACAACACTCACAAAAATAAATTTCAGGTGGAATAGACACCTAAATATTTCCAAGCAAAACTTTAAAACTTTTAAAAGAAAATATAGGTGTCTGTTTATGCCTTTCATCTAGGGAAAAAATTTTAAACAATATATGAAATGTAAGCTACAAAAGAAAAGAATAATCAATCTAATTGCCTTAAAAGTGTACTCTGTACAACAAAACCACCATCTATTAAATGAAAAGACAGAGGAGAAATTCTATATAATTGAACAAAGGATTCATATACATATTATATTTAAAAACTCCACCAGAATTAGAAAATTATGAGCCAAAGAGGCAAGAGATAAAAACAGATCATCCACAGAAGAGAAAGGCCTAAATTCTGCATATTTGTGAAAAGATTCTCAACTTTAACAGTAATCAGTGACATGTATTTAGAAACTTAATGAGTATTTACTCCCATCATTCAGGAACAATTTTAATGTTCGACCCTGGCAAGGAAGTTTTTTTAAAAAAATGAATTCATTCACCTCTAGTTGGAATGTGACTGGTAAAATCATATTGGAAAAATAATTTGGCAATATTTAATAAAGTTGATGATATACAGAGTTTATTCTCCATCTAGATACATATTCTAAAGAAACCCACACAATTGCATTGAAACATAGAATTTATTTCAGCAATGATTTTAATAAAACTCAGAACATAAATGTTCATCAAGAAAATGGGTGAATAAATTATATGTTCATATACTAAGATACCACATAGCAATTAAAAGGAAAGAACCAAAGCTATCCATTGCAATATGGATAAATTTTAAAACCATGATGTAGAGAGGAAAAGAGAAATTTGCAAGATAAAACATTAATATTTATATAAATTTTAAAACATGCAAAGAAATGCTGAATGTGTAATTGAACTATAAATACATGCATAGGAATAATGTGCTCCATATGACTGTAATGTTGTCTGGGAAATACTGGGAAGTGAATAAAATCAGGAAACAGCTCATTGTGGGGTTTAACTGCAGCTGGTAAGTTTCATTTGCAGTATGTCATACAACATGGTGGTTAGAGTAGAGTCTAAAATTCACCAGCTTGAATCTAAGTCCTGGTTCCATTCGTTATAAACTATGTGACCACGAACAGGTTTCTAAACCTTTCTATGCCTCAATTTTCTCATCTGTGAATTAGAAATGAAAATCATGCAGCTTCCTGCAGAGGCTGTGAAGATCACATGAACTATTGTCGTGTTAACAATATAAGCATGTCAATGAAATAAGCATTAGCAATTTAAAAAAAAAATCTGAGTAACTATTAGTCCATTTTTTTTGTTACTATGATGAAATACCTACAGCTGTGTACTTTATTAAGAAAGAGGTTTATTTGAGTCATAGTTTGGGATACTGAAAGTTCAAGATCAGCCCCAACAATTTGGCTTCTGGTGAGGACCGACTTGGATGTGTCACATCAGGGCAGATGGCATCATGGCAGGGGCATCTGTGAGAGGGGGAACTCATAGGGTGAGACAGAAAGCCAGAGTGGGCAGGGTCAGGTTTGCTCTTTCATAACAGCTTTCTCTGGAGATGTAACCGAGGTCCCATGAAGACAGCATTAATCTCTTCTGAGGACAGCACCCCCAAGGACTTAAACGCCTCTCACTGGGCCCCATTTCTTAAAGGTCCCACTACCTCTCCATGGCCACAGAGAACCAAGCTTCCAACACGTGAACCTTTGAGGAACAAACTACATCCAGACACTAAGCAGTAACTATGCAGAAATTTAAAGATTTTTGGAAGTAGCATTACCCTTTCCCTATCCTAAAACAAAACAGGGCAGGCTCCTGTGCAGAGGATAACCCAGAATGCAGAGCCAGAGCCCGAGCAGCATGAGGGGCCACCCATGTGGTGGGAGGGTCGCCTGTCATGGGTGTAAGATGATGAGCAGGAGAGGAGAGGAAGCGCTGGTGTGGGGACTCAGAGGCCAAGCATGGCGAGCAGGGTCTTCACCTAGGGGGACAGCCCAAAAAGGTGCTGGTCCCCAGGACAGTGAGGAAGGCACTTGCCTGGGTGTCAGCACCCAAACGGTGTGAGCAGAGCTTACACTTCAAAGAGCAAATGGGATCCACAAACCTGCACATGGTGACAAGATATCCTCAGACAGTGTGACCCAGTGGGGACATCAGAGCCTGGGCAGAATGAGGTTGTTGATCCCTGGTCTCAACTTATATAAACAAACAGGAGCAGGACTGGCAACAGGGATAGGAAATGGTCACTTACTGGGGGAATGGATCCAAGAAGAAAGTATTTTAATTATAATGGGAACCATGTTTCTCTGTGCTGGATAGAGGAGGTGCAAGAATGGAAAAGAGAAAAGTGGAAACAGCCCTGTGGTGTTGGGTTTGAACAGAAGGTACTGGTAAACACACACAGACGTATTGAGTCTATTCACCAAAAGTTCACCCCTATAGCATTGAGCACACTTGGCAGCCAGACTGAAGCTTCTAAATACCATTTGCCACTAACAGACTCCAGGGCTCTTTGAAGAAGTGACTGCTTTCAGAGATGGGGCAGAGATGTGCAGAATGAGCCTAGACTGTCTTGTGCAAAGGCAAGGAAGTGCTCAGAGAATGTTGGGAACATGCCAAAAGGACGCAGAGGTCAATTTGTATCAGAGGACACTTTGGGGACAAACCACATTCAAAATACAGAATGTTAACACCAGATTTTGACTTACTGCGTAAAAGGGAAATCAATGAGTCTAAACCAGAAGTCAGCAAATAAGGGACTGCATATAAAATCCAGCCTGCTCTCTGATTTCAATGAGCACAGCTAAGAATAGGGAGGGGGTTTGCTTGTTTTCATTTGGGCTTTGGGTTTTGGGTTTTGTTTTTGTTTTTTCAGTGTTGGGGATAAGAATGTTTTTAAATAAAGGAATATTTGCAATCAATTTGATAACAGGGAACACATAACTTCAAATCAGATGTTCTCCCCCTCCTCTAAAGAATTTCATTCTTACCAGTAGACCTGCATTAGAAAATCAATTGTCCTCAATAAATTACTATATTTTTAATTTTCCCAGTGAAACTCTTGTGGACTTTTTTCCCTCTCTCTTGTTATAAAAGTACATATGCACCCAGCTCAAATCCGGGTGCCCCCTCCAAAAAAAGAGTACATATGCAGCCTAGATTTTGACCCTTAGACCTCAAAACCTAAAATGTTTACAATCTGTCTCTATACACAAAAAGATTGCTGATACCTGGTCTTAACTAATATAAATAAATAAATGGGCAAATTTCATGTCTAATGAGGAATGGGACATATTAATAGTCTTGAACTACTATCCTGCAAAATACTTTAAAGTTGCAAGGGAAAAAGGAAAACATCGTAGTGGAAAAGCCTAGAAGACAGAGATGTAAGTGATCAAAGCAAACATCTTTAGTAATGGGACAAACTGTAACTGAGCTCCTCCTGACAGGCTGTGGTGAGAACACAGAGCACTCCTGTGATATTCCTGCCCAAAAGACATAAACTGAATCTAACCAGGGAGAAGCAAACAAGCCCACACTGAGGGACCTCTGTAAAATAACTGGCCTCTGATTTTTAAAAGTGCCAAGGTCACAAAAGTCAAGAGAAGACTGAGAGACTGTTCCAGGCCAAAGAGACAGGACAGTCAATTGCAACATGTAATTCTGAACTGAATATACTTGCTGGAAAGGAGATTTGGGGACAAATTGCAAAATATTAATGAGGTCTGCCGGTAAATAGATGGAAATGGAGGACATCATGCTAAGTGAAATAAGCCAGACCTAGAAACTGAAAGATCAAATGTTTTATCTCATATACAGGAGGCAGAGTAAAAGAAAGGAAAGGAGAGAGGGATAGGATATCATAAGGATATAGGGAAGATCAGTAGTGTAGAAGAAGATCCAGAGGCAGAGTGGAGGGATGGGTAAGGGGAGGCCATGCAGAATGAACGCTTAAAAAATCATGCTATGTACATATATAAATATACCACAGGGAATTTCACTATTATGTATAAGTAAAAATGGCCAATCAAATATAAATAGACAAGTACAAGGAAGTCTAGCAGAGTAGAGGAAGGAGAATAGGGGAAGGGAGGCAGGGCGGGAGGGAAAGGGGGAATTGTGAACTGAGATTGAATCCATGCACGTACAATTTGTCCAGATGAACCAACTATAGTTATGTATAACCATAAAACTCTAATAAAAAATGTTAGTGGGGTCTGGGTTTTTAAAGGTGGTGCATATCATCACTGTTTCCTGATTCCCGAGGTGGTATTGTAGTTATGCATTATGTTGTAGAATGTCCTTGTTTGTGGACGATACATATTAAATTCTTCAGAGATGCTGGAGCATTGGCAATTTACTCTTAGTAGTTCAAAGGGATAAAAAGGCTTTGGTACTGTTTTTGCAACTTCCTTGTAAATTCGAGATTATCTCAAACAAAATTGAAGGTTTTGATAAAGTTAGAGAGTTTTCTGCTATGCTCACTTCTGCAGGCTCCCTTAGAGTTCTGGCCAATGAGATCTCAGCAAGTAAGGAATTCATGGGAAAGCTTGTGCTTGCCTGATGTAGACTACAATCCTGCCACCCCTGCCTGGAACCTTCATGCAGAGCATCTGGACTTACAACCTAGGTGGCCAGGGTGAGCAGGAGGGCCCTTATACTAAAGAAGGAGAAGAAGCTCAAGAGATGCAAAAAAAAATGGAGGGTATTCATGGCCCTTTGCCCTTGTCCTTCCATGTCAAAGTGACCTTACAGTTATGCTCATCACGTACTCTTCTTTCTCAACCCATAAGCTTTAAGTCACACTACCCCATATAGACTCAGTTACAGATAGACATGGATACATGTAACAAGATGCTAAAAGGCAAATCTTTCTCCCTCAGTTTTGACTGAAAGTCCAAAGGTTTAGCACAAAACAGGTGATGCAAAATAACCCCAGATTCCAAAGTGAGGGACTGAGCCATCTATGCAGGATGTGCAAAAGAGATATCTGAAAACCCATATTACAGCTGTAAGCATATCGATCACCTTGAGCCTGCAAAAGGTTGAGACTGAAGGAAGAGGTGAGAGAGAGAAGCGGGGGCAGGATAAGGGGTGGAAGAGAAGCTTACCTCTCTCAGCAAACCAAGTGACTGGACTGGTAAGCAGCCACCTGGTACAGCACTCAGGCCTTCAAAGATGTGGAAGGCAAGAGGCTGTGGCTGGGCTACCTGCCTTGAGATAGCAGAGGAGAGAGATTGTGCTGGGCCATAGCTCGACTCCCATGACAGTGGGGCCAAAATGCTGGTAGGAGCCTGGAATACAGATGGCAGCCTGGGGCTCTCTATAAAGAGATTATGCCCATGGTAAACACTTGGAGGGACCATGGTGCCCCTACAAGAGTCAATGTGGTGTGGACCAAAGAGTGCTCAGGGTTTACAGGAAGCATGATGACGGAGCAGCTGGAGGAAAAGCAGAATCTGCACTACGGAAGCTGTCATCAGAGGGAGGCAGCAGGGGCATCCCCAAGAGACCCCTGTAAGACTGGAAAGAAGTCAGGTTTAAACACCTGCCAAGGTCAGCAAATACTAATACTACTATCTGTCAAGTAAGACCTTTCCTGTCCCTTTCTTCTCCTCCCCAGTCCATCACTGGAGGATGGGAGGCAGACTTGTGGTGGTGTGTGTGTATGGGGGACACAAGATGCATATGTGGGAGAATAGAGAACAGGCCCCCCACCATCCATCCTGCCCCACTGCTCAAATACATCAGGACTGAGAGAGAGGAGAATTTGTAACAGCCTAAGGAACCTGGAGTTTAAACCCAATTGAAAGGCAATAGCTGATGTTCCAGGAGAGAGGGGATAACACAGGACCAAAGGGGCTACACAGACAAGAGGAAATGGGCCCCCAGTGGAGGGGAGCGGGAGAGGGCTGCTCTTGCCCTGTAGCTGGCAAGCGTGGGTGTGAGTTGGCCGAGGTGGTAGTGGGTCTCCAGGCAGGCCTGAGCCTGCGCTGGGGGCAGGCTTGGTTCACCCAGCTGTGGTTTTCCTCTGGCCTGTCTGCTTTCTGGGGAATGCTGTGGAATAAGCTCCCTATCTAAGGTGAGGGGGTTCCTGGGTAAGTGCATTGGAGGCAGACAAGGACAGTGCACAAGGGGGTGACCAAGCTGAAGGGCAACAGGACCCACACGAGGTTAGAAAGGAAGTGAAGGCAGGAGCAGGTGGGGGACACTAAGATGTCAGAGACGGCACAGCCAAGGTCCCAATGAGGATGACGAATTATGGCAATGATTGTGACTTGTAGATGTCCATCACAGACAATCCTAAAATGGAAGAGACAAATAAAACTGTCCAAGCCATGCGTTTCCTCCTCCCCACCCTCTAAACTCTTCCTTTCTGATGATCTGTTGTTCTGACCCTGCTCTTCCTGGGATGTTCTGGGCATCCTTCAGCCAGCTGCTGGAGTTGTGGACTCGACTCCAGTTCTTGGCCCTGAAATACCTTAATTGGATCCTTAATTGGATGTCCCTACACAGCCTCCCATCCCATACGCTCTTTTTTCAAAAGCTCAGAGGCCAGGGGTGGGTGCATAGCCTCCCTTGACCACAGTTGGATAAAATCTTCTCTCTTCTCTCTTTCTCTCTCTCTTTCTCTCTTCTCTCTCTCTCCCCACAACCTTCTCCCTCTCCCTATCCCTCTCCCTCTCCCATGTTTCCCATGAGAGAGTTTTGGAGAAAGAAGAAGTATCCCAATTCCATCAGACAGAGTCCAGGGAATTGGGGAAAATCTTACCATCACAGACCCTCTAGAACCTTCCAGCTGACATGGCAAAGAGCTGAGAGCCTGAGACTCAAAAACGCCAAGGGTTCTTCTTAAGCACAAAGGTGTCAGTGGGGACAAACTAGACATTCTTGAGTTATTTGATTATATAAGTCAAAACTTAGGGGCTGGTGTTGTGGTTCAGTGATAGAGCTCTTGCCTAGCATGTGTGAGGCACTGGGTTCGATTCTCAGCACCACATATAAATACATGAATAAAATAAAGATCTGCCAAAAAAATAAATAAATAAACCAAAATGTACACCATTAGGAGCTGCCGGGCCAGGTGGGCCCTGCTCACCTGTGTGTCCAGTATTCTGGTCAGGTACACATGGCTGGTAGAACCACAAAACCGCAGGGTGTTTTTCAACCTCGTTCTTGCCTGAGCAGGTGTCTCCTCTGTCTTCTGAAGACAGACCTTAAAAAAGTGGAGCCCTCTCTAAACCTCCCGTAGTGATGTGGCTTTGGCATCGGATGGGAGTGGTTTAATGTGGACACATTCATTCTTTGACTCTAAGTAAAAGAGGGACTGTGGCCATGGAGCTCTGGAGCCTGCCCATACTGGCTCACAAGAACTGACTGTTAGATTTTCCAGAACTTTGTGAACTGTTATTAAAGGCATACATCATTTGAAATTAAATTATATAAACTTACCATTACATCACAATAAAAACAAAGGTTAATAAATACTCAAAACTCATCACTTGTTAATTATTTTCACTCTACTTTATCAGTATTGATGCTTTTAGGGTATGTCCCCGTTGAGATAGTATAGAATGGAGTGCCACCACACATCTCTTCCTAACTCTGGGGTCAGTGACTTCATCTTGGAAATCTGCACCCCACCCTGTTCCCAGAGAGCACACTGTCAGACTCCAGGGGCTCACAGAACTGGGTTAACATGGCCACGGCCTCAATCCACCTCAGGAGCCTGCCATTTTCTCCACCCTGCACAGTCTCCTCCAGCAGGGAGAGGGTGATGCCGCCTTTACTTACTGGGAGGGCATCTTGGCCAGATGGTCTCCCTCAGTCAGCGGTGCTAAGGAGCTGGCTAAGGAAATATTTTCCCAACTCTGCCTGGCTTCCTTTTCGAGCGGAACAAAACTGGTCCTGAGACACGCAGGCAGTAGGTAAGTAAACAGAGCCGCTGTGATGGGAGTTCCCGCTGAAAGACAGAAAACTCATGAGTCTGGTCTGTATAAAGAGAAGGCTTATGGATTCAGATTTTCCTCCTGCCTGCCCTCCCGTCTCTCTCCTACAACAGGACCCTGTCTGTTTGCGTCTCCCTCCCCACTGCCCAGGGACGTAACCAGCACCTGGCTGTTCTTTGGCTCTGGTACAGAAGCAACTTGCTGCTTTTGGGACACTTGTTTCCCACAGGAGAGCTCTTTACCCCCTCTGTTCATGGTCACATCACCTCGCCTCATGGGACTCTCAAGGGTCTCCTGCTCTGAGTTAGAATAACCCCCTAGCCCTACTCCATTCAAAGTCAGGCCATCACTTGAGGGTCAAGGACAAAGATGGGGAACTAGCAGATTTAAGAATTCAGCTAGATTTCCAACCTTCCCCCAAAATACCTGATTCCCTTGCCTGCCCCCAAATTTAATTTGCCATAAAGATGCCCTGTGAGCATTGACTTTATGTTAGTATAGGCTTGAGACTCTGCAGAAATGCTTCTGGATATCAGTTTCTGAGCCAGATGTGGTGGCGCATGCCTATAATCCAAGCGACTTGGGAGGCTGAGTCAGGAGGATCGCGAGTTCAAAGCCAGCCTCAGCAACTTAGCAAGGCCCTAAGCAACTCAGTGAGACTCTGTCTCTAAATAAAATACAAAATAGGGCTGGGGATGTGGCTCAGTGGCCAAGTGTCCCTGAGTTCAATCCCTGGTTCCAAAAAAAAAAAAAAAATCAGTTTCTGTTTGGTCAGATGTATATGTTAGGGTGTGGGCTTTTGTGAACCTGAATGCTTGCAACTGTGCATGCGTGTAGGCGGGCCTGTGTGAGTGCCATTTTGGAAATGTGTGTGTGTTGGAATGTGTATAGAATTATATGTGTGTGGTGGTGTGCTCTTCTGTCTGCCTTGCCATATGCAGTTGTGATTGTGTGTGTGCAGGAGTAAGTCTTGTGGCTTTGACAAGCCTGGTTGAGATACCTGGAGAACATCATCATCTTCTAAAAATACAGGAAGTGAAAGACTTTGAAGAAATGATGGGAGAACAAAGAAAAGCAATTACACACACTTAAATGCACTTTTTAAAAAACCCATTGTGTTCTCCCAAGCTTTGCGTATAATGGGAAAATGACCAAATACTTGCAGTGATCTTGCACGATAGAATTGTTGACTTTCCAAGGGGAGGGTTTGTTTCATCCCTGGGTTCAAGCTAAAAGCACTTGGAGGGAAGGTTGACCAGCGGGGGGAGGGGTAGGATGGACGTACCCAGCTGCAGCCCGCTTCCCACCATCACAGGGTGGAACTTATCTCTAGCTGTGGATCCATTTGGCACACAAAAGAAGGACCATGCCCTTCTTCCTTTTGAGGACAGAAAGACACAAAGCAGACGTGAGCTCTCATGTAGCACAATGAGGTAGAATCAAGGGAAAACGTCTGCTTTTTTGTAGGGGCCACGAGATTTGGTAAAGGCTCTCTGAAGTGTGTGTGAAGCTTTTCTCAGGGATTCTAAGAGCAGACTCAGGCTTTCTCAGTTGAATTAGAATTAGGATCATGGAGAGCTGGGTGTAGCGGTGCATGCCTGTAATTCCAGCCTGTCAGGAAGCTGAGGCAGGAGGGTCACAATTCAAGGCCAGCCTGGGCAACACAGTGACACCCTGTCTCAAAATAAAATAAAAAGGGCTGGAGATATAACTCAGAGGTAGGGTGCTTGCATTGTATACTTGAGACCCTGGTTCTGTCCCCAATACCACACACACACACACACAGAAAAGAAAGAAAAGATTAGGACCACAGAGGTGAATATATTCAGCAAGCTAATAGAACATAAGAACTAATGTTTATCAGGTATTTATTATAATAGCATGGATCAAAGACTGTGTATCTACTCATTTAATTTCCACCACAATTGTGTAAGGACAATTATTATCCTTATTTCACAGATGAGGAAAATGAGACACAGAGAGGTGATGACACTTGGTCAAGGTCACACAGCTAGTAAATGATGGGCCCAGGAGTCACACCCAGGTGTTACAGCTCCAAGGTCCCTGCTGTAGCCATTAGGCTGTCCTTGTCCTGCCAGCTCAGTTCCAGGGCTCTCCATGTCACTTCAGAGAAGTTAGTGTCTCCTCCTACTGCTCACATACAGAAGGCTAGGGCTGAAATGGGGGTCCATCAAGGTTCCTAACTACCAGATGTGTTGTCAGGTGTGTGCATTGATTCCATTAACAGCCCAAACTAGAAGGGATCCTGTCCTCAGAGATTTGAGGTTGGCAATTGTGGTGCATAAGAACTGCCAAGCTCCTCGGCCGTCACAATCAGCAGCAGTCCTCAATTACAATGCCTTGACGCTGGTGTAGCCCCTGCTCTGCTCTTTCCCCTGGGGTCACAAGTGTATCTTAAACAAAATCTGCCCTACCCACCTGATTCTGTCTCCTTGGACTCTGTTGAGTGGGCCAGAGGTGGCCCAGTGGCACCTGGCTCCACAGACCACTGAGATGCTCAGATGCTTGCTCTCAGGATTTTGAGCTGGGAACTACTGGGAGGAGGAGGTAGTTAACAGTGAGCACTGAAGTGGAAACATAGTATACAGAGAAGGGAAAGGCCGTGGTGGTCACGGGCAAGACAAGGCTATACGGGAACAGAAACCCAGAGTGAACAGAAGCTGTAAGGAAAAGAAGACCCAGAGAGAGGTGAAGACATCATGGTGAAGAGAGAGATGGAAGATGTGGCTGAATCCCAGTAGCCTCCTGGCTCAAGTTCAACCCAAAGCAGGTGAGTAAGCTCCGTGCAACCTACCGGCCTACTTGGGACACCAAAAATTTCTATTTATTTATGCTTTTAAATATAGTGCTAGAATTCAATATCAGTCTTGTGTTGCGTTGTGTCCCAAAATGCCATTGGGATAGAGGAAAAATTAGCAATGGTAGAACACATTTGGATCCCATGAGGCCAATTTTATCTGTGCCTGTAATAAGTAACCACCTCTCACTTATAATAGTAGTTGTAACAAATACAGATTACTCTAGTGCTTTACTTGCCTGAAAAATTATGGTAATATGCAAATTTAGTTTTGTGCATATGAATGTCATCTCTCATGTGTGTGGCAGTGGGAAAATGAATGAGAACTGCAGGAATAAATGATCTTATTTAATTTTCACATCTCTCCAGTGTGGATATTCTTATGTGCCATTTCACAGATAATCAAAGTGAGGTTTAAAATATTGAGTTCCTTACCAAAGATCGTGGGGCTAGACCGTGTCAGAGGCAGCTACAAACAGACCTTGATTTCAGATACCACTGGCCTAAAGAACTAGAGATTCTGAAGGTGTCCTCTAGGAAATTGCTAGATCCCGCACAAAACATAAAACACATTTCAATGTCAGGCTTGTGGCAAATAACTCTACAAGAACCAAAAAAGCCCCAAAACCATCCAAATTAAAACCAGTGCTGTGGATGATAAGCATAAGTAAAAAGTGAGTGTAACTCAGATTACAAATGCTGACCTCTGGAGACTAAGCTTGGACCATCCACAGAGTGTAAGAGTTGACCCCAAGACTCTGAGGGTAAACTAAGGACCCACTCAGGGACAAACAAGTTCCTCGTTCAGAGTACCCCTAACTTATAGTAGAAGCAAAAGTAAATTATCACTGAAGATAACATCTTCACTTTAGTTCCCTAGAATTGTGGAAGATTAAAATCAACCAAATATGAGCTCACAATCAAAGATTACCAAGCACACTCAAAATTAACCACCATAGTTAATAGTTCTAGATCTGATACTGTATTACAATAATTCCTTTCCAGGAAATTCTTCTCAATTCTTCTGGGATTTTTTCCTGCCTCAACTCCTACTTCCAAGATCAGAACATTTCTGCAAAAAAGAAAAAAAATGTCATTTGCATTGGCTTATATTTGAGGGCAATCCAGAGCCTAACCCTTGGAAACTGTCCCGTATGAAAAGACCCAAAGAGACCATAACATCAGTCACTGTACCCTGGTGTCCAGTCTGCAGCCAAGAGGGAGGTGAGAGCTAGCAGGGGAAGACCCGGACCCTTTCTGGAAACCATTTGTGCTCCCTCAGAGGCCCAGCTCCATCAGCACTCTACCTTCAGATACCGTGTTAGTAGAGTTACAGAACCTGTGAGCACAGCACCAATGAACTCAGTGTCCCCTGCAGTCCTGGGGCTGGTTGGTTTTGCCTTCCACTTTCCCAAGGTCAGAAATTACTTTGTAGTTCACTTGGCTCTGTTTGCCTTTGGATTGGGACTGGGATAGCTTTTAACTAAAGATTTCTTCTCCCTTGAAATTCACCAAACTCTCATCTAAGACTCCAGGCCTTAGATCTCCAATCCCCTGCTCCCTTCCCTCCCCTGAGAACCAGCCCTGAAGGTTGATTGATTTGCTTAACACAAATTTGAAAGGCAGCCGCCTCTCTTCAGCTAACATCAGGATTCATTTGTGTTCTTTCTCTCTGGGGCTGGTGACTGTGTCATCTCAGTAGCTGGTGCCAGTCAGCTTAGAGGTACATCACCTTTGTGTCACTTCCATCCAACTACCCCCAGGATGTCGCTCCCCTTCCTTTTCCCAGCTTAACCCCTCAGAAGCAGCCCCTGTGTTCCTGGTTGCCAGTCCATCTCAGTGGGTTTGTAGAGCAGAACTATGTTGTATGAGGGAATCAGGGAGAAGGAGCCAGAGGCCTTCAAAGGTAGCCCTGTGACCCAGGCAGCATGGAGCCTGGGAGCGTGTGGCAGGAGGAAGACAGGATGCAGGATGAACAGGAAGAACAGTGGCCGGTGGTAGAGTCTGAGGGCAAGGAGGGCAGCAGGAAGTCCTCAGTCAAAGAAGGAATGCAGGGCTTATTAGTGACAAAGACATCTGTCTCAGGGCCCCTTCTCTACACCCTGCCATGCCAGGTCCACTATGACTAGTGCTAGAAGCCGACATTATGGTGTCAAAGTCACATTTGTGAACTTGGCCTACTCACACCCCTACAGAGATGGCTATCATCCACATTGACCCCTTCTGCAATACATCAAAGTATTCACATTCCTTCCAGATGATTAATGAGGTGCAAATGCATTCAAACGCCTAGGCAAAGTCACAGTCCTTGTGTTCATCAGAAACACCTGCAGAGATTGTTAAAATTACAAACACAGAATGACTGAATTGGAATCTCCAGAGGCACAGTCCCCCTGGCTGTGTCCACAATGCTACAAGTGATCCAGATACATGTAGAAATTCGGGAACTAGCCTGTAATCCCAGCACTTGGGAGGCTGAGTCAGGAGGATTGCAAGTTCAAAGCCAGCCTCAGCAACTTAGCAAGGCCCTAAGCAACTCAGTGAGACTCTGTCTCTAAATAAAATACAAAATAGGGCTGGGGATGTGGCTCAGTGGCCAAGTGTCCCTGAGTTCAATCCCTGGTTCCAAAAAAAAAAAAAAAAAAA
>JAJEJO010000768.1:652161-673593 GCA_020662805.1 Glaucomys volans | reverse complement strand
AAGTAGTGATGCTAACTGGCAGTTACTAATCATTGAGTATGTGCTAGGTACCATTTCTAAGAGCTTTATGGCTTTACCTGAGTTCCTTCTCTCAAGAGAGGTAGGTACTACTTAGTGACATAGGAGAAGAAAATTAATAGCAGCCCTGGAACCTTGGGGAAGAAATAGAGGGCTTTTTACACAACCAACCCTAGGAACAGAAAATGCCTCAGATTTGCATGTCTGAGGCACCAACCAGTCCAAGACTGCTTCCCACGGCCTTCCTACTAGAGCAGGTGGCATGGAGGGGCTGCCTTCCCATTGCTTCTCTCCCTTGCCAGCTCTGCTTGAATCCCAGAAGCCCTGAGGCCAGATCCTCAGCCTCAGTCTGCCACACAACATTTGTTTGGGTCTTGCATACTAATTGGCTCCACTCTGCAGCTCCAGGGACTTAATTGTGAGCCCAACACGACCTCTTCTGTCCTCAGATAGGAATGTGCACAGGCTTGTCACAGAAACTTGGGATTGTCTGGAAGACAGGCAGCTAGAGGGTGGGGGGTGCCTGTGCTGATGCAGGGTTGTCTTCTGAAGGAAGCTCCAAAGTCAGGAGGCCCAGCCAGGGCCACCGAGGTCAAGAAGGCAGAGGTGTCTCATGAATTTCCCCAATGGAAAACCAGGTGTCCGGACACGAGATGGAAAATTTAATGGATCTCCCAGATCTTGCTATTTTCTCTTTCTTCTGGTTTCAGACACTTCCCAAATGACTTGTCCAGGCCTGGCCTCAGAGCCTGGATGGATGAGGTTAGGACAGAAAGGTCAGCTTTGCCAAGGAAGTCAATCTTTCTTCTTCCCTGAATAAGGCAGTCCAGGCTGTCCCAGAGGCAAACTGCCATTCCAGCAGGGGCCACAGTGCAGTCCCATGTCTCAGTCCTGGTCCTGAGCAGCAAGGATTTAAGGTGCTCAAGCCCAGTGCTTGGGACTGTGCAATGACCCCTGACTGTTCACACACCCTGGCTTCCGGCTCCAGCTCTGATAACCAGTTTCCAGCCTTGCTCATGAGGCCAGTTCCTTGCACCCTGAGGACCCAGTCCTCTCCACCAGTCATAGGAGAGCCCCCATCAGTGGAATCCCTGCCTCTGGAGCTGTCTGACATCCTGGCCCTTCTGCTCCTGCCCAGAGACAGCAAATCCCCATGAGGCCCTCATGGTAGATGTTCTTAATTGATCACATGACTCTTTCCTACTTTTTCTATCAAAGTCAGATTTTAAAATCTCCCTTCACATGGAACACTAGACAGCCACTACCAATCCATTAGACCCAGCATGGGAGCCCAAAGTTATTCACCCTCCTTCCTTTTTTTATTTCTGTCCCATGAGTCAAAGTCCTGCCAGCAGCAAAAGTCCCTCAATGGGCTGTGCTGCCACAATTCTGAATCACATCAGCCTGTGGGTCCCACATCTCTGCTGGGTCCCACCTGCAGGACAAACAGTCCACTCAGCTTTCAGGTACACAACTCCAGGAGTTTCTGAAACGTCACCTGTTGCATCTCCACCACTGCATCCAGCCTGCTGGGCTAGACCTTCCCAGTCCAGCAGGTGGGTCTTCTAGCAAGGACTGCTCCCATCTCAAGGACAGATCCCTGCTCTTTCCTGTCTCCCCTGCCCTGTCTCATTTCACCAAGAAGTGTCCCAAATATGGCATGAGGCTTAAAGATGCTAATTATGATTTCAGTTCCTATTCCTCCTAATCTCAGAGGGACATTTGTATTATTCTACTCATTTAATAAGAGGGGAATTTTAAGAAGTAAAGACGGTACAGGACCTTCTCTGGCTCCTCATGCAAAGTCGAGAAATACTCCCCCATGAGGTAGAGTGAAGTCCTAGACTGACTGGGACCACCAGCTACATCTAGTTTCTCACCCACTGAAAAAACAAAACAAACAAACAAAAAAAAACCAAAGTGTACCACCTCCATTCACCTTGGGGCACACCCAGCTTCCACCCAGCCAGGAAGTCATTGCATTCCTCTCTCATGCTACTTCCTGCCAAATACAGAGATATACATCAATATGGATTCTGCCCTGGCCTGAAATGGGCTCAAAGCCCTCCTCCTGGGGAGCCCCTGAAGTGTGTCTCTGGCCACATAGACCTCACAATGTAGAGCTAAGATTCCTAAATCTTAAGCTCTGAAATCACCAACAAGCATGTTAACATACAGATTCCTGGGCCCCGCCCTGTTCTAAGAATTCCTTAGATGGGGACCTGAGCTATTAAGACTCCCTGGACCAGTGGCTTTTGAAGCGTGGTCCCCAGAGCAACAGCAGCAGTGATGGCAGTATCTGAGAGCTTGCTAGAAATAAAGCTCCTCCTCTCCACCCCACACTCACTGAGTCGGAGACTCCGGAGATGGGGTGCACCTCCAGGTGACTCCAATGCCCACTTAAGTCTGAGAACCACCCTGGGCAAATCTGAGTAGAGTCAAGTCCAGGAGCCACTGACAACCAGCTCTCTAGAATTCTGATTCCAACTGTGGCCCCTTTGGGTCATTCCAAGCCTAGCTCAAGTGGTAGGACGTCTTTCATCTTCTCTAGGTGACTGATCTGTTGAGAGGCAAGGGCTAGAATAGACAGCTTCTCCGGGGCTGGTGATGTGCCTGGCAGCTTTTCCTGCCGGTTGCTGGACAGCCAGCCAGGCAAAGGCCCTTCTGAAAGGCTCTATTCAAGGCTGCTTGATGAACAAACACCACCGCCTTTTTCCTTTCCCCTGAACCTGGAACTGTGACCAGAACCATTTGTAGTTTCAGTTGTGGCCCCAGGATAGGGACAAGGCAAAAGAAGTTTAATCCTGGGGAGCCAGGCCCTGCCAATATCTTCATTTCAGACTTCTAGACTCTAGAATTGAGAGAAAATAGATTTCTGTTGTTTTAAATCACTTTTCTGGTTATGTTAGGCAACTAATTCCTCCATCCTCCCCCAACCTGGAGCCCATTGGTGGCCTTTCCATGGCTGGCCTGATTCCCATTAGTGTCCTTCGCTCTCCTGCTATCTCCATGAAGTAACAGTTTCCATGTGAATCATGCTCTATAATTTACCAGGCACTGATAAGATCCAAGTACTGACTTGATCTCACTATCAACCTGAACCTGAGGGGTTGAAGTTTTGTTGACCCCCAGTTTATAGAAATGGCCAGAGAGATTAAAGAGATTATTCTCTGATCTCATGATAAATAAGTGGAAGAAGCAAGACTGACCCTAAACACTCTGACTCCTAAGCCTGGGTTCTTTAAAAAATTTTTCTTGGGACATTTAATGACATACATGCACTTAAATTGCAAAAACCACAAATGCAGAGCTCAAGGAAAGCAGCATAACCCACATAGCCACCATGGAGGTCAGGCTGAGAACCTGGCCTGCCCTCTGGGTGCCCCCTGCCTATCACTCTCCCTTTGCTTCTCCCCACAGTAACCACAATCTTCCAGCAGGCCAGTACCTTCCACTGGGCCGTGCATCCCATTCTGGCCTCCGTGTCTTTAAGAATCAATGGAGGCAGCAGGACAGAGACAGAAGCCTGTGTGAGTGCTGGCCCCTGAAGCTAAGCTTCTCTAGGCCTCTTCCCCATCCCTTCCTTGAAGCAGGGGAAAAAAAAAAAAGTACAAACTGATTTTGACATTTCCAGAACCATAAAATGCAGGGATAGCTGCCACTTCTTATTTTTTTGCGGTGCTGGGGATTGAACCCAGGGTCTTGTGCTTTTGAGGCAGACACTGAGCTATATCCCCAGCCCCACTTTTTAAAAAGCAGCGAAACCATGGTCTTTTCCCAGGAAGCAAGGGAAGTAGGGAGGGCAGAAGGATAAATGCAAGGATGAGATGATAGATGGGTTAAACAGACAAAACAGTAATTATCAAGTGTCCAGGACAGCCTGTCTACCATTTCTTTCTCCTGAGATGTCTCTGCTATCCTGCAGGAATCAGCAAGATCGGCTCCAAGATTAGGAGCTTGGCTCATCTTGCCCAGGGGCAGGTCAAAGTACATAGCTTCTCGCTGATCCTTCCTGTGTGAGTTCATGACCTTTCCCTTCTCCAGGAGTCTGGGCTCCTACTCTTGGTGTTGGAGGTCAGGGCAGGAACAGGGGAGAGTAAGAAGATGGGAACGTGTCAGAAAGCTCCAGCCAGGAATCTGAGCGATCATTCCTTTGCCTGACTTCTGGGAAGTCACTTAATGTCCTGGGCTGCAGATCCTGCCCTCTGAAGGGAGATGAAGGGTCAGGTCCCTCTGGGGTGGCGATGGGTTCACACTAATGCAGACATGAGACGCTCACTCAGGCTCCCAGATGAAAAGAGACAAGCCGACAGATCCTTCGGCCAGAGGGCGAGCCTCCAGATTACACGCACCCTGGGGTTACCCCAGGGGAAGACTTGTGCAGCAACTTGTGCAGATGGACCTCAGGCAGGAAAACAAAAAGCTCTGGAGGGACCAGCAGAGCCCTGGGAAAGTGACAGTTCAGCCAGCTGTCAGTTGCAATCAGTGCCACTCTGTTCCATTGTCCTGTCTCTTTTCCTTGGACCAGGTGTCTCAGGTCTTCAAGCTTCTGGGGAAATTCATACTCCTGGGGTTGTTTTCTGGGAAAAAGAAAAAAAAAAAAACCCAGAAAGCTGTGGCCTGAGTTCCAAGAAAACTGGCTTTACAGATTAGGGATGGGAAGCCCTCCACTGAGTTCTAATTCAGCCGCAGAGAATGTGCCTGAGCACGTCACTTCCACCCGGGCCTCTGCTCCTGTGTCTGATGATAATGACAACTTTTTGATTTACTAAGCACAAATGAGGTGCTGTGAACTGGATGTTTAGTACCTGCCCTGCCTACCTCACATGGACCCAATGAAGATCAAATAAAATATATACTTCCTCAAAGAGTTAACACAGAATTACCAACGAGTGGGCACTTGCACTCGTAGGAATATACCCCACAGAATTGAAAACAGAGACTCAAACAAATACTTGTTCACAGATGTTCACAGCAACCCTATAATAGTCCAAAAGTGGAAACAACCCAATTCTCTATGGAGCTCTCAACAGACGTGATAGATACATACAATGGAATAATATTCAACCTTAAAAAGGAAGTAGTGACGCTTGTTATGATTTGGATGAACCTTAAAGACATCACGCTAAGTGAAAGAAACCAGATGCAGGGGTTGGGGATTTAGGTCAGTGGCAGAGCGCTTGCGTAGTATGCACAAGGCCCTGAGTTTGGTCCTTGGCCCTGGGGAAAAAAAAAAAAAAAGCCAGATGTAGAATTATATATTGCATGATTTGTTTTATGAAATATTCAGAATAGGCAAATCCATAGAGACAGAACAGTTTAGTGGTTGCCAGGGAATGGGGGAGGGGCCAGAATAGGGGAATGATTGCTTAATGGGTACTGGGTGTTCTTCCAGGGTGACAAAACCTTGAAACTAGAAATTATGGGTGCACAACATTGTGAATACCCTAGATGCCACTGAATTGCACACTTCAAAATGGCTCATTGTATAGCATATGAATTTTGCCTCAATAAATATATATTGGTTTTTGGAATGCAGTCATCAATGTGCATGGCCCCCAGCTAGCTTCCTCCTCTAAAGTGAGGGGGGTCAGGGAGGCTTGCTTTAACTTTCCTCTAAAAGCACATTGCAGCCATGCTCCGCTACATATGGTTGGATTCCGCCTGCTGGGCCAGTGTTGTTGCCAAACTGCGCCGGCATATGTTATCCATGCACACACTGATGTGCCCACAGGCTGTGGAGCTTCGGAGCACACAGTTCCCACATGGAACGCCCCTCCCCCGTGAGCACTTGGGCCTGAGAGCTCCTGATGGACCCATCTCAAGCAGTCAGGAGTGATCAGCAAATACAATGAGATCCTGTTAACCTCGAACCTCTGTGCACACAGCAGTGCCTGGTCGGGGCTCAAGTAAAGGTGAGCCAGGCTCTGGAGACAGTAAAAGTCACAGGCCAGTGGGAGGCTGCCCGGAGAGGCCACAGTGCTTGTGCAGGCTGAATCTGCCTTCAGCTCATTAACATCGCACCACACTCCCCTGGCACCTCCTCCCACCCTTAAAGGGTCCCGCTTTCCTTTAGGAGAGTCCCTGGAGAAATAGGGGCTGAAAGGGAGCTAGAGCCCTGAAGGGGACATATGCAGCACGTGGGAAGAAGAGCAGCTGGATCACTGCTGTTCTCGGCACTATGCATTGGTACGCAGGCTCCTCTACGGCTAGCACTGAGGTTCTTACTTTATATAAAGATCCCAGCATTACCAGGCGGCCTGGCCCACGCCTGTAATCACAGTGGCTCAGAAGGCTGAGGCAGGAGGATTATGAGTTCAAAGCCAGCCTCAGCAACTTAGCAAGGCCCTAAGCAACTTAGAAAACCCTGTCTCTAAATATAAAAATGGCTGGGGATGTGGTTCAGTAGTTAAGTGCCCCTGGGTTCAATCTCCAGTACCAAAATATATACGTGTGTGTGTGTGTGTGTGTGTGTGTGTGTGTGTATCCCCCAGCGTGGCCAAGCAGATGGGGCTGGCAGAGCAGATGGGACATTGTATTGCTGCTCCTGAATTCCCCAGGAAAAAGCTGCTTTCCTAGACCATCACAGAGCAGGAAACACCAGCCCCACTCCATCCCCCCACCCCCAGGACACTGACATCGAGCAAGTTCCTGGTCACCAAACTCTGGATCAGCTGTCTTACTGCCCCAGAGGCCTCAGACCCTGTTGACCCTCAGGTGAGTGGAGCCAGGTGACACCACTTGGGGTGCAGGTGAGTTCGTGCTGTGGGGCTCCTTCGCCCTGGGTTGGCACTGCAGTTACTGCACAACTGCCAGGGGCCCTGCCAAAGCACTCAAGTTCCCTCCACCTGGTGGCCAAGCCACTCAACTCCCGGATGCCACAGGCCCGTGGTAAGCACCTTAGTGCTTCCTTGCATTTCCCCCAGGCCTGGAAGCTACCGGGGCTTCATGAGAAGCTGCTGGCAGCCAAGAACTGTACCTAGCTCAGTGGCAGCCATGGAGTTGGCCAGCCATCAGGGCACGGACAAGAGTCGGAATGAGGTTTTGTGGGAAGGGACGGGGAGTTGGCACACCATGGTCAAATTACTTGTGCCCATTGCCCTCCCCTGTGTGTCCAGAGATGCACCTGCACACACACACACACACACACACACACACACACACACACCACAATAAGGGGCGAGTATGGATGCCTGACAGAAGCATAAACGATGCAGAAGGGAGGAGAGGGTTTATCAGAAGGTGGTTTCTGTGGTCAGAGTGGCACTGAGCTTAAAAACAGAGTGAAAAGAAGAAGGGAGGAAGGGAGAAGGGATTCTGCAGAAGGAAAGAGGAAGAAAACATCTGACCCCTCTGCCTGCGGCCATCACTGTCCTCCCAGCCCTCCTGCCGTGTTAAACTGGAAGGGGGCTTCACGGAACAGAGGTGAGGGGGCACCAATTAAAGCAGGGGCGGTGTGTGACCCTGTCACTTCTTCCACTCACTTGAATGCTGCCTGCTGATATGTTCCCACACACCCCTGAGCCTCCACAGGCTCCGCCCTGGGTTGCCCACCCCAGTCTCCAAGAACAACAGCTCGGCCAGGCAAGAACGTCTCCCAGCTGCTAACCTTTAGTTCTTCATTTTCTTCCAGAGTGTGTGGCATTTGTTCAAGACAAATCCCACTGGTGGGTGCTGCTGGCTCCTCTCCTCCAACAAAGACCAAGGCCTCTCTGACTTACAGGGCCTCCTCCTACCCCCAGGCCACCGCCCCCTCCCTCCTCCCTTCCTCGGCAGTTCTGAGCTCTCTTCCCACCTGGCCAGGCAGGATGTGTGTCTGGCAACAACTCAGTGTGATTTATCAGACCCTTACTGAGTATCCCCAATGTCCTGGACATGACACAGTCAGAGGAGCTGGTCCCTCAGCAATGTCAGTACGAACCAGGGCCAGATTCACAGAGGAATTAAGCAAGGATACAGAAAGGGGAAGAAAGAGAGTGTGAAAGGAAAGCCCCTTCTCTGCGCCCTTCAGTTCTGTTTCCATGGAAAGCTGGACCTGGAGGAAGCAGAGGACAGGGTGAGGCAGGTGTGGCAGCAGATTGAGTGAATCTTGCTAGGACAGGCCCCGGGATGCAAGGGGGCTCTGGGACCCCATGAGCACATCCTGCAGAGTCACAACTTTCCGGGAGAGCTTTCTTCCATCTAGCGTTCCCCCGAGGGCAGGTGTTGGTTATAATGCGGGTCTCTGGACAAATGCTCAGGGTCATGGGTGCTGCCCTTTCCCACCATTGGTGAGGGTGGGGCCTCAGAGCAAGAGAAACAGGCCTATGGAAATCTGTGTCCTTCCCCAAGGGCACTCACTCACAACAATGACTTCTGACGAACCTCAGGCAGGTGGTGTTGTCAAAAGAACCTTGACCTTGGCCCCAAATTACTCCCCCTGTTCATTCAGAAATAAATTTGTTCATTTATACATACTCTGCCAGACGCTGGGTTTATGTTAAAATCTCAGTGCACAACTGAGCTTCAGTTCATCTCATGTGTTATATGGATATAATTGTAGCCATGTTTCAAGGTTCCATGGAGATCAAATGAAATTACATGTGTAGAGGAGCTAGCCTAGAATCTTAAAAATATTAATTTCTTCTCTCTTCTTGTAGTTTTCCAGAAAGTCACCTCTTTCTAATCCTGGACCCTGCATCCTGGTTATCCCCTTGACCCAGGACACAGTCACTCCTGGGAGACACTGTTCTGTTGAAGTTGATGAAGCTGGAAGGTGGAGAGAGAGGGGCAGGTCCAAAGTCAATGTCGCAGGCCAGGCAGAAATGTCTCAGGAGGGTGAGGCGTGAGAACTCGTGAGGCTGGCTGCAGGCTGGGAGGTGGGGGAGAAAGCAAATTCTCCCGCGAGGATGTGTTTCTTAAAGTGGCTGGAGATCTAAGAAGTGGGAGGTGGGAGAGGGAGTGAATCTTCTGTATCTTGATTGAAGATCAAAACAATTTCTATTCTTGCAAATTCCCTTAGAAATACAGCTTCATGGGACTGGGGAAGGAACTTATTTCTTCCCAAATCTTACCAGGCAGCCTGGCTGAAAGCCACTTGGCAGTGTCTCCAGGAGGAAAGTTGTGGAAGAAGCAACAGTGCCCCCAACACGTTATAGTGACAGACACAGGGAGGTGGGTCTTCAGCTCCTGCGCTGGATGACTCCTCAGTTCAGGTGCATCCATGAGATGGGAAGGGCAGCCCCCCCTGCTCTTCCCCAGGGACTGGGGAGCTGCCTGGCTGAGGTGCCTGGCTAAAACAGTGACGTGCAAATTTGGGGCTTCTGGGAGATTCATAAAGTCCCCAGAGAAACATGGTATGTCTGGAACATCATTATTATTCAAGGAGTTTGGAGGCAGGCTATAAAACATGAATATTTTGTAAAAATGAATAGCAGCAGTGGCGCACGCCTGTAATCTCAGCACTTGGGAGGCTGAGGCAGGAGGATTGCGAGTTCAAAGCCAGCCTCAGCAACTTAGCAAGGCCCTAAGCAACTCAGTGAGACCCTGTCTCTAAATAAAATACAAAATAGGGCTGGGGATGTGGCTCAGTGGTGGAGTGCCCCTGGGTTCAATCCTCAGTACCAAAAAAAAAAAAAAAATTAGCAAATTTTGCATTATTTAAGATCAAATGTGAGAGTTGATTGACTGTTTTGGACACGCCTTCACCACCTAAAATACAAACTCCTCTCTTTTTCTAGCAATTTCATAAGGACTATTGTGGAGGTCACCACACCCATCCTATGTTTCTAGGCAGAACTCTGAAGTCACCAGTCCATCAGGAAAAGGGAGACCATCTGCAGAGATTCTGTTTCATTGACCTGGAGTGGGCCAGACATGGGTGTTTTCCAGAACTGCCCCACTGGTTCTGAGATGCATCCAGGGCTGGGTACTATCCCTCTTATATGATGGGTTGTCCAGTCAGATACCTGGACCCTTTGGGTCTGCTAAATCCTCAGTTCTGATTTTTCCTCTGAATGTCAGGTATGTAGCCTGTTTTCTTCTCCAGCTGCCGGTACCCACATTCTTAACTAAATCATCTTCCCATAGATTTGGATGTGGGGTCCTCCTCTCTACCCCACCAACCAATTTCTGAACAAACACCTAAGATGGGCATTTTATAAGCATCTACTATATGCCAGGTGCTGTGCTAGATACTTAAGATTGTTCTAAAACCACCCAGTGGCCATCCCCATTCTACAGATAAAGACCCTGAAGACCAAAGAAATTAAGGAACATGCTTGGTATTCCTGGGATTCAAACCTATTCTGTCTGACTTAAAAATCTATTTCCTCTCAAGACAATGCCAATGCACTGCCTTCCCTAAACACTTTCCCACTCCCCTTTTTAAAGGGGTTTTCCTTACTTATTTGTAATTGTTTAACTCTTGCTTTACTATAGGTTCCATACACAGGTAAGTAATTAGAAGGAACTAGAGTTCAAGAAATCTCACACATTGTAAGATCGAGATCACTATTTCATGTCTTCATAACTCTGATGGAGCTAGATCCAAGTCCCTACACCTTTGCATGGACCCGTGGGAAATATTACAGGTTCTTGCTTTGAGGAATTCTACTCATCCATCCCCAGGTAGGAGCTATCAATACAAGAGGATTCAAATGCTCCTACTGGTTAGTTGGTATTCATAGCCTCCCTTCTCCCCACTCCAAACTTGATTTTTTTTTTTTTCTTTTCAGTGCTGGGGATTGATGCATGCTTGGCTAGGGCTCTACCACAGAGCTACATCCCCAGTCCCAAACTTGATTTTTTTTGGGGGGGGAGTCCTGGGGATTGAACCCACTTTACTACGTTGCCAACCCTTTTTATTTATTTTATTTTATTTTATTTATTTTTGGTACTGGGGATTGAACCCAGGGGCACTCCACCACTGAGCTACATCCCCAGTCCTGTTTTGTATTTTATTAGAGACAGGGTTTCACTGAGTTGCTTAGGGCTTCACTAAATTGCTGAGGCTGGCTTTGAACTCGCAATCTTCCTGCCTCAGCCTCCCGAGCCGCTGGGATTACAGGCATGCGCCACCACACCCGGCCCTCTTTATTTTGAGGCAGGATTTTACTAAGTTTCTAAGGACTTCACTAAGTTGCTGAGGCTGGCCTCAAACTTGTGATCCTCTTCTCAAGGCCTCCCAACTCACTGAGCCAAACTTGATTTTTAAACTCTTCTCTGAGAAAAACCCAGATCATCTCCTCTTCTGGGTTGTTCTGCACTTAGGTCTTAGATCTTTACCTTTTTCATGACCCCCTAGGTAGGTAAGATATTTTCCTATCAATCCCCCAAAGATATTTTTCATGACTGTAGAAGGTTTTGCACTGACCTTCAGTCACCTCTTTTGCCCTTATTGAGGGATTCGATGAATCCAACCAAGAAAAATCTCACCTTTACCCTTAGCTGGCTTCTCTCTAATTGGTTTACATTATAAGAGTAGGTTTTCTAATCAACTTGTGTGTGTGTGTGTGACTAAGAATTGAACCCAGGATGCTCTACCACTGAGCTACTTCAGCAGTCCTTTTAACGTTTTTTAGACAGGGCTCACTAAGTTGCTGAGGCTGTCCTCACATTTGCCATCCTCCTGCCTCAGCCTCCTGAGTAGCTAGGGTTACAGGCATGCACCACCTGCTCAGCTGAAATCCAACTTCTTTATCTTTCATTTATTCAACTAATGATTAGAAAAGCTCTAAAAAAAAAGAAAAGAAAAGAAAGAAAAGCCCTAATACAGCTCTTTGTAAAATGCTTAAAAGCACAATGACATTGCCCCTCCCCAGGAAGGCAGAAATCTACTAAAATAATGAATTTATTGAAGGCCACCCCTTGTCAGGCTCCACACTAAAAGGCTATATTCTTTACTCATTAAGTCCTCCCAACAGCTCATGAGGTTAAGGTTATTGTCCTCCACTTTATGAATGGGGACACTGATTCTCCCTGATGTTTGAGTAATTAGACCAAGGTCGCAGAGACAGGAAGTGGTAGAGCTGACCTTCACACATACATCTATGTCCAAACACTTGTTCTCTCATTTGCCCTGGAGATTCTATATATAGGGCACTGGTTAGGAACTGACACTCTCCAGGGAAGCAGACTTCAGTTTGTAACCCTAGCTCTGTCATTTTAATTACTCTGCAATCTTGCCTAAATTAATGAGCCTTCCTGAACTTCAGTTTCCAATAAGGTATTGACATTACTATGAAGGGTGTGGTGAGAATCCCAGAAATGGTAGCTGGTAATTTAGGGCTCATGGCTGGTCTGGTCTCATGTGATTTCCATGGATGCATCCCAGGAACTGTTTTGTCTTACATTGGTTCCCTCCAGCATCCCCAGCACATTCTGAGGGACACATTAGTTCCTGGCTCATTTCCAGAACAAATGTGACTATCATGGATTGGGTCACTGAAGGACCACATGCTGCAGGCTCCAGATTTCGGTTCTCCCTCCTTCCTTATTCAACCATCTCTCCCTGTACAAACCCCTGAGCCCACCTCAGATCCACCCATGCTTTCCAGAGGTGGTCTTCCAGAATTCATCATGTCATTCTCATGTTAACAACATCAAGTTTGCAGAAAACATGCAGTAAAATAAGCTATTTTTAAGAGACAAGGTGATTCTCTGTCTCATGGTGACACTGGTTATTAAAAGGAAGTTCTGAAGCCCTTGATCCATCTCTGAGAATTTTGAACCTGAGGTTGCCCTACTTTTATCATCGAATGAAAACAAGTCCTGAATCCATCATCTGTGTGGCTCTCATCCTTCTGGAAAAAGGAGACTGTCCACAACGAGGACTTCTAATGACCCCTCCATGCCAAGGGGATAGGAAAAACATCTCTCTTGGAAACTCTGGGAGACCATTGTTGGGTGCCAGTGGAGCCAAGACTTTCCATCAAAATATCAGATTAGTTAAAAATTCCTCTCTGGCATCAAGAGTTTCAGGATGGGCCAGCAGCAAGAGCTGGATTGTATTACCATGATCTCTCTACTCACCTCTTTATACCCAACTGGAGGATTCTTAAACTATCCCTGGGTTATCTGAGATCAAAGCCTATGTCATAAACACAAGGGTTGTGAGGTCCCATGGAGGACACAGGAAGGAGTTGGTGGCCACAAGGAGCATCACTGTGTCTTTGCTGGTGGGAACTTGAGTCAGAGGCACTTCGTTCCTCCCAGACAGGGTGGGTCCAATGTCAGAGGCAATCTCTTGTGCCTGGTGGTTGTGGCTTAACCTGCACTTTTCTGGGTAAGGAGGAAATAGCAGTGGACTGAACCCCTGGAAAGGCTCATTGGTCTGAAGGCCTAAGGGTTTTCCTGACCTAGTTATTGGTGGTTACTCCACCCAGAATTGATTACTGAACGCAGACAGACTCTATTGGTAGCCAAAAATACAATTCATGTTATAACCCTTTGCTGATCACCCACAAGGTAACAGGCAATCCCCAACTGGGCATAGGGGATGCAGAAATGAATAACGTGTCTCCTCTCTTTAGTTTGCTTGCAACCTAGTGATTGAGCAGAGGTGGCTTGACACTTCCCAGAAAGCACCTGTGTCCCAAACAGACCTCCTTACACGTGGACTTCCTCAGCAATCTGGGGGACATCGGCATTCCAAGCTTGGCTTCCCACATTAAAGCCAAACTCTGAGGACCTGGATTCTAGATCAAGGAAATAGAGCAGCAGAGCTCAAAATGAACATTAGAACCTCTTCTAGAGGTCAGAAAAAGGAACTTTTAACAGTGAGGCTTCCCTGGAACTGCCTCCTGACCTGGTCCCTATCATCCCCTCCAGCCTTCCTTCTCCCAGGCTACCTCAACACAGGATGGACAGGAAACAGCCTGGTATGAATCTCATTCCTTTAGAAATGATCAACAACCATATGGAGATGTTGCCTCTTTCGGTGGAGTTTGATTGGACAGGATCCCAGTTGATATTTGGTCCCCAGACTCTACTGACTTATTGTGAGTTTATGGAGAATGCAGGAATTTTTTTTAAAAAATATTAAAAATAAACATCTCTACTCAATGGGTGGATTTGACCAGGCTATCTGGACCCATCCAAGAAGTGTCCACCAAGCACAATTGTCAAGACCAAAACAAAATTAGAAATTTGCCTGCACTATTCATAACCATTTTCACACTGAAGTTCTTCCACCTCACTCTTGAGTTCAAAGCTTGATGCGTATACAGCTGCTGCATGATGAGCGGGCATTGTATTGAGGCCTGGTGTCCCTAACGCTTAGGA
This sequence comes from Glaucomys volans, assembly GCA_020662805.1. Taxonomy (NCBI): domain Eukaryota; kingdom Metazoa; phylum Chordata; class Mammalia; order Rodentia; family Sciuridae; genus Glaucomys; species Glaucomys volans. The sequence goes on along the minus strand of JAJEJO010000768.1, from coordinate 659,313 downwards.
CCTTGCCAGACACAGAGTGGCTACTCTTCTTTATTAAATTGAAATGAAATGTGTGTGAGGGTCAGGAAGGGACCCCTGTATTCCAGTCCCCTCTCAGCTTTCCCCTCCCCTCAGTTCAAGCAGGTCAAGCTACTGTCATTAGCTGAGGGCCACCTTAGTGGAGTTCCGTCCCTGACAGCAGGACAGTCACCACCTCCTCCACTCTGCTAATTTTCTGGTCTAGAGTTACAGGAAAGCATGTGGACTTTGGAGTAATGCAGACCAAGGTTCGAATTCTTGTTCTGCCCCTTACCAGCTAGTCACTTCATATCACTGAACCCCTATTTCCAATGCAAAATAACTACTGGGTTCATTACATGGGAAAACATGAAGTAAATCACCCAGTTCCCAGAAGGTGGTCAGCGAAGCCTTATTTGTTATATTTTATCCTTTTAAAAAAACTCTTCGTATACCTTTTAGAGAATGGGTCCCTGGCCAAGACCTTTCTGACAGTCTACACATTACATCAACAGCTCAGAGCTAGGGCAGCAACCAAAAGTACCATCTGCCTTGACTCTTCTAAATTCTTCAAAGTCAAATCATTTGAGGGGTTCTCAACTGGTAATTTTTAAATAAAGGGTGTTTACTTGAGGAGTGAGGGGAGTATTTAGGACTTTTGGGTCATCTAAGGTACCAAGATTCTATGTGATCCAAATTCTAATGGCTCTCAATTGTTTTCTTTGAACCCCTCAATGCCAAGTTCAGATTCACATATCCAGTTGCCCATGTACGTCTCCATTGGAATGCCTAACAGGCATCTCTAACTTAGCATATCTAAACTATAACTTTGGTTTTCTGCTCAACTCTGCTGCTCCCCATCTTTTCCATGTCAGGCAACAGTACTACCACCCATCCAGTTACTCATATTAAAAATCAGGACTTGCCACACGTGGTGACACATGCCTGTAATCCCAGTAGCTCAGGAGGCTGAGGCAGGAGGACCTCAGGTTCAAGGCCAACATCAGCAACTTAGCGAGGCCCTAACCAACTTAGTGAGACCTGTCTCAAAATGTTAAAATGTGAAAAGGTTGGGGATGTAGCTCAGTTGTTAAGCTCCCTGGGTTCAATCCCCTGTACCAAAAAAAAAAAAAAAAAAAAAAAAAAAAGACAAACAGGATCCCATTGCTTTCCCTGCTTAAAACATGTTGTTTTAAACATTCGGAATAAAGACAAAATCCACTTCATGTCCTACAAGCCCCTTAATGGTCTAGCTGCTGCCCACTTCTCTCACCTAACCTTCCCCTGGCTCAGGTATTCTGCATCTGTAAAATGGGTGTGGCAGCCATAACGTCCACCACGGAGTGAGCCCCTTCTAGGTGCTAGGTGAGGTCCTCATGCGTTAGCCCACATGAGTCTCACTGTACCCCAAGAAGTGTCACTACCCATAAAATGATTGTGAATACTGAGAAAAGGTGTGTGATCTTGGTACACAGAAAGTGATCCACCCGTGTTGGACTCCCAGCTTTTCCATTTATTCCAACGGCGGAGTGGGGGAGGGGCGCACCTCAGAAAAGACCCGCTGGTGGGGCCCCCACGCGGGCTCTCTTGTCGGCCAGTCTAACACCTGCCTCCAGGGGGCGCTTGAGCCAAGAAGGGTGCGTACTGACTGGCTGGGGGGACCCGGGTAGCTTAAAGAGTTAAGATGCCTCTTTGCAAAGCCTGGCCTTTGCCTTCTGCATCTGCCTTTGTGGGCTTAATGAGAAATCCAGGCGCTTCCTAAGAGACTGTGCAAATAACTTTTAGGGCGCCACTAACTCATCCAGCAGAAGGAGACCCAGGGCTGCCAATGCTTCAGGGAAGATAAGTGAGTGGAAAGGAGGTGGTTTTTACAGAGTCAGGCGGACAGAAAGATTTTGCCGCGGTCGAGTGTGAGCTCCGCCCCTGCAGCAGAGCTGAAAGAGCCAGGATCCGGCTCCCCGGCCCCTCTCTCCACGATATTTGATTAGGAATGTGGGGGCGGGCCCTGGCCTGGCACGGGCGCGCACACTCTCAGTAGCCACCCTCGCTCCTGTCTCTCTCCTTCCCTCTCTCTCACACCTTCTCCAACCCGAGGAGGCCAGACACACAGACTTGATCACTCTGAAAGGTTCAACTCGAGGTAAGTTTAGTCATTTTACTTTGGGTTTTGCCCGTTGCTATTCCATGAAAGAAATAAAAGAAAAAGGCAGGGGTGGGGATAAGGGGTAGGCAGGGAGAAGGCACTGCACTCCACCTGGCCACCACCCCGGGTTGCTGGAGATGGGCAGGGGAGTGGGAGGGACGGGCTCCTGTATTTTGCTTTTCTCCTTATAGCCCCCTTTCTGGGTGTGGAGGACCTCCAACTCTCAGGCATGAAAAAGTGAAGGACCAGATAGCCACAGAAGCCACTTCCCTGCTACATAAACTCTGCCACTCTGCAACTTGGCACTTTGGAGTGTAGACCCTGAGTGTCCCTGAAACTTCTCTTAGAGAGAGGTTGTGGTACCTAAATGCTGTTGGAGGGGGACAAGTTTTAGAGGGGGGGAATATGCTAGGGTGAAAGGAGAATGCTATGATGAAAGGGAGAGAATAAAGAGAAGAGCTAAGAACAGGCCCTGTCCAGGGGGCTGTGGAGTGAGGTGGATTCCCACCTCTCCAGGTTGGGAGATGGCTTCTGGTTTGACCTCCTCCACTCTGATAGGAGGGAGAAGGCTTCCCCAGGGTGGAGACATGGAAGAACAGCAGAAGCTCCTGAGTCAGCTCCCCCCAACTCAGAGCGCCAGTCCTGGAAACTTTGCACCCAACCAACGCTGAGCAAGGAGGGTCTCCAGCATTGTGAGAAACAGTGGAAGAGTATAAACCCTGAAGCTGCAGCACTGGGAGGTGGGGTGGGGTGAGGACAGGCAGTAGGTCCTTCAAACTCATCCAGCAGCTGGGGTTCTAAGGAGAAGCCAAAGTGGCAGGGCACACAGCCCCTGGAAAGCTGGAAGGTGGCTGTCATCTGCCAAGGTGCCCAGTCTGGATGAAGGAGAAATGGAGACAGAGGCTCACTGTGCCAGCCCTCCAGACAGCCACCTTGGTCCTGGAGCAGACCAAAACTGTGCATGGAAAAATGTGCTCTTGGCAGTGGGCCGCTCCATCCGTCCTCTCTCCTGGCCAGAACCAGGGACCAGCCAGCCTGCCCAGGCAGTGGGCAGTTGGGTCGGCTTCTCAGAAACACTGTGGCTCTTTGTCTGAGGCCTGCGGCTTCCTAAGGATGAGCCAGAGTGCCCAATTCCTCTGCAGCCCGGGAGCTGATGGGATGAGGCAGGCCTCGGGAGCAGAGAGGTCTGGGAGGAATGGTAGCCAGGTGGTGACTACAGAGTGTCACAGTCAGGCTCCTTCTCGTCAGCTCATAGGATTTGAAGCTAGCTTTTACACCCCTTTTTACTGTCCACACTTGCTAAGCCCAGTAAGGCCCCAGATCAGTTTGAGGGATATATGTGACTCTTCCAGGCCAAGAGAGGTTCTAAACTTTCTCTGTCCAAGGGTGACACTCTGGGAGGTGCCTGTTACCCACAGGGGCTCTGCAGGACACTAGCTGGAGGTAACGGGCTGGGCACATCCAGGCCTGATGTGCTATCCCCTGGTCCCTCATCATCCATACCTTCAACTTCCCTTTTAGATGATCCCAGACCCTGCATTTTTCCCCCAACCTGCCCAGTTCTCATCCACAAGCCCAAAGGCAACAGGCTTCCCAGCAGGGGTGAGGGATATGGAGCCTGTAAACTAGATATCATCACCTGGAACAGGTAGCTTGGGATAGGAGAGGGGTGCTAGAACCCTGTCCTAAGTCACTTTCCCTTGGGCATACCGCAGTCTCTGATCTGTACTCCGATTCCCAGTGTTCCTTGTTCATTTCTCTTGACCTCACTCAACTCTTGCATAATCCCCATGGTGGATCATGAACAGCGCTAACACTTCACTAGGCACGGCAGAAGACAGAGAAACCGACTCACACTCAGTGCTCACTCCAAAAACTAAGTGCCACACCCAGTGCTGGTGTCCCCAGTCTGGAAAGGATTTGCAACTGTTAAATGAAGACCAGGTTACATGTGTGGCCACAAACTGCTAACCAGAGAGAGTTTTCTCACCCAGTAGACTGTTACAGACGATGGCACTTTGGAAGGTGGCCCAGGCCTTGTGGTGGCTGAAGTACACTTCTCCCCAGATGCTCAGGACCAGAACCCCCTGGCCTATCTGAAAGATCTTCCAGAAGTAGTTCAGATATTCCTCTTTGATGTCTCCAGCCCCTTCTGGAGGTTTCTTGGAGACAAAAGGAAAGAGCCATAGGGCTTTTTCCTTAGACTCTTAGGAACTGTTACTTCCCTGAGAGTCCAAATTGGATGTGAATTAAGGCCTGAAGAGCAGCCTACTACTACTGATCCCTGCATTTGCACATGCATGCATACATGTGCATGCAGACACACCCACACACACACACACACACACACACACACACGTAGTGGCCCTTCCAGATTTCCCAACAGAACCTTCAGGTGCTAGAAGCCCCTGAGGTCCTTCCCCTCCAAACAATGCAGCCCCCTTCGCATTCCTTCTAACCTCAAAGACTGCTTCTGTGATTCTCTGACCAGGAGCAATGTGCCTAGCTCACCCCAGACACCAGAGTCCAGCTGGGCCAAGTGCACAGAGCAGGCCGAGGAGGAGACACGGGGAAGAGAGAGCAGGGCTTCTGCTCTAGGGCATGCGACATTGCGGTCACATCTGCACAGCTCAGAGCCTCTGACTTGCCTACTACACCCCACTGACCCCCTTCAGTCTCACTCATGTCTGCCTGCTCTGTTCTCTCTCCCTTCCTGCAGAGACAAAATGCAGTGGGTCTCCCTCCTGCTGCTGGCAGGGCTCTGCTCCCTCTCCCGGGCTCAGTACGATGAAGACTCTCACTGGTGGTTCCAATACCTCCGCAGCCAGCAGTCCACCTACTACGATCCCTATGACCCTTACCCCTACGAGCCCTCTGACCCCTATCCCTATGGGGTGGAGGAAGGTCCAGCCTATTCCTATGGCTCTCCATCCCCACCAGAGCCCCGTGACTGCCCCCAGGAATGCGACTGTCCCCCCAACTTCCCCACAGCTATGTACTGTGACAACCGCAACCTCAAGTACCTGCCCTTCGTGCCCTCCCGCATGAAGTATGTCTACTTCCAGAACAATCAGATCTCCTCCATCCAGGAAGGCGTCTTTGACAATGCCACTGGCCTACTCTGGATTGCTCTCCATGGCAACCAGATCACCAGTGATAAGGTGGGCAGGAGGGTGTTCTCCAAGCTGAGGCACCTGGAGAGGCTCTACCTGGACCACAACAACCTGACCCGGATGCCAGGTCCGTTGCCTCGATCCCTGAGGGAGCTCCATCTCGACCACAACCAGATCTCACGAGTCCCCAACAATGCTCTGGAGGGGCTGGAGAACCTCACAGCCTTGTACCTCCAACACAACGAGATCCAGGAGGTGGGCAGTTCTATGAGGGGTCTCCGGTCCCTAATCTTGCTGGACCTGAGTTACAACCACCTTCGGAGGGTGCCTGATGGACTGCCCTCAGCCCTTGAACAGCTGTACCTGGAGCACAACAACGTCTTCACTGTCCCTGATAGCTACTTCCGGGGATCGCCCAAGCTGCTATATGTGCGGCTATCCCACAACAGTCTCACCAACAATGGCCTGTCCACCAACACCTTCAATTCCAGCAGCCTCCTTGAGCTCGACCTCTCCTACAACCAGCTGCAGAAGATCCCCCCAGTCAATACCAATCTGGAGAACCTGTACCTTCAAGGCAACAGGATCAACGGTGAGAATTGGGGAGGGGAGGGCTGGCTGGTTGCTTCAATGGAAAGACCCTATTCTGAGTGTTAGTGGCCATGCAGATAAAATAGACCTGGAGGAAGCACCCTGAAAACCGAGTCATAGCTCTATACAAGATGTGCAGAATAGTACACTCATCCTCAACAGCAGTGCTGAGATCTTCGAGTGGGGAGCAGGCTGGGACAGAAGATATCCTCCCAGGAGAGGCACATTTCAGTCTAGGGGTAGAGGTCTGTGGGCAAATGCTGGAGAAAGGCAGGACAAAGCTATGCCAGGAAGGACCCAAAGGACCCAGTTACCAGTCATTTAACAAGTCACCTGTAGGGGACAGCCAGGAATGTGACCCTTTGAGGAAGGGGTCACAGATTGAGGAGTGGTGAGGGACGAATTTGGAGAGGTTGGTAAGGGGACCGTTCATAGAGAAGGAGACTTAAGGCTGATTTCCAGAGTCCACCCTGGGAGAGAGGTTGGCTGCTAAGAATCCGAGCCTTCTGCCTGTCTTCCTCCGCCAGAAGAGGGCAGGCTCTGTTTCCCCTTGACTCACTGCGGCTGCCACAGACTCCACTTGTGTCTGGGTGTTTGTTTTTTAAATCTAACAGCTGGTGAACAGAGCTGAATGTGGTACTTGTTCTGGCCAGTTCTCCCTGGAGTCCAAGGAGCCCCTGGTGGCAGGGCAGAGGTCCTCCCTACGATAACATGAGCCCGACCACTGCAAAGCCTGGGAGCACGGAGGGCAGTGCTCGTTTCATAAACACTTCTCTGCAAATGCCTAAGGGCAGCAAAAGGGCTGCCTTTCTACCTGTAAGAACTGAAATATTCATTCGGATTGAATCATCCAGTTGCCTTTTGGCTCCCTTCCTCTTCGGATCTAGTGTTGGGAGCGTGCTTACATTACCCCAGGGCCTCTGATGTCTTCATCTCAGCTGGAAGGTACTGAGCCAGCATTTAACCTCCCTCCCTCTCAGCAAAGCCCTCTTCTCTCAGAAAGGGGGAGCTCGTTAATGACCACTGGCAGAGGACTTTGAAGTAGAGCCGCTGAGAGGGAACAGCACCATCAAAGCCCAGAGAGACAGTGAGTGGCCTCTCCCTCTCACTCCTTTCTCCCCCTGCACTCATGGAACACATCAGTCATTTAGCAAGATGTTAAGGGCTGGACAGTCCTCAGAGAGAGCTGCCAAACCCAGAGGCAGTAAGGGAGGTGACAGCTGAGCAGGCAAGGTGAAGAGCTGTCTTCTGGTCCTTTAGTTTGAAGCGCTAGACACCATCATGCACATTCAAAACTGGGTTTTTTTT
>JAJEJO010000768.1:635582-652061 GCA_020662805.1 Glaucomys volans | reverse complement strand
AAAAAAAAAAATGGTCTCGCTTTCTCTGAAGGCGTCTCAGTCCGGGCGAGGGCGGGGTTCTATAAGACATCTTAAGATGCGCATGCGCGGTTTTGCTCACGCCTGCCTAGCAGTTCTCACTATTTACCTTCCTCCCTTTCTGGATCCAGGAAGGGTGTCACATCAGAAGTGTCACACTGTATGCCAGCTTCATCCAAATTTGACCCTGAAAATGTGACAGCAAAGAGCAGTTGTCCTGGGAAAGAACCAATTAGCACCTAACTATACAATTAGAGAAAGGTGGGGTAGGAAAGACTTGTCACAGCATCCTATCACCTTTCTGCCTTCACGCAGAATGATATCTGCCACTCAAATACAAGGTGGTCCACCTCTGCCAAAGCTTGTCATAAAGTAAAATTACCTAATGAGTGTTCCAAGGTCCTGCAAGGAAGTTCCTCATTCAGCTGGGCATGGTGGCACAGACCCATAGTCCCAGCAACTCGGGAGGCTGAGGCAGAAGGATTGCAAGTTTGAGTCCAGCCTCAGCAATTTAGCAAGACCCTAAGAAACTTAGCAAGATCCTGTCTCAAAAAATTAAAAAAGGACTGCGGGTGTGGCTCAGTGGTTAAGTAGCCCTGGGTTCAATCTCCATTGCCAAAAAGAAAATTAGTTCTCCATTTAGACCACCTAAAATTTTCAGCATTTACCCCAGGTCCCTTTGTGTGCAATTTACTCCCCTTTACTAGTTATTGTTTGGTCTTGTTCCTGGTCTTTTCTTTAAGCAAAATGACTTTTTTTTTTTTTTTGTCAATACTAGGGATATTAATCAGGGGAGCTTTGCCACTTTGTTCTGTTTCCCGTCCTCCCATCCCTCCCTTTTTTTTTTTTTTTTTTTTTTGAGAGAGAGAGGGCCTTGCTAAATTGCCAAAGCTGGCTTCAAACTTGTGAACCTGGGATTACAGGCATGTGCCACACACAGCCTCAGCCCCTTTTTAAAATGTATTTTGAGACAGGGTCTTATTAAATTGCCCAGACTGTCCTTGAACTTGTGATCTTCCTGCCTCAGACTCCCAAGTTGCTAAGATCATAGTCATGTGCCACTACATCTGACATCTGACCTGGCTTATCTTTCTTAAATTAGTAAATTGATAAAATGCTTGATCCAGAGCCTAGCACATAGTTTAAAAACCAATGCATAGTGACTTTTCTTATTGCTACTTGGAGGTTGACAGGTACAGTTTTTGTTGTTGCATTGCAAAGATGGGGAAACTGAGGCACAGAGGAAACACATCTCTCAAAGTCATCCAGACTGCATAGAGTAGGACCTTGAACTCCTACCTTCAATATCAAAGACCTTCAGTCAGGCAACCTTAACTGAGAATGGGAGGAATCTCTCTCTGACCCAGATCATGAACAGGAAAACAACATCCCAAGCTGATCCCCTCTCTTAGGGAAATATGAAGGACATCTCCCTGCACAGCCAGCCAGGGATTTGGGGTGGTAACAGTGAGATCAAAGTAGCTCTCCAAGGAAAGCACTAAAAGAACAGTAACTCAAAGGCTGCAGGGAGTAAGACGGGGTCCTGCCCCTCCTCACTCCCTCCCACCAGTATCTCCCTCACTTTTTCCAGCCTGGCAACAGCAAGGAAACACAGCTCGGAATGTTACTCGGAAGTTTTGGGATCCAGGGGAGCAGGGTGGGTGCACCAGGAAGAATTTGGAAAGACTTATGTCAGTATTTAATCTGAGCTGGAAAATGTCTACCAGGGCCCCCACGCAGAAGCCCTGTCCTATTCATGGACTTGGGGAAGACAGAGGGGGGCTCCCAGTGCCCAGCCTGTGGCTAGACTCCATTACACTGGGTGTCTAGCTCCCCACAAGTATGTCTCATATTTACGTACCCACAGCTGGGATCCAGGGTTTTAGCAGACAGTCTGAGGGCTCCAGGCTGGGAAAGAATCTATCACTGAGCCACTAGGTCAGACCCAGATAGAGTTGGAAGGGACATTTCAGCTGGATTCAACCCCACACACCCCTATACACAGCACAGACCCAGGGGCAAACCAGGCTCTGCCGGCAGTCTGCCACCCTTAGTCTCTTCCCTGCAAACAGAAAGGAAACATCTAAAGCATTCCAGATCTCCTGCCCTTCTGAGAAGGGATTTCCTAGTCTCCTCCACTGTTCCCAGTGTCTGATTTCTTCTGGGCCTGGATTTTCTGTTGAAAAGTCTCCTGACACCTTTGCAAGCTGAGGGAAGCCCTGACTCCCAGTCTGCACCTGTGTCACCCCCCAGACCCCTGGGTGACTTCACCCAAACCCCCTTTGCAGAGGACAGAATAGCTTCCTGAATCCTCACCCACCACAACTGAAAAGTGGCCCTTAGAGGCACTGGCTGTGTTCACAGGGACTTCTGCTGTCCCTGCTGCAGTCTGAGTTCTTAACTTTTTCCTTTCAAGTTACTGACTCAGCAGGCTTGAGACAGAGGTGGTTGATCTGTCCAGTAGGACAACCGGGAAAGAACTAGTTTGTCCACCAGAGGACAGTCAGAGCTGGGCTGTGGAAGGACTTGTTAGAACTATTGCCGGGTGCCGTGGCGCATGCCTGTAATCCCAGCGGCTCGGGAGGCTGAGGCAGGAGGATCACGAGTTCAAAGCCAGCCTCAGCAACTCAGCAAGGCCCTGAGCAACTCAATGAGACCCTGTCCCTAAATGTAAAAAAGGGCTGGGGATGTGGCTCAGTGGTTTAGGGCCCTTGGGTTCAATCCCTAGTACAAAACAAAAAAAAAAAAAAAAAAAAAAGAGAGAGAGAGAGAACTATTACGTGCTTTGGGGGAAAATCCTGACAAAAGGGACTTTCCAGATTAAAAGAAGAGGTGGCCTGTAATCAGACTGAGTGCAGAGGCAGGGCTTACTTATTTGACTTTGAGGTCCACGGCAGCCAGCACGCTGGAGTTCACAACTGTCTTGAACCTTAACCTCTCTCACTGCTCTGGTAGGAACAGAGCGCAGACGTGTGACCTCCTCAAAGCTCTGGCACCCAGACACTTGTCTCTCAGCCCAGGATTTCATTCTTTAATTTCCTGCCACTTTCTCTATTCGCAAAGTGGAAGGAGATATTCAAGATTGAAGTCCCTGCATTCCCTCAGTCCTCCTCAGCAATTCAGTAAAGCTGTCCCTCGCCAAAACCCATCAGGAACTTCTGAGTGGCCGCAGCTGGTCTTTGGCTACTTCTTTGGTCTTTGCTTCCCCCTGCTGCCCACAGACAGGAGGTGGGGGAAAGCCCTGGCAGGAAGGACTCTCAAGGACATTCAGGGCCTAAAGAGCAAAGTACAGGCTGGGGGTTGGAGGGGGTGGGTGGAGGTCATAGGTGGCTGAACTGCAGTTGCAGACATAGCTCCCTGCCCCCAGCTCTGTCCCTAGTTCTGTCCCCTAATGGCGCAGATGATCGATATGACTCCAAAACTGGGAAACGCCTACCCCCCCACCTCCCCAAGTTCCACCCCTTGCGTCAGAAGTCTTTATCTTCAAAGAAGCCATCTAACCTCGTTGCATATCCTGTCCCTGATCTGAGCTGCCCCGCCCCTCCTGTTCCCCCAGAGTTCTCCATCAGCAGCTTCTGCACCGTGGTGGACGTCATGAACTTCTCCAAGCTGCAGGTGCTGCGCCTGGACGGGAACGAGATCAAGCGCAGTGCCATGCCCGTGGACGCCCCGCTCTGCCTGCGCCTGGCCAGCCTCATCGAGATCTGAGTGGCCCTTGCACTGGGCCCTGGTGTACAGTCCCCACATCCCCACTGCATTTGGCTTGATGGTTTGGTTTGGCTTTTGCTGGAAGATCTGGGACACCCATGTGACAGAAGTCCCCGGGCTCCTCTTTAGTCTGCTTCCCCGTAGGCAGCATTAAGCGGGATGGGGGTCGGGGCCAGGCCAGCTTCTGCTGAGGATGTAGGTAGAAGCTCTCCAGTCTCTAGGGACAAAAGTGGCAGCAGGGGGAGAAATCCCTGGAAGTCCCAACCCCAGAATATCTCGCTCCTCTTGAATCTCTCTGATGACCTGATGCTGTGGACTTGAAAAGTTGCTTGGGCCATTTAGCACGCATCCATACTTTTCAAACCATCCCTGACTCTGAGCAGCGCTTGACAGATCTCTGCATGTGCTTGGGCCAGTTGCGCAGTTGCTGTGGGCTCCCATTCACTGCTCCTCAAAATATACCTCTTACCCAGCTGCCTCCTCCAAAGTCCACCTCGTCCACTCACCCTCCTCCACAGCTGCCTCCTCTAGGCCTCAGGAGACTCCGAGGCTTGTGGGCATCCCCAGCGACCTGTGGAGAGAGCCGCATTTGTCTGAGGTTGCATGGATACTGAGAGCCACCTCCATGCCTTTCTAGCCTCACATTTTGGAAAGCCACCAGACCGGAGGTCACTGCGGTCATGATAGCATTGATAGCATTCATGACCTGATGCCAGAGGAAACAGTAACCTCAGGCTTAGAGGGGCTTATGGGGCTGTATTTTAGCAGCTGAGCAGCTCTTTAAAGGCAGATCAGATTTCAAAGGAGGACAGGCCAGACTTTGATTACCATCAGCATCCACACCAGGCGCAAACGCACCTCAAATTGGCTGAACTGAAGGGGCAGCCCCAGCACTTTCATTCTGGCCCCATGTGCTCTCTGCATCCCTACTTGGATACTTATCCTCAAAGGTGGAGGCCATGTGGTTTTCAAAGCACAATAAAGTTCACTGTCCTCTCCTTTGATCCAAGCAGGAAGATTTTATATACTCATGGGAGTCCTCCAACCAGCCCTGGACTTGCCTGCTGGAGGAGGATGTGGTTAATCTGTATAAACTGATTTGTCCTAAGGCCAGAGTCAAAAGCACCAGCTCTGCTGGAGATGCTCAGTGCGGTCCCTGCAGCCCAGGCCAGGCTGCCAAACGTGGCCTGTGCTAGGCACGAACCCTTCTGCTTTTGCATCTCTGAGCTGTATCCTCATTACAGAGGACGCCTGTTGCTTTCAGCTTGGCTGGAAAGCAGTCAGTTCTTCCCACCTCTGAAAGGCGACATTGCCTGGGCCTAACTCACCCACTTCGGGGGGCACTTTGGGATAGAGCCATTCGGGCAGCCAGAGGCAAAGACCAGCTCAGAAGCATTAGCCTGAGTCAGGCCCCCACTAAGATGTCATTTCACCTCTGATTCTGTGTATTCTTGCGAGCTGCTTCCCTGAAAAGTGAAGCAAGGATGCTTGAACTATGTTCTGAAATCCACAAAAGCCAAACCAGCTCATTTCAACCAGGGGGCTCTGATGCGAGGGCAAGGCTGCCCTCTGCCCCAGGGCTCTCCAGAAAGCATCTGCATGTGGACACCATCATGTCCCTATCCAGGATCCTTGCTACAGGAAAAGCATGAGTGGTGGCTAACTGACCAATAAAGTTATTTTACTATTGCATCTGCAAGGATGGAGTCATTGGAGGCAGACTGAGTTTATCTTAGGGGGACCCAGTGGAGTCACATAAGTATTGGACTGGATAAGTTCTTTTATATCTGTTCTGTTTGGGGCAGATGTAGATGAGGTTTGTTTTTTTTTTTTTATAGGTTTTTTTTTTTTTTTCCTTAATTAGCCTGTATAAAAACTCTAGTTAACAAACTTTGTGTTCTGGAAGTTCTTCTTTAAGTCTAACTACATTTCTACTATCTACACATCCCCTTTCCTTTGGCCCCCAAGAGCTAAAGAACAACTGAGTTTTTAGTCATTTTAACATTTTTTCTCCTTCTACCATTCTCTCTTGTCAACCAGTATTCGGGATCTGGTGGTCCTGGGTGTTGTTGTATTAACTGCTGCTGCCCCCGAGTGGCTACTATGCAGAACTAAGGGCAGCCAAGCATAGCAAAACCCAGTTTGTCCTGAAGAGGAAATTAAACACATAGCCAACGTCTTCCAAACTCATAGATAGCAAGCCATCTATCCCTTCCTTCACCCTCTCAACCCGTATTTCTGAAAAGCTTTTAGATGCCAGATGTTGTGTTGGCCTCTTTAAAAATATCATAGAGGTCAGGAGGGCAGACTCAGCTTGCACTTTGGGGATAATTCACTATTTTCTAAAAGAGAAATTACTGACATTTGCTAAGCACGAATATTTGCCAAGTTCTTTGCTATGTATATTTGAATGCCACAACTCCATCTTGAGCTGAAGTCCACTGATGTGACTATAAGGTTCGGAAGCCAGAGTTAGATGGGAGTGTGAGTGTGCAGAATGACCAGAGAGAGACCAGAACGATGACTGCAGCCTCTCTCAGAGGACAGTAGGTAAAGCCGAGGACCTTGGAGCCCCCGTACCCAGGGGGAATCCCCAGCCTCTCAGTTTTGCTTCTTAGCAGCTTCCATGAACAACCCAGCCAAGACAGAGCAGGGAGGAGGATCGGAAGCACCGGGCCCTGCGGCCAGCCTCCCTCATTTCTAAATCCAGGCTTCGCAAGAGGGAAGCAAGAGTCAACTCTCTCGCTCACACTTGGGCACCTCTTTTTCTTTATGCTGCCATTTAATCAATAATATGTGGTAGAGGCTTTTCCTGCATCTCCTCATTTAGTGTTCCTTGCCAGAGGCACTAGTATTTCTGCCACTTTACAGATGAGGAACTAACATACAGAGGCTGAGGTCACCTAGTGAGGAAGCATCAAGTATAGGCTCTGACCACCGGCCACCTGTGTCCCCAGTTGGTCCAGGTGGTCACACAGTTTCTACCGTGCTGTCCTGAAGATCCTGCTACTACCTGATTATGAAGGTGTTGGGAGAGGTTTAGGGGTAGATAGGCTGTTGCAAATCAAGAGAGACCTTCTCACTGGGTGGCACGTGCCTGTAATCCCAGCAACTTGGGAGGCTGAGGCAGGAGGATCACAAGTGCAAAGCCAGTCTCAGCAACTTAGTGAGACCCTGTTTGAAAATAAAATATAAAAATGGCTGGGGAGGAAGATCAGTGGTAGGAGCACCCCTGGGGTCAGTCTTCAGTAATGTAAAACTAAATGAATAAATAAATAAGCAAATAAATAAATAAAAATTCACTCTTCATCATTAAGATTTGACCGAGTGCCACTGGGCAGGCCCTGGGAATATTGCAGAGAACAAATGCGAATAGTCCGTGCCTCTGCAGGGTTGTAGTCTGGTGCAGGGGTAGACATTGAACAAAAGAAAAGAAACCCCATGCTGAGGGTCACGTGTCACACACTGAGAAAGGCCTGGGAAGGAGATGAGTACAGGCCTACCCGAGGACTATCAAGATATAGCTCAGTTGGTAGAGTGCCTGCCCTGCAAGCACAAGGACCTGGGTTCAATCCCCAGCACCGCAAAAAAAAAAAAAAAGAGCCAGGTGTGGTAGCACAGGCCTGTAATCTCAGCTGAGGTAGGAGGATCCCAAAGCCAGCCTCAGCAAAAGCAAGGCACTAAGCAACCCAGTGAGACCCTGTCTCTAAATAAAATACAAAACAGGGCTGGAGATGTGGCTCAGTGGTCCAGTGCCCCTAGGTTCAATCATCAATTCACTGGTAACCTCCCCCACCAAAAACAAAGAACCTGATTGGATGCTCTGAGACATGGAAAGGAGGTCCTCATCCAGAGGAGGAGATGGAAGACACCAGCCAGGCAGGGAGAAGAGGGTACAAACATCTGAATGCAGAAGGAAGTTTTGGAGACACGAGACAAGGAAAATGGTACAGAGTAGAGGGGGAGAGTTCCAAAAGATGAGGCTGGAGAGATAAGCAGGGATCTCATATTTCAGACCCCAGTTCAGAGAAATTTCACCAACACCTTCCAGCCCCACAAACTAGGGCCCGCCCCACAGGCGGCCTCACAGTTCTGCGTTTGTACCACTAGGGGGCAGCATCTCATCTCGCACCATCAGAGCCTTTTCCCAAGCCTTTGAAGGCCTCCTTCCTAGTGGGCTTTTCCCCAAACTGCTCTGATCAGTAGCCCCCAGTCCCACGAGGAGGCACCTTAGGACCAGGGGCTCTTCTCCTCTGTGCTCTGTGGCTTGCTGTGGCAGGCTTGTGGAGCCTATGGACTTCTTTAGAAGGTTTTTGGTTTTGGTCCTGGGAATGAACCCAGGGGCCAGTAAACACTGAGCCACGTGCCCAGCCCCTTCTATTTTTAACTTAGCAACTTCTAGCTAAGTTGCTTAGGGGTGTCCCTGAATTGGTGGTCTCAAATTTGCCATCCTCCTGCCTCAGCCTCCCAAGTCACCGAATTTACAGGCGTACGCCACTGCAACCGGCCTCAGAATATTTTAAAGGCATAAAATAAAATGCATACGATTAAAAGGAAACTAGTTACATTGAAATAGTTATCAAAATACTAAATACATAAAATTTTAATATAGTAATATACATTTCTTTACCAGTGCAACAAGTAACAAGATCTAGCTACAGATTTAATTAGCTACAGTCGTTTCCAAGTATTGACTAGTACAAATGACATTTTGAGGTATTTTCAATAACTGCAGTGTGATATAAAACAGCTAGGTTTCCAAAACCTCAGGTACTGTGAATGCTGTTGTGGTTTTTACCTTCATAATTGAAGGGAATGCTAAATTTCGGTTCGATGAATGAAAAACAAGTATTTTCTCATCCAAGTTCATGGACCTTCTTTAAGCCAGTCCAGGGAAAGACAAGCAAGAATGTGGACCTTGGAGGGAAGGCAAGAAGAAAAAGCAACTCATGGCTCTCCTCCCAGGGAGCAGCTCCATCGCTCAACACTGGCTTGTTTATTTGTTTACTTTTTGTACTGAGGGGTGCTTAGCCACTAAGCCACATCTCTAGCCCTTTTTTCTTTTTTCTTTTGAGACAGGGTCTTGCTCAGTTGCTTAGGACCTGCTAAGTTGCTGAGGCTGGCTTTGAACTTGCGATCCTCCTGCCTCAGGCTCCATCCCGAGTCACGGGGATTATAGGTGGGCACCACTATGCCCGGCTTCAATATAATTTTACTGAATGCAGTCCCTGAGCCAAAGACTGTGTCAGTACTTGGTGCATTTAGTATACGAACGAATAAATGCTTGTGTGAATATGTAACAACAAATCCCACCATTATGTACAACTGTAATAATGCACCAATAAAATGTGGAAAAGTAAAGTGCTACAGAGTGCACAAGAATCACAAACCGCCACGCCTATTGAGCCAAACTGAAAGGGAGAAAAGGGTTCTTTGACGAGCACGCCAGGCAAGCGGTGGCTGGGAGCAGGCCAACGCCTCAAAGAACTCCCAGCACCTGAACTTCGGAAGTACAGAGTTTATAAAAGCAAAAACCACAAGAACAATTGAGGCACCTATAGGTCAGAAAGACCCTGGAGAGACAGTTATTTTGATTCCATGAGAGAATTGTTTTGATTACACATTTCAGAGTCATTTTGTCGTACACCAGGCCCATAGTCAGGGATGTGCGAAGGCCCTACTGGGCCGTCAACACTGACACAGCTCCAGAAGGCTGCAAGGAAAACATTTTAAGCAAGCATACAGTGGAGTCAGGTCAGAACAAAATGGCGTCACTTTGGTTCTTTTCCATTTCAAAAGAATGGATGAATTGCTCCAAGGTATTTGTTGTGGACTCTGATGGAGATAATAATAACTAAAATTCATTTTGCCTTACAGTGTGAAAGGTACTTAGTTCATTCAAGATCCCATGAAGCAGTTTGACAAAAGTGCCAAACAAATTATATGGACAAAAACATTTTTTTTTAAGTTTTATAGACTGCTTTTTGATTCATTGTACACAAATGGGGTCCAACTTTTCATTTCTATGGTTGTGCATGATGTACATTCATACCATTCATGTCTATTCATTATTTTTAAGAGGTTGAAATGATGAGGACTGGGGTGGCCAGGGAGGCTGTGGGAGCATCCCCCGGCACACGCTCCCTGGAAGCCTGGGAGAGGATACACTCCTTCATTTGCCGGCTCCTCTATTCATTGCACCAAACACTCAGGTGCTGAGTCCACAGCTGAAGAATGTCCTCAAAAGACTTGGGATCCTGTGCAGACCTCCTTAAACTCTCCCAAAAGGTCCTTTGCCTCGAACAGACAGATGGGAGCTGGTAGACAGGACTCCCTCACCAGCTGAGCCTCTGGGTGACCCAGGCCACCAAGTTGTGCCCCAATGAAGCAAACACATTGCTCAATTCCATGGCAACTGGAGTTTCCAGAATGGCAATCATTCCAGGAAACAGTCCATGCCCTGGGGAAAGAGCCAGCGTGTGGTGCGAGACCCAGAGTGGAGGGAAACAAGTCCTTGCCTGAGCGAGGGGCCCAGGAGCAGGGGGGTCGGTGGAGGACCCATGCAGAAAGGCCAGAGTGAACAAAAGGACAAGCAGACCCTGCCCAACCATGCTGGGCCCCAACAGGAACTGCAAACGCTACAGATGAATGAGCTACTCCCACCTCCATGTCCCGGCTGCCAGACACACTGAGGGCAGAAAGAATGGAATTACACTTGACCTAGTTTAGGAAATAACAACAGGAAATGGGTCAAACCCCTAAGAAGACCTGCCTCCCTAAGAAAAAGTGCTGGAAAGCAGTGGGAGTGAGTCTCAAACCTTCCTAAAACCCACCAGAAGCAGAGAACCAGCAGCCTTGCATTTGACCCCAATAATCCCCACAGCTCCTCACAGGTGCCACTCCAAGCCATGGGTCTTGGCAAAAGACTCTGGAGACAGGCCAAGAGAATAATAGAAGCATGCCATCCGGGCCAGGCTTAGCCAGCAGTTCCAGAGGCAGATCAGAGGCAGACGTGAGGGCCAACAATGGCAGCCTGCACCAGAAGGGGTGGGGAGAGCTTCCACAAGGAAGAAACCAGAAAACCCAAGTCCCAAAGAAAACCCACCTTTACTAGGTGTTAGGGGTACAAGCAGCTCCAAGCCCAGTAGTGAGGGCAAGTCAGCAGCAGAGGGGTTGTTGTTATGGCAACATGGAGGTGGACCCAGTACAACCCTAATGACTTTGGCCCAGTGCAAATATCAGGTGGCATTACACGAAGAGACTCCCAGCCAACAGGCACCTTAAAAGAATCGCATCTCATTGTCCTCATATTTTTTTAATAAAATTATGACATACTTCAATATACTTAGGTCTTCCTGGGACTATAAAACAATGTTTTCAGATCTTTGTGCAAGAAGTCGTCCAAGGCATGCAATTAACAAGGACCATTTGAGACCAGCCCGCCAGATGGAGAGAAGAGTTGTGTCAGACCCAAGTCTTAGGTTGTAAGCAACAGAAACTGAACTTGGCTGATTTAAACAGAGTTCATTTGCTTGTTTGTTTATAGGAAGTGCATACTTGCATGGAGTGTCTGGGAAGGCACTAGACCAGGCTCAAAGGGCACGCATCCAGAAGCAATACCCACGTCCATGCCCATGAAGATTCCACAGTTGCCCCAAGACACACAGCCAGGCACAGGCTGTAGTCGTGAGAACCACAGTTCTCGTTCTCTTTTTTTTTTTTTTTTTTTGTACCAGTGATTGAACTCACGGGCACTTAACCACTGAGCCACATCTCCAGCCTTTTTATGTATTTTATTTAGAGATAAGGTCTCACTGAGTTGCTTAGTGCCTCAGTTTTGCTGAGGTTGGCTTTGAACTTGCGATCCTCCTGCCTCAACCTTCCGAACCCCTGGGATTACAGGCATGTGCCCCTGCGCCAGGCTCATAGCTCTTCTGCCTATAAAATCTGGCCATGGCTGCCATCACTGCTCCACCCTCACCAGAGAAGGTTCCACAAGGCCTTTGCTTTTTCATGGCACCAGCTTTCAATTCCAAGTCAAACAGGCAGAACCAAGTCATGTGCTGGAGCCCGGGCCCCAAACAAGTCTGGGAAGTGAAAATCTGGCAGTCTCATCCCCCAGAGCAGGAGTGGGGCCTGCCTCTCACGGAGGGGAATTCCCAGGATGAATAAAGGACTCAGATGCTGAGCAGCCAAACTTGTGGCAGATTTTCCTTTTAAGAAATCTGTGGAAGGGGGTTCACCAGGGTGTGTTTACCCCTACACCAGCTGCCATGACAGCTGTGGAGCCGGGTGAGACACCCCCCAGCCGGGGCATAAGGTGCCCTTACATAAACGAGGGCTGCCACATACAAATGCTTCCGTCGCCTAATCCAGAAGTGCTCCATGCTGGTGAAAGCTAACACTGCTCGTGTCTGGTTCCAAATCAGCAGAAACCATCTGTGTTAGTTTCCTAGGGCTGCCCTGCACAGTCCCCACAAACCAGGTGGCTTAAAACAATTTTTTTAATATTTATTAATTCTCTCATTGATTCTGGAGACCAGAATCCAAAATCAAAGTTCTGGCAGAGTCAAGCTTCTTCTCAAGGTTCCAGAAAGAATCTTCCCTGGCCTCTCCCGGGCCAGGAGGCTCCTGGGGTGCCTTGGCTTGTGCCAGCATCCCTCTGGGCTCTGCCTCCCTCCTCGTCACACGGTCACCTTCTCTTTGTCCTCAGAGCCCTGGTCTCTTCTTACAAGGACACTATTTGTTGGATTTAAGCCCCGCCCTAGTTCATCGTGACCTTGACTCTTAATAATAATACCCACAAAGATTCTGATTCCAAGTAAGACCACATTCCAAGGTTCTGGGTGGAATGGGTTTTGGAGGGATGCTGTTCAACCCTCTACACCGTCTAACAGGAACTTCCCTAAGGCAGGCTAAAAGCACTTCACCAAGCATGACAGATAGATGTCCCCAGGGCCTTGGGGATGAAATGCCAGGGGACCACAGCCCCAGGCCTGCCCCCTGGGTGCGTAGTACCCTGAGGAGACCCCCACAACCCACGGCAGGAATCTAAGAAAAAGAAGACATCCTCCGGGTCAGTGTTTTTAGAGAACAACTCACATGTGTCCTGAGTCTACATCTTTCCTCTCTCATTAGTTTTGTGAACTATTTCAAACCTAGAATGAAGCCCAGAAAGCAATGTGCCCAGACTCCTATCTTTACCATCCAGCCTTAACAAATGCTAGCATTCTGTCCTACTTGCTTTAATTTAATGAAACCACACCTGAGGTCCCCTCCTTCCTCTTCCAAGTCCTCTCCTCTCCTCTCCAGAAGTAAGCTCTCTTCTGAGGCTCCAGTGTTGTCATACACACAGTCTGGCTTATAATTTTATTTTTTTTTAATTTTTTTTATTTTACAAGGCCAGCCTCAGCAACTTAGTGAGAACCTGTTTTAAAATAAAAAGGGCCAGGGATGCAGCTCAGCCGAACAGCACCCCTGGGTTTAATCTCTCTCTCTCACACACACACACACACACACACACACACACACACACGATTTATACACCTTGATTTTTATAATTTCATTTCATTCATTCTAACTACTGCAAATTTATTTCTTTGTTTTCCTGTTGAAAAACATTTCAGTATTTTACCATTAGGAACAAATTTTTTTGCTTCTTTCTTTGGCTTTCCCTAGAGCATATACCAGGGCTTCTGAATAGGTCCTCTACCCACGAAGATGCCAACAGCATCTGTCCACATCTGCACCCCAGTGGAAACTCTCAAAAGTGTCCCCAGTAGCCAAATGTTCCCTGAGGAGCAAAATCACCAGCAGTAAGAATCAGTGCAGGTATACCTAAGTCGGAGCCACCAAGTTGTGAAGTGAGTGACTTACCTTGAGTAGATACCGTCAACCTTCACCAGAGTGGTCGTGCAAATGTGTATCACACCAGCGGTACACATCCCCCCAATGCCAAATGTTGCTTCAGGATTCAGGGATTCTGTCCCTATGTTGGGTGTGACCTGGTATTGATTTTAATTTTGATTGGCATGTGCCATCTTTTGTTTTCAAAGATGATAGCAATCACCCTTCTCAGGGGTTATGCTCGGTCTTTGTTGGCTTCTTCCCTTTGGGGGGATTGCTGAG
The DNA here is from genome assembly GCA_020662805.1 of Glaucomys volans. Classification (NCBI taxonomy): domain Eukaryota; kingdom Metazoa; phylum Chordata; class Mammalia; order Rodentia; family Sciuridae; genus Glaucomys; species Glaucomys volans. Next base: position 638,207 of record JAJEJO010000768.1, on the reverse strand, counting down.
TCGTGGCACTCAGCACTGGGAACCCTGACCTGGAATCTGCCTGCACAGCATGCGGCAACGGAACTGGTCCTCTACCCGTCCCCTCCCCAAGGAGGTGGCAGGAGAGGGGAGGCCTTCAGAGGAGAGACAGCCTCTGTGCTGTGGGGAAAGGTGAGCACCTTGCACCTAGGTTACCTGGCCTGGGGAGGAAATGCAGGGGTGCGCTAACTCTTCCTCCTCACGTGGGAAGGGGCAAGAGGGATGCCGGCAACAGCATCCCCAGTATCCAACCTACAGCCCCCAGGGCAGCTGCGCAGCTTCCAGGCCGTGATGGCTTTTGTGAACAGAGGCAGTGGGCAGGCACAGCCCAGGAACAGGCAACTCCGGGACCATAGGAGGAGGGTGAGCAGGAGAGGAGGTCCCACTGAACGTGGGCATCTCCGTCAGCCCAGGACACAGGCACCAGGCCCCACTCACAAGCACAATGTAGGCAGCCACAAGGATACTTTGTAAGACTCCACATTCTCTCTGCCAGGGACAGAAAGGGAGGAGGAAAGCCAGCTGGTAGGGGTGAGGGCCTCCGTTGTCACATCACCAGATTCACCAGATTATCCTTTCATTGTAGGATAGAACAGCCTAAGTAGGGAGCCATGGTCATAAACCTGGTGGGTTTGTAAATTCTTTTTTTTTTTTTTTTTTTTTTTAATACCAGGAACTGAACCCAGGGGCACTTAGCCACCAAACCACAACCCTAGTCCTTTTGTTATTTTGAGAGAGGGTCTCAGTAGATTGCTTACAGCCTCGCTAAGTTGCTGAGGCAGGCTTTGGATCTTCCATCCTCCTGCCTCAGCCTCCCAAATTGCTGGGATTACAGGCATGCCCCACCACACCCAGCGAGACTAAATTCTTTAAAGGCAGAGATCATATCATATGAATCCTCCAAATACTCCACAACAGTTAGCACAGAGCTGGATCATAAGCTTTTTTTTTTTTTTTTTTGGTTCTGGGGATTGAACCCAGGGGCACTGAGCCACTGAGCCACATCCCCAGCCCTATTTTGTATTTTATTTAGAGACAGGGTCTCATTGAGTTACTTAGGGCCTTGCTAAGTTACTGAGGCTGGCTTTGAACTCATGATCCTCCTGCCTCAGCCTCCCAAGTGCTGGGATTACAGGCGTGTGCCACCGTGCCTGGCAATCCATAAATTTTTAATAATACCTGCAGCATCATTTGGGGGGGGCATGAAAAGAATGGCATGAAATGGAATTATCCACTCACATACATTTTCTGTTTTTTCAAAAAATGCTAAATGTTTTTGATTCTCTGACCTCATTTCTTTTCCTAAAATATATATACATGCCGGGCATGGTGGCGCACACATGTAGTCCAAGTGACTCGGGAGGCTGAGTCAGGAGGATCGTGAGTTCAAAGCCAGCCTCGGCAACTTAGCGAGGCCCTAAGCAACTCAGTGAGACTCTGTCTCTAAATAAAATACAAAATAGGGCTGGGGATGTGGCTCAGTGATCGAGTGTCCCTGAGTTCAATTCCTGGTTCCAAAAAAATAAAATAAAATAAAATAAAATAAAATAAAATAAAATAAAATAAAATAAAATAAAATATATATACAATAAGGAAACAGGTATGATTCAGTGCATTTTATAGAAAGGGTTATTTAGACCTAGCATGATTAACTGACATACCCCTAAAGACCGACTCACTGCAACCAAGGCCTACTAGCTCCCCTTGAATCTCTATCCCATTGCTGTATGATCCTCACCCTCCTCCCTGTTCCCACCACTTGGTCCCCACTGAAGTGCCCCAGACACATCATGGGTTTTGTTCTTAACAATGCAAAACATCAACAAATGCCCACTTTGGACATCAACAGGGCCCAGTAGATGACAGAAGTGAATGGCCAAGCCAGGTGCAGTGTCACACACCTGTAATCCCAGCACTTGGGAGGCTGAGGCAGGAGGATTTCGAGTTCAAAGCCAGCCTCAGCAATTTAGTGAGGGCCTAAGCAACTCAGTGAGACCCTGTCTCTAAATAAAATACAAAATAGGGCTGGAGATGTGGCTCAGTGGCCGAGTGCCCCTGGGTTCAATCCCCAGTATCAAAAAAAAAAAAAAAAAAAGGAAAAAAAAAAGAAAATGTGGAAGAAGTGAATGGTCAATCTCTGATCACTGAAGAAAATCAATGTACCAACGTGTAGTGTGTTGAGGAGCAGGCACGCAGAAAGGGTGAGTGTCTGTGTGAGAAGAAAGGACCTCAGGACAAGGGTTTGAAGAAAACTTAGAAGCACATCTTGGTTTTCAATATAGATGTACAGCAAGATCAGGTAGGACACACCAGGAATCCATGATAAAAGGAGAATGTTAAATCCTTATTAAGATAAGAGTTATTTTAAGTCCTTTGGAGCTGCTGTTCTAAAAATTCTGAGGGAGGAATTTGAAGAACAATCCTTGAGGAAAAGAGGAATCCTGTCCTGCTAGACATGTGACACATGCCTGTAATCCCAACAATGTGGGAGGCTGAGGCAGGAGGACTGCAAATTCAAGGCCAGCCTTAGCAATTTAGTGAGACTCTGTCTCAAAAAATAAAAGGGGCTAGGAATATAACTCAGGGGTAAAGCACCCCTGGGCTAAA
>JAJEJO010000768.1:606751-635482 GCA_020662805.1 Glaucomys volans | reverse complement strand
GGAAGGAAGGAAGGAAGGAAGGAAGGAAGGAAGGAAGGAAGGAAAAGAAAAATCCTCTCTTGCCAAGAGAGACAAATGAATCCATCCTAGGATGGGGGCTTTAAGATTATATGAAGTTTTATGCTGAATCTTATATTACTTTACTAATAGGATTTTAAGGTTTCTAGAATCTAGTGTTATTCCTAGTACCTAAATCAAGAAAGGAAAGCTCAGACTAAATGTAAGAAATACTGATTCCTTTGTTGTTAATATCTAAAACCATTTATGCAGGAACTGCGTACCAGGCATTTTGTCACAATAGTGCTACAAGATAGGTACTACTATCATTAGAATTTTTCATAGAAGGAAACTGAGGCTCAGAGAGTTCAAGCAACTGCTCAAGGTTAACTCAGTCAGTAAGTAGCAGAGGCTGGAGTCAAATCCCAGTCACCCCTCTCTTGAGTCTTAATCAGGAAGCTACTGTGCTAAATTGAGGCTACAGGTGTATGTATCTGTGTGTGCAGGGATGGGAGGACAAAGTTCTTCAAGAAATTTTCTTTTACAAAGTTTAAAATCTATGTCCTCAGAAAATGAATACTGTCATCAGGCACGGTGGTGCACGCCTGTAATCTTGGCGGCTTGGCAGGCTAAGGCAGGGGGATCACAAGTTCAAAGCCAGCCTCAGCAACACATCCAGGCTCTAAGCAACTTAGCCAGAACTTGTCTCGAAATAAAATTCAAACGGGCTGGAGATGTGGCTCAGTGGTTAAGCGTCCCTCGGTTCAATTCCTGGTACCAAGAAAAGAAAGAAAAAGGATACTGTCAGAAGATAGGAGGCTGGTGCCAACAGCTGCAGTGTAAAGAGGCAGATGGGAAGTGGGTTTGGAGGTGTTGATGCTGGTGTGAGACAAGAGCTCAGGTGTGTGGCCAGAGGAGGGCGCGAGCTCCCGGACACGCAGGAGGAAAAGCAAGGCTGCTCAAACTTGGGGAAAGAAATGCCCAAATCCAGAAGCACTCCGGTGAAAGGACAGGAAGAGGTTAGAGGTTCAGGAACCCAGAACCTTCCGAATGCTCAAGAAAGGCTGGACTGGGCAGGCGGTCAAGTGGCTCTAAGGTGGGGACTGGAGACACTAGGGAGCAGGTGGCGGCGGGGACAGGAGTGAGGGGACTGCAGTCGCTGCACCCTCCCTCTGCTTCCCCGCTTTCTGAAAAAAACAAAACAACAACAACAACAAAAAAAAAAAAACGTTCTCTACAGCCACCTAGGTGAGTAACTGCGCTCCAAAGCCACCTAGTGCCCAACCCCATCTTTTTTCTTTAAAAAGTTCTTGGTCAGAAACAGCCTCTTCAAGGAGAGCTTTGATTGGCCTGCTCCGCCCCCAGGGCCAGCCAATCAAATGCTTGTTGCCAAGGCGGGGCTTCCCCAAACCGGGCGGAGGCAGCGGGTGTGGCCGCTGTTGCTGAGCTAGGAAAGCAGATTTGCTGGCTTGCTGGGTGGCTCTAAGTCCTAGGCAGCTGCTGTATGGGGATTGAGGGACATGAGTGGGGATTGAGGGACATGACTGAAGGAGGGGCCCTCGGCCCATATCCGGGAGGGAGGGAGCCAGACACCTGCCTGCCCTTCCACCTCCAGCCTACCTTCGCTCCCTTTTCCCCGCGCTCTCCCTTGCTGGGCCAGTCTGATTCCAGGCAGCCTATGATGGGATCTCAAGGACCTGGACAGAAAGCCATCGTCCTCATCCCCCACCCTAAGACAGACTAAGGAAAAAACTGCCTCTGGCGGAAGGTGCAAATAATACCCACCTCACGCTTTTGGGACAGACCAGACTGAAATGAAGACAATCCTGGTTTGGGGTGTGCCCCCCCAAAATCGCAAGTCTCCTAACGATTTAAGTTGGCCATCCTATCTGTAAAATCCGGCTAACAATAATGTCCATACTGCCACAAAGCAAAGGATCTGGACCAGATGAAGACCGAGCCCAAGGACTGGAGTTTTTGGCTCAGCCTGGTGACCATGGAAGGGGAGGCTACCAGAAAAAGGACTATTTCAACAACAGTAAAGTCCTCATTTCCAACCATAGCTCAGTTACAAATGGGAGAAAGGGTGGAGGCAAATATACACCCTTGCAAAATCCCCTTTTGGCCTAACACCCAATTCCCAAGTCCCTGTTTCTCTTCCATTGTGTAGCCTATATAAATGACCCCTGATCTGGTGATGGTAACAAAAATAATGTCTTTTTATTTAGGTACTAGGGATTGAACCCAGGGGCACTTTACTACTTAGCTGCATCCCCAATACCAACCCCCCGCCCTGCCTTTTTTTTAAAAAACAGGATCTCACCAAGTTGCTGTGGGTGGTCTTGAACCTGCAATCCTCCTACCTCAGCCTCCCAAATTGCTGGGATTACAGGCATGCACCACCACACCTGGCAAGAATAATATTTTAAAACAGTTATTATGTCCCTACTATGGGCTAGCACTCAGCCTGGTGACATATATATCCTCCCAACAATACTGAATAGGAATGATTTTTTGTTTATTTGTTTGTTTGTTTGGTACTGGGGATTGAACCCAGGGTTGTTTTACCACTGAGCCACTCCTGCAATCCCTTTTTGTTTTTATTTTGAGGCAGGGTCTCACTAAGTGGCTTAGGACCTCACTAAATTGCTGAGGCTGGCCTTGAACTTGACATCCTCCTGACTCAGCCTCCAAGTCCTGGGATTACAGGCATGCACCACCATGCCCAGCCTATCTTTGTTTTAAAGATAAGAAAATGCAAGCACTGAGAAGTTAAATACCTTGCAGGCTGCCACAGAGCTAATGAAGGGCCCAACTGGAGTCCCACCTAAGTAGTAGTTTCTATCTGGGACCCCACCTGATCTTATTCTTCAAGATCTAGCCCTCCTGCAGTATTGTCCCAAAAAAAGGTTAGAATGGTTGCCTTTGGGAGCAGTGTGTACCTCCAAGAACAGGACTTTCTGTTCTCTGTCTTCTCAAGACTCCCAACAGACTGACTGTATGACCTCACCCTATAAAATGCAAACAGGGCTGGCAGTGCAGCTCAGAGGTAGGGCAGTTGCCTAGCATGCAGAAGGCCCTGGGTTCCATCCCCAACACTGCAAATAAATAAAAAATAAATAAATAAATACATGAAATGAAACCAGGTAAAATGGGGATTTTTATGTTAGATGAATTTTACCAAAAAAAAAAAAAAAGAAATGAAATCAGATCTCAGTCATCTGTCCAGTCATGGTCACCTGAGCCAGTCTGCAACATCTCTAAATGCCAGAAGAGAGATAAAGTGGTGATCTCCCAACGTCACAGCTTTGTTGTCTGTTTCCAAAAATGGATCTCACTTAGGGCAGACACTAGCTTTGAAGGTGGGGAATAGTGGACAAGAGCACAGGAAGTTGAGCCTGAGGACCTGGAGGTCTCCGGTATCAGAGGGCGGCCTGCGGTTGCTGATTCTCCTCCCACACCCTCTTACTCTGGGAGTTTTCTGCTGGCCACTCCTACCTTCCCCTGCCTGCACCCGTTGCCCATCTCCTGGGCACACCATCTGCCTGTGCTCCCCCTTCTCCAGGGACTTAGCTCCTTCTATTGAGACCTTTAAATAATTAAATGCCCCAAAGCCTCCCCCTCGCTGATCCCCAGCCCCTGGCCTGGGGTGTTATTCAAAGCCCAGGAGCTGGGCTGGAGGGCTGCCAACCCCACCGCCTCTATTCAGCTCTTTTCTTTCCCGGCTCAGCTGCCGGGCGGTGGCTAATGGGCCTTTTCTCTTGCTTTGGCCCCTCCGCTTGCCAGGCCTCCTTCACAAGAGGAAAAAAAAAAAAAAGAGGAAAAGAGGGAGAGAGAGAAGAGCTGGAAGGCACTGATGAGTGGGGGACCGGCAGGACGTCTCTAAGATGCCGTGTCTCCTACGCTGGCTTGGGGTGGGGAGGGCGCACACTCCAGATCCACCTCGCAGGAGGAAAGGGATGGGACAGGGTGGCGAGGGAGCATCGGATCGCCGTTGCCAGCTCCTCCGTCCAGCGGGGCCACTCCCTCTACCCCAAGGGAGCGGTGAAGCCAAGCGGGGAGAAGAGAGGTTGTGACATGGAAGGGGCGGGGTTGTCAATCACCTGAGTGCTGTGGGGCCTGAGCAGCCTCCTCATGCAAATCATCCTGGTGAGTCACAGAAACTTTGGTCCAGACACAAAGGAGCTGCTCTGTCCCCCGCTGCCGCCCTCCTTTCCCTCCGCGCCCCGCAGCAGCCCCCTCCCAGCCATGCCAACAAAAGGCCGGAGCCCAGCGGCGCGTGAAGGACTGAATGGGCGAGACCCTCCCCGGTGACGTCCCACCAGACAGATGGCAACAGTTGCCCCACACCAGTTGCAAGCCTCCTTTCATCCTTCTCCCAGTCATAAAGGAGAAAGGCCCGTCCCTCCAGAGCCCAAGCAGCTCCGCAGCGCGACCCAAAGACGGGCTGGGGGAGGGGCTGCCGGGACCGAGGTGAGAGGGGAACCGACGCTGGATGTTTGGTTGCAAAACAAAAAGTATGCTGAAAGCGCCGGCACTGGGGCCAGCTTGCCCATCTGTCCTCCTTTGGGGAAGCGCTGCCCGCACGCTCCTCCTAGGCTTCTGGCCAGCGCTGTGCAGAGAGCCAACCCACCCCCGCCCCTGGGAAGTTTGGGCAGCACACTAAGCCGCCATAGTTTGGGGCTTTGTATTTTGAGGCTGTCATCAAACAAAAATCCCTTGGTAGGCCATTGTTTGCCTCTTCAGAAATAGGTTAAATGGAAAATCCAAGGCCCTGGGGACAGGTGGAGAATGGGGGATCTGGTGTACTGTGATTAAATAGTAGTGTGAGTTGGCACAGAATGGGCTTCAAAGTCATCCACAAGGGCCCTCAGACACTAAGAAGCTAGTGACAAGGAGCGGGGAGAACCTAAGGCTCCTCTCAGCTAGCCATCTGCTTGTTGGGTGATTCTGGACAAGACATCAGGTCCCATTTTCCTCTGTTCATTGGGTGTAGAAACACCCCACCCCTACCTTGCAGTATGGTGGGAAGTAAGCTCAAGTGCCATCCAATGTTCCGGAAGCAGGAGAAGCTGTGCAAATATAAGTCTTTATCCTCAACATACTCATGCCCTTACTTCCCAGGAGCTGGAGTAGACATGGCACTTTGAACATTTTCAAAATACTTCACCTCAGTCATGAGGTGACTGAGACCAGAAAGGCTTAAAGCAATGCTAAGATCTTTCTTTAGAAAGTAGGGGTGGAGCTGGGCATGATGGCAGCATGCCTGTAATCCCAGCATCTCTGGAGGCTGAGGCAGGAGCATGGCAGTTTTGAAGCCAGCCTCAGCAACTTAACAAAACCCTGTCTCAAAATAAAAAATCAGAAAGGGTTGGGAATGTGGCTCAGTTGTTAAGCACCCTTGGATTCAATCCCTGGTAAGGAAGGAAGGAAGGAAGGAAGGAAGGAAGGAAGGAAGGAAGGAAGGAAGGAAGGAAAGGTAGGAGGCTGAGTTGTGGCTGACATCTGCCCTTGGTCCCCTGAGTCTCGGATTTTTTTTTTTTTAAATCTCCATCCTCCTCTGCCTTCCAACACCATTTCAACCTCACTTGGGAAGACTAGGGGGAACTCTGAGTTAAAGTGCTAGAGACCTCCATAAATTGAGAATGAAAGATGCTAAAGATTGAGCTCACTTGCCTAACATGCATGAGATGCTCAGCTGGATCCTCAGCACTGCAAAAGAAAAGAAAAATCCAGAATAAAAGAGAACTATTTTTTATTCTGTGTGTTAACACAGCAAAAAGATTAGCAAAGTCATGATTCTGAGGCCATAAGCATGCATTTTTCCGGGCTGAACACCTCAGTTGCTCTTTCTGCAGAAGGGCCAAGCTAATGGTGCTGAGGTGGGGGTGGGGGAGCATGGGGTCTCCCAGTGGCTGTCCAGGGACCATAGTGCTCTGTCCTGTGGAGGCTTCTAGCTGGCTTTGTTTGCATTGGCCAGGGTGCAGGTATTCAGAGCTGGTTTGGGTTTCTTCTCTTCAGCATAAGATAGGAAAGGTGTGTTAGCTGCAGAGGCATTTCTCAAAACATCTCTTTCCCAATCCTTGCTCAAGCTAACCTCGCCCATCTCTGATTATTTCCACTTGTCCAGCAACCACTGGAGCACTTACATATAATGTATCATTCTGTGTAATTCCAGTAGTTTGCATTTAGTTTCGTGTAGTCAGTGTCGTAGGTAGAGTGCTCTCATGTGTAATTATCCTGTCACCTCCTGTGGACTAACACCTCCCCCTGAAGGACCAATTCCTATTCTTCCTCCCTGTCCCACCCCCTATCTCTATGCTTCTTACAAGGACCCATCTCCACACATAAGAGGGCTCTTACTCAGGGACACTCATTGCCTGCTGGCCAGACAGAAGGCTGCAAATCTAAAACCAGAACATGGTGGTTCTTTCAAGCCACCATGAGCAGCCAGCCCGTGCTAGACCCCAGATATAGCCCCTGGACTCCAAGCCCAGCGTTGATCCACAGTAAACCCTCACATTCAAACAGCACTATAAACTTAACAAGTGTTTTCACATCCTTTTTCACTGTCCAGGGAATCTCATTCCTAGGACACAATCAGTGCTCTGTATTTTTTCCCTCAAAGGTGCCACTAGAGAAACCTATTGGTCAAACAGTAGATTATTTTCCTTTTGTGAAAACAAGAGAAGCCACTGAGACCTAAGTCTCCACCCTGAGCAGGCTCCAGTAAGAAAGGAAGTGGGTCACAACATGAACACAAGAGTTCCTGGGCTTTGCATCAGGACTGGGAAATCAGCAGCTGAAATTCCTGGCTAGAATGAAGCAATCCATCTGGCTTGGTTGGTCTGTTTTGGATCAAGCTTTTTCCAACTGGACAGAGGCAAAGGGCACAGGAAAAAGGGATTCCACCCAAGTGCCTCGACTAGACTGCCCTGCTCCTCCACCCTTGCTTCAGCTTCTTACCCAGGTACTGTGTTAGACACTGTGGTAGATTTTGAGCAATATCAGAGGGGATCTCTGGGATCTTCTGTTCAAGTTGAAATACAACATAAGCAAAAAGGAAATCCATGGAAGACACACATGCAAATAGACACACACACACCCCTTTCCCACTACAGACATGAATGATGGAGGAAGCAGTGACTTTTCCCTCTAAGAATTCAGCAGGCTTTTTAAAAAAAATCACTAAAGACTAGAATAATGGCAACAAGTTTACAGAGGAGAGGAGATCTGAACTCAGACATGAAAGATGTGTAAGACTGGAATTCCAAACAGCTTATCTTCTGTTGCTATTTGCAAAGTGAGCTGTGGCTCCATGTGGGAGTTCTTGGAACTCAGAAACCAAGAGGGCTAAGGGTGACAGGTGTGTGTGTGTGTGTGTGTGTGTGTGTGTGTGTGTTTTCAGCAGTCCTAGATTGATCCTGACTGCCAATTATTAGCAGTGGCCATGAGTAATTTGCTTAACCTGAGCCTTGGTCTCAGGGTAATGTCAACCCCATGGAGTTGCCCTGAGGATTTAATGAGATACGTGCATACCTGGTGCTCACTAATGCTACTTATTATTATTCTGTTAGCCCATCATAAATATAAGACAGAAAAGGAGTGAAGCAGTTATATTCCCATCCATTTGTTTGCAACTTTGTGCCAGGCCCTGTGCAAGCACTAGGGATAAATTAGGGCATCAAACCCATAGCCCAGGTCCCCAGGAGCCAACCATCAGCAGGGACACAGAGATGAAATTATCACACTGATAATGTGTCATTAATCAAATGGAGAGACAAGAACCCCAAAACGCTGCTCTGTCTGCGAGGAGTGGCTAGTGAGAACCCCAGGACTGCTGTCTAGGTACCAAGCCCATTGGGGCTGGGCAGCTAGGGCTCAGTGAAGATGGGGAGCGTGCAGTTGCAGTGGGGCTGAGCTATGGAAACAGGTTTGACTAAGATCTCCCTACCGCTCTTGGCCTTTGCCTGGGGAGACAATGCCGTTCATTTCATGGAGAGTGAGGTGACCCGCATTACCTGGGCTTCCGATGTAGGGCTTAGAGTCTAGAATGGCCAGGCCTTTGCCCCCCAGTTATTGTGGGTGACCCACACTTTAGACCCTGACCCCTCACTTTCCACCCTGGACAGAGAAACTGGGGTTGGGCACTTATGGACATTTCACTTGTGAAATGACCCCCCCAGTCTGACCCAGCAGCAGCCCCTGGCCTGCTCCGGAAGCCTCTCCTTCTGGTCTGTTACTGTTTACAGGCTCTCAGAGAGGCAGGTGTTAGGAGGCAGCTGCTTCTTGTGGTCGGTTCTCCCTAGATACAGGAGGGGGGCCTCCCCCACACGGGCTGCCATTGGCTGACAGGCAGCCAGAGCAGAGCAGATCCCTCTCCCAGCCCTCAGCCACCCCAGCCAGCAAATAAAGAGGGCACAGGAAACACCTGGAGGGGAGGGCAGCTGGCAAGGGAACCCTGTGCCCAAGAGAAGAAAGGGTTTGTGGGGAGCTGGGGGAGGGGGCCAGGCCCTTAATTACACTCTTCTTGGCATCCACCAGCTGCTGACAACTAACAGATGAGTTGCTCAAGTGTCCCCAAACACACACACACACACACACACACACAGTAAAGCACCAGTCCTAGTGCCAAGAGGAGAGAAGAGAGATCATACATGAAAGACTCCTCATGGGGCTTTGCCTCCTCGCCCTCAGTCCCTCAGCCACAGATTCTGAGCTCTCTGAACCAAGTACATTTAAACCCATGGCTGAAACATGAAAACAGAAACCTTGAGGGATGCCTCTGCCCTTGTTTTTGCTTTTCATACTGCAGATTGAACCAGGAGCATTTTGCCACTGAGCTACATCCCCATCCCTTTTTGTTTTGAGACAGGGTCTCACTAAGTTGGTTAGGGCCTCATTAAGTTGCTGAGGCTGGAACTGGTGATCCTCCTGCCTCAGCTTTCCAAGTCTCTGAGCCACCACACCTGGGACCTCAGCCCTTGTTCTATGAAAGCTCCCTTCATAAATAAATCTTCCTTTATTTTCAGACTTAGTTATCTAGCTCTTCATTTGTATCTGCTATTGATTGCATATTATCTCAAGTTCTTGTGGTTCCAGGTGGAACACACTTTTTTAAAAATTTTTAGTTGTCAACAGACACAATACCTTTATTTTATTTATTTATTTATGTGGTGCTGAGGATGGAACCCAGTGCCTCATGCATGTGAGGCAAGCGCTGTACCACTGAGCTACAATCCCAGCCCCTGGAACAGTCTTAATCAAGAAGATCAAACAAAGTCTCATCCGCTTCCATCCAGAACGTGTTGGCTCCTGCATTGACCGTGTGCTGGGAAGTCCGTTGCAGGCAGGCTCAGTTTAGAAGGCTCGCTTACTCCTTCTTTGGAAATTCCCAAAAGGGTACTTGCCCTTTTAGATCCAGAGGCGGAGGCTGGAGTTGCGGTAAGGAAGGGCTTACCTGTGTGCACACCACAGTTTGCTCAACCCATATTTTCGCATTCAACTGCTGATGCACCTGGGCCTGCTCTGCACCATGCAGTGGACAAGCACCTGGGAAATAGAAGACAATGGTTCCTGCTTTGGAGGCACATAGTGCAACCATTGGAGAGGGGATCCGAGCCTTCAGAGCCGCCATATGTGAATCCAAAGCAATTTAAAGAATGTGCTGACTCTATTTGTTATAAAAGTGTGAACATTAATGATGTGTATAAATCATTAAGGGACTGGAGTAAGAAATATGTTATGAACCTGTGAGCAGTTTAAAGCCTCATATATGTAGATTGAAAAGCCCTGAGGTGCCCGGTGTGGTGGCACACACCTGTAGTCCCAGCAACTCTAGAGGCTGAGACAGAATTGCAAGTTCAAAGCCAGACTCAGCAACTTAGCAAGGCCCTAAGCAAATTAGTGAGATCCTGTCTCTAAATATAAAATAAAAAGGGCTGGGGATGTGGCTCAGTGGTTAAGCACCTCTAGGTTCAATCCCTGGCACCAGAAAAGAAAATGAAAAGCCCTGAAGTAAGAATGGGCAGGGACAGGACAAGGGGAATCATTTCTTGAAGAGGCAGCAGGTAAAGGGAAACACATGGACTCTGGAGACAGACCCACCTAGGTTTCACACCTGTCCCCACCCCTCCCTCGGCTAGTTACTGATGCTTTGCTTCCTCATCTTGTCTTTGAGGTCACAATACCTCCATGCACTCGTAGGGTGTGAAGGCAGAACACCTGCAATAGTGAGTGGTCAGCACACAGGTCTTCAAAGAGTGGCTCTGTGCCATGCACCCTGGCAGAGAAGAGAAACTGGCACACGTAAGGAGGGCTGAAAGGAAAGGAGCAGGACAAAATGTGACAAGGTGAGGAGTCCGGGCATGTTTTGACTTTGGAAGGATTGGAAGCACCTTGGATTTCCATCTTAAGGATTCAGAAAGGAAATAAATAAATAAATAAATAAATAAATAAATAAATAAATAAATGGCAGCAGAAAGGGGACAACATGAGGAAAGTGGACTTACAGTTGTCCCAGGGTGCTGACTAGGTGGGAGGTGGAGGAAGGAAGGCATGGGGGAGGCTGGAGAAGGCTATTACAGTATTTCAAGTGCAACAGGGACAAGACCTGGACCAGTGGCTGGCCAGAAATGGAACAGAAGTATCGCAGTTCTTTTTTCCATTCCATCTAGAAATGAAAATGGAATAGTGAGAGATGATTTTGCACAAATGACTCATTGTACACATTATAAAACTGAGGCTCGGAGCAGGGAAAGGACTAGTCCAAGATGTCAAAGACCGAATTACTAAGTTATTGTCAACCCTGAAACTAGGCTCCCTATTTGTCAACCCCTGTGTCCACTGCCATTTCCATCCCCTTGCAGCCAGCCTCCAAATCAACATTGGGAAGAAGGATCTTTGTGGACAAGATCAGCATTTCCTAGCTATGGTATCTATTCCTGTCTCCAGAGTCAAGGTCTGAGCTCTTTCCTGGCACAGCCCAGCCTTCTCTCCAGGTGATTACCCTCTAGGTAAACCCACTTAGGGAGTTAATTGATAACTAAGTCTCTCTCTGAAATTATGGAATTATTATCTAGAGTGTGTCCACCCTTCTAAGTGACACTTACATTTCAATGGCAGCCTGCAAGGACTGTTTTCTTAAGAAGGTGCAATCAAGCCTGGCAAGATGACGCACACTCTGTGATCCCAGCAACTTGGGAGGCTGAGGCAGGAGGATCACAAGTTCGAGACCAACCTCAGCAACTTAGTGAGACCTTATCTCAAAATATAAAATAAAAAAGGGCTGGGGATATAGCTCAGTGGTAAAGTGACTCTGGGTTCAATCCCCAGTGCCACCAGGGGAAAAAGTGCAATCATAGACTACCAATAAATACCAGCCGTTTTGAGCTAGAGCTCACAAGCTAATCCTAAATGAACTTGAATTCTTTCTTCTACAGTCTGATCTAAATCCCTTTCATCTCCCAGTCTCCACTCTCCACAACCTTGACATTCATTCCTTTGACCAGTCCTACCAAGAACCAGACACCTTCTAAGGATAAGACACAGCTCTGGCAAGGTCCTGACCTACATTGGAGCTGTAGATTCAGGGTTGTAAGGAATAGGACAGAGGTAAAAATTGAATATTATGGGAAATCAAGGTGAGGCAACACATCCCAGTCTTTGAAGGAAGATGTTACTGAAAAATTGCCTGGAAGAGACGGTCTGAAATCTTTTTTTTTTTTTTTTTTTTTTTTTTTTTTTTGCGGTGCTGGGGATTGAACCCAGGGCTTTGTGCTTGTAAGGCAGGCACTCTACGCTGAGCTATATCCCCAGCCCCTGAAATCTTGAAGGCAAGAATTAACCAGGCAAAAGCAGGTGGGTACGAAGGATCAGGGCATTCCTGGAGCAAAGGCCCAGTGACCACAGTCCCAAGCACAGGTTAACAGCACCAGTCCAGGATAGGAGAGCTGCTTGTCTAACCCTCTAATACACAAGGAGAGGCCCTGGTGTGTCCTCAGTTCCACCAGGTACATGCCAAAGGTACCTTCCTAGAGATCATGGCCTTGACAGCATGCCATAATGTACTCAATAAAAAACCTCACTCTTAGTGTGTGGTGGAGCAGAAACACCGCTGTCCCCATTCTTGCATGCTTCAGAGATCACACACTTAGGGACCTATTCAGATAATGGTTTTTGTTTGGTTGATTGGTTGGTTGATTGTTTGGTATTAGGAATTGAACCCAGGGGGGTTTTGCCACTGAGCCACACCCCCAGCCCTTTTTTAATATTTCGAGATAGGGTCTCACTGAGTCCCCGAGGCTGGCTTTGAACTTGCAATCCTCCTGCCTCAGGCTCTGGAATAGCTGGGATTACAGGCCTATGGCACCAGACCTGACTACTATTTTTTAAAAACACAAAAACCAATGTTGAACACTTGAAAACTCAGTTGCCCTCATTAGGATTGGGGGCGATATCAAATAAATATCTACATTTCAGTCTTCCCTTGAAAAATCACAATATCCTGTATCTGGTCTGCCATGATGACAGGGGACAGAGCTATGGAGCTGAAGCAATTTTCAGAAAAACTATGAGCTCGCTTCCAGGTTTACTGCATCCTCTGTCCCGCCATCCTCACCCATTTGCTGCCGGGTCCCATCTCTCTCTCCTGGTGCACACTGGACATTAAATGGCCCCTCCCTGAGGGTGCCGGTAAATAAAGTAGGTCTGGCTCCAACCCACCCACCTATTATCTCCTCTTATCTGATGCGCTCTAGGCAGCCTGTCCAGTTTACTGGACAAGGGTTGAATTAAGGCCCGCCCTTGTTTGTGGAACTGGGGGTGGGGAGTGGTAAAGCCAAGCTTCGCAGGAAACCAAGTAACTTGGTGTTTGGGAACCAGGCTCCAATCAAAACAGGGAAGAGGATTCACTCACTGCACGTCCAGGTAACCTCTAAGACTGAGTTCCAACATTTTTCTGGCCAGCTCTACAGAGAAATGGTCTGGAGAGAAGGTCAGAGAGCTGGGCTTGCCCTTCTCCCCTTCCTCATTGATCTCTCTTCTGGGAAACCAGAGCACGTGGCTGGGATCCCACCAAGAGGCAGAATGGAAGCAAGAAGTTGGAGAAACCCTCTCGCCACCCATTTTATGTGGACCTGAGCACGTAGCCCAGTTTGGAATTAATCTACAGGCCTCCCAATGGAGCCAGCGAGGTCAGTACCTCACAAGGACACTGCACACTTCCACAAGAATGACAGAGATCAGAAGTGAGTTCATCCAGTGAACTTTCACTCAGCAGGTTCTTACAGAGTTACTACAGGCTGCATATGACACTGGCAAGGGCTTTTGGGCTGTGAACATTTTAAAACAAAGAACTAGCCGGGCGTGGTGGCCCACGCCTGTAATCCAAGCGACTTGGGAGGCTGAGTCAGGAGGATTGCGAGTTCAAAGCCAGCCTCAGCAACTTAGTGAGGCCCTAAGCAACTCAGTGAAACCCTGCCTCTAAATAAAATACAAAATAGGGCTGGGGATGTGGCTCAGTGGCCAAGTGTCCCTGAGTTCAATCCCTGGTTCAAAAAAAAAAAAAAAACCAAAGAACTGAGAATCAGTTTTCTAGGGGAGAGGCCACCAGCTGCTTGGATGGTGTTAACTGCAACCACTTTTTTTGGTGGTGCTGGGACCTACTGATCCCAGGGCTTCATGCTTGGCTCCACCACTGAGCCACACCTCAGCCCCAAACTGCAACCATTCCTGAAGGTGCTAGTAAGAACTATTACTTTATTTATTTTTGTGCTGGGCCTTGTTCTACCACTAGGTCACACCCCCATCCCTATTAGCTTTAATAATGGTTTCCTTCTTGTTATCCATATGCCACATGCCCTTCCTCTCAGGACCAATTCAGAGCCATTGAGGAGACGAGGTTAATTTCTCCCTGGAGCAAGAGTTTGAATTGATTGACACCTAATGTGCCAGGGGGTTGGGAATGAGATACAGCGCTTGCCTAGCATGCAGAAGACCCTGAGATTGATCCCCACACTGTAAAAACCCACCAAATGAAACCCCAAGAGCTAGGACTAGTCCAGGTAGTTTATGGATCTCGTTTAATCTTTTTTTTTTTTTTTTTTTGGAACCAGGGATTGAACTCAGGGGCACTTGGCCACTGAGCCACATCCCCAGCCCTATTTTGTATTTTATTTAAAGACAGGGTCTCACTGAGTTGCTTAGGACCTCACTAAGTTGCTGAGGCTGGCTTTGAACTCGCGATCCTCCTGCCTCAGCCTCCCAAGTGCTGGGATTACAGGCGTTCGCCACTGCACCCGGCTCGTTTAATCTTTATACCATTTTGAAATGGGTCCTATTCCAGTCCCAACTTACACCTGGGGAAACTAAGGCCTGATTGGTGGCTTGCCCCAGATTGCTCATCAGCCTGGTGGTGGAGCTGCGATGGACCACCCCCAGGCCATCCCACTGGAGCCTGGGCTCCTGACCTCCCGCAGGGCTGCCTCACAGAGCTTGGAGGCTGAAAGCTTGGCAGGCAGGAGTCTGACCCAAGATTATTACACCCTTTTCCAACCCAAATGACTTCTCAGTTCAACTAATTAGAAAGAATGATAATAATGGTGCTAAAATGGCCTACAGGATTGCCCAGATAATGGGGATGATTTAGACTCAAAAGCTGAGGGAGAGAACAGAGGTCATTTCATTTAATCCAATTTCCTAGTTTCTAAGATAGGAAAAGCTTGGGTGAGGAGTCCAAACTAACACAGCTAGTTGGGGGAATGGCCCCGAGCCATACATCCTCCCAGCCTCAAACTCAGCTGCACAACCCTGTGCTAAGCCAGGGATGTGGGCGGCAACCTGGAAGCTGGGAGCCTGAGTCTTCACTATCTTTCCTTACCGGGGGCTGCTACAGCAGCCCATGCCAGACCTGCAGAGGTGCTCTCTTCCTCTGGGACTTGTTTGTTGCTGCATCAAGGACTCCCCCACCCAAAGCTCTTTATCAGGACCCAGGATGGGCTCCTAATCTGCAGCTGCCAGGACCTTGTCAAGGCTCTCTGGGGAGGTACATTATCATGCCCAAACAGCTGACTGACCACGTGTTGCCAGCTGACACTGTTTACCCCGTGGGGAAGCATGAAGCAGAGCAGGCCAGCCTACACCTGATCCCTGAACACCTGCTACTCCTCAAGCAGTCCCAGCTCATGCCCCTCTACCCAGCTGGCCAAGGGGTACTCTCTGCCCCTGCTGACACTGATCTGATCGAAAATAAATAACTTTGTTTGGTCACAGAACCCTGTCATGTAAATTGAGGAACTATCAGTCTACCAAGATCCAAAAGCAATCCTAAGACAAATCTGCCACTGAAGATACAGAGGGAGAGATGTCCCCTCAACCTCCAGACAACCTTCCCTGAATTTCAGGCTTCCACTGAACCATGAAATGTCCTTCATGACTGGAGTCTCTTAGGAAATAAGAAGGAGCCAGGCATGGTGAATCACACCTGTAATCCCGGTGTCTTGGGAGGCTGAGGCAGGAGGATCACAAGTTCTAAGCCAGCCTCAGCAACTTAGTGAGACCCTAAGTGACTTAGCAAGATCTGTCTCAAAAAGGGTTGGGGATATGGCTTAGTGGTTAAGTGCCCCTGGGTTCAATCCCTGGTACCAGAAAAAAAAGAAAGAAAGAAAGAAAGAAACAAGATTGAAGATGACTTTATACTAAACTTTGTAACCAAAGAGAAGAGCACACCATGATGGGCAGAACTTCCCGGACTCTAACCTTGTCCTTACATCCAAAAAATGAGTACCTAGGATATTTATATTTAAAGCTACAAGTGAAAATGAATAACAGCCCCTTTAGCCAGGCATAATGGTGAAAGCCTATAATCCCAGCAATTTAGGAAATGAAGGTAGAAGGATTACAAGTTTGAGGCCAGCCTCAGCAACTTAGTAAGGCCCTAAGCAACTTAGTAAGAACCCTTCTCAAAATAAAAAGAGCTGGGGATGTAGCTCAGTGGCAAAGCATCCCTGGATTCAATCCCCAGTACCAAAATAAATAAACAAATAAATAATGGAAAATAAATAACAGTCTCTTGATACAAGCATACCCCTGTTACATGGATGCTCTGGCTTCCTCCGTCCCCAGCCTTTGCCCCCCTACCCTCCTTGCCCAATACAAGCACCACACCCACTCCTTGGTCTACCTCTGACCTAGCACACCTAGGAAAAACTACATATTTGCTTCTGAAGGTCACAAAGGTATGAAATGAAATGAGTGGGGTGGCACTGGTCATGAATGAGCATGCTTAAAATTCAGTTAAAACACAGGCCATTTTTGTGGGAGGCTGAGGCAGGAGAATCGCATGTTTGAGATCAGCCTCAGCAAACTAACGAGGCCCTAAGTAACTTAGAACGGTCTCAAAATTAAAAAATAAGAAGGGTTGCGGGTGTAGCTCTTTGGTGAAGCACTCTGAGTTCAATCCCCAGTACCAAAAAGAAAAATAAAATACAACCCATCTTTGGCCAAGAAAAAACTAGCCCGGGTCAAAAATGTGACTGTAACCTCAGTGGGAGCCGGGAGCCCGTGTCAAAACCTCACAGAAAGAACCCAAAAGTCAGGGATGATAGACTGTTCTTATTTCCATGTATAGATCCTATCCCTGTGGCCACAGGGAGTTATAAATTGTTAACAAACCCTTGGCTTTCACATCAGCATAAGCTTCAGAAGTGGCTGCTCTTTAGCTAACTTGTAGCACTGGCAATCTGCCATGATTGGCTCTGGCGCATGGATTCCAAGGCCCAGCATCTCTTGTCTAATTAGGCAGGAATGGCAGGTAGCAAATGGCAGTTGCAGAGATATGGACATTCCCAGAGCCTTTCCCGGGAACTGCGAACAACCCTGCCCCAGCCTCCCCTGATCACCACCCTTGTCCAGGAGATAGGCAATGTCTTAATCATTTTTAATATTTTCAGTGCTGCCTCGGACTTACTGACGATGGTTATGTCCCTCAGAATCTGCAGGGGAGGGGTTCTAGGAGCCCCTGCAAATACTGAAACCTATGAATGTTCAAATCTCATATAAAATGGCATAGTATTTCTAAGGAACCTACACACATCCTCTGTATACTTTAAACCATCTCTAGACTACTTATAACACCTAATACAACATAGGCACTATGTATATAATTGTTATACTGCATTGTTTAGGAATGGGAAGGAAAACATGTCTGTACATGTTCAGCACAGATGCAGCCGTCATAGGTCCAACTACATAGTACTTGAAGCAGATGTGAAGCCAACAATGTCTGAACAAGTACTGAAGACTGAAGATCTAAGAAATGGTGAGAGGTTACAGCAGGGTGGGCCTACGCATCACTTCCTTCACATGAATCCAGCATCAAACCTAGCATGTGGCAAATTCAAGTACTGCTTTGTGGAACTTTCTGGAATCTTCTTTCTGATGAATTTCAAGCTGTGGTTGAATCTGTGGATGTGGAACTCACGGATAGGGAGGACTGACTGTGCGTCTGCTGAATGGATGACCAAATAAAACTAAGGACGACCAAGAACTGGAGGCATAAGAGAGACCTGGCTAGACTAAGGAATGCTCAGATTAGAAGGATCTTGTTACTTCTAGCGTTTTCTCACGGAACTGTGAGGACACACATGAAAGGAGGGAAGGAGCTACTTCCCAGGGAAGACGAGATGCTTGGAAATGGCCTAACTGCACACCTAGGCTTTCCTTTTATACTGTTTGTAGTAGAAAACAGCACGTTTTTCTCAATGCAACTGAAGAGAAATACTATGAGAGATGAAGGACTTGGACCTGAGAAGGAAATGCAAATTTGGGTGGATATTTTACCTTTTCTACACCACAGGTCTTTATCTGCTACATTTTTATTAAAGTAACAAAAAGTGTACATTTGTCCATAAAGCTATACATTCTTCCATATAAAAACACTATTATACAATTAGTAAGTAACCTTTGTCTTTTGTCTGAATAGCTTCCAAATGCACTACTGTTATTTTTACTTAATAGGAGAGACAGGCCTGCTCAACAGTCCAGCTCCCGGTTGGAGTAGGAAATTCTTTTTTAAAGTGAACATCAACAAGAAAAGAGAAAAGATTAAGTGTGAGACCATGAGGCTGCTTCTAGAAAGGCAGGGACCTGTTTGCAGACAAGATGCAAGAACACAATCTGCAGTGATTCACAGCTTTGTTCCAACCCACAGGCCAGAAAATAGCTCTTGGGTCTATGGGCTGAGGTAACTTTAAAGCAATAAAGACTGGAAGCAGGGCCTGGCAAGGCAGCAGAAAGCTGGACTGGAAAAGCAGGGAATGAGTAGGGAGAGTGTTTGGTAAATAGCACCTTTGAGTCAAAATTGAAAAGTTCAGAAATCCAGGGAAGAGGACTGGCAGTAGGGAGGGAAGCTTGGGAAAGAGGAACAGGGGATGGGAATCTTCATGAAGGGGCAACAGCAGGAAGAAACCAGGTTGACCCGATGCTCTAGCTCTGTCCTTCTTAAGGTGATTCATTTGGGAAACTTGAGGTCTTCTAAGAAACCCTCATTAATCACTGAGAAACTGAAGGAATTTCTTCCCAGGGCTGTTTTCCATTTTTTTCCAACCCAGAAAGTAAATATTGCACAAGTCTACAGACAAATTTGGATTCTACTAAGAGACAACAATCTCCCACAGGTGCTCTGAGCACTAGGGAGAAAAAATGCCCCAAGGTTTGGCTTTTAGTGTCAGCCCTGCAAAAATACCAAGTAGTCCTGCAGAGCACGGGCATCCTCCCCTTCAGCTGAAGAGGGGAGAGAGATGGTTCTCTAAACCTACCAGAGCACCAGCTGTCATGAGCCAGTTCTCCAAAGCCTCCTGGGACCCAGGGGCATATTGCACAGTGATTGAGAACTCTTGTCTTTGAAAACAGGGTAGCCCATGACCCAACCAGAAGGGGAGAGGATGGGAGGGCAAAAGGAGTGTTGTGCTCCAGAAAAGGCAGTATTAAAGGACCTGAAGTTCCCTGTAGCTTTTGAGCCACCTCTCAAAGGAATAATGGTAGCAGCATCAGGACTCTCATGTGGTTCCAAAAAGGATTTTGGCCAAAAAACATCCCCAGTGGATACTCTTTGGGTACCAAAATCCCATTGCAAATCACCCCCAAATTATTCGCCACATGTACACACAAAGCAGCACACAGCAAAGCAAAGGTTTTGTGCAGAGTTCCTGTCCATCCTAACCCCAAAGATCTCCAATCCCAGCCAAAGCATCCCCTCCAGAGGAAGAAAAAAAAAAATAGCTTTAGATTCCCAGCTGGGAAGCAACCTCTACAGGCCCCAAGGGTAGAATTAGAAAGGAGTCATGATTTCTGAGAAAAGCTGCTTAGGACAGAATGAATAAGGAGAGGCCTTTTCACTCTGTCCAGATCTCATCAGAAAAATAAGACATTAGGCAACATAGTATTATTGAAGTCCTGGCTTGAATGCCCCTGAGTAAGAGAGGAGCCAGGAATGCAGGTGTCCCAGCTGGGAGGAGGTTTTGAACTTGCCTCTCCTCTCCCCCCAGGGCAGATCCTGACCTCTCATTCACAGGTGCTAACCTTGCTTGCTCCCTCTTCTACCTCTTGGGGTGCCACCAAGCTTCTTCCTCACTTTGGCTTGGTCTACCCCCACCACTCCCCTCCCACAGGGAGACACTGGCTCACAAACTCAAACACACAACAGTTCTCTCCAAAGGCACCTGGGGAGGCCACTTCCAAGCAGCTCCCTTTAAGGATTTTTTTTCTTTAAAAAAATCTTTTGGTTTTTTTTCTCCTCTTTTCTTAAAAAAAAAAAATAATATATATAATATATATATAAATAGCTCTTCATTTAAAAATACAGTTCCCCAGGTTGAGGTATGCGGTGGCCTGTTGTCATGGCGAATGAGTACAGTAGAGTGCCAGGGTGGGGGCAGCAGGGATCTAGCTGGAAACCGCCATCACATAGTTCTTGGAAGGGCTGCTCCTGCCCAGCATCATTTGGTTCTTGCAGGTGAGAAGCCCATAGGAGGCGGCCACTGAAGGCTCCTCGTACAGGACACAGATGGAGCCATCCTCCCCTATGCGATAGGACACCTCGTAAGGGTCCACCCACAGGGTCAGCTCGCTGGGCAGCAAGCTGTGCAACTGGGGCTGGCTGAGTCCAATCTGACTGGCCACCTTGCTGATGATGGGATCCATCTTGTGGTTGATTCGGATGCAGCGGTAGCCAGAGCCTTTGGATGGCTTTTCTGGAAACCAGTGGTGTTTGTAGTGCTCTGTGGAGAGGGGAAAAGAGAGATGCCTGGTTAGAGAAGTTGGGCTGAGGATGTTACAAGGTGGGAATGTGGGTGAGCAGACAGGATGAGAGGAAGGGGCCCAGTGGCAATTTTAAGTAAGGGAGGTAGTTTCTCTCAAGTTCAGAGAGATCCCTCAGTCCCTCCAGGACAGGGGTGTGTATAGAAGGGGATCCCAGAGCTCTAGAACACTCTTCAATGGCCAAGTGTATTGCTTTTGGCACAACCCCAATTTAAGGAGGGAAGGGTGTGACTGGGTTGGCATGTCCAGGCAGGATCTATGGAGACCTGAGCTGAAGTTTCAAAGCCACAAAAGCTACCAATATTGTAGGGCCCACAATGTGCTATCAGGCTCCCATCCTGTGCCCAGTGGGCCCCAAGCCTCCTCCAGAAGACTCAAACATCCTTAGCAGTGGCCAAGGGAGTCAAAGAATGGGTTGTTTTGATGAAGCAGCTGGGTTTGGCAGAAGGCAGGTCCTGTGCGGGCACGTTCAGAGATGACTATCGCTGTCCAAGACCGCCAGCCAACAGGCTAGAGACAGCTGGGAGGTAGGTCTCCCCCTAGCCAGCCAGAGGCTGCTTATCTCTAGTCCACCTCCCAGTCTCACCGCCGCCTCCCCAACACACAGGGCCTGGAGCACAGTTACTAGCTATAAGGTTCTCTTCCGTACCACAATGGGTGGCAGATGGCTAAGGAGGACCAAAGGGAAATACAAAGAGGGCCCAGATTCCAACTTCGAGGGAGTTAACAACCGGCAGACCGACCAGGCCCTGTGAAGGCCGAGTGCGGCTGGGCCTCCAAGTTGTTAAGAAGGCTCAGTTGCGCATAAGGACCCCTCGGTCGGGGGGGCTTCGTCGCCCACAGCACCCCTGGAGGGTCTCAAGGGTCCAGTGAGGGAATGAGCCTTCTCTCAGACCACAGGTTCCCTTTCTTCCGGGTATAAGCCGGAGACTCAGGATGGCACTCCAGGAAAGGGTCTTCGGCCGGGGGCGTGAAGGGGAGCGCTCCATCGGAACCATCTCGGGCCAAGACCCAAG
Organism: Glaucomys volans; assembly: GCA_020662805.1. Taxonomy (NCBI): domain Eukaryota; kingdom Metazoa; phylum Chordata; class Mammalia; order Rodentia; family Sciuridae; genus Glaucomys; species Glaucomys volans. The sequence goes on along the minus strand of JAJEJO010000768.1, from coordinate 614,153 downwards.
TTCAGAGCCAGGGAGGGGAGACCTGACCCGGGAGCCGGAAAACTGCGGTTGGACAGGGAAAACCGAGTCTGGGAGTCGCTCCGGTGGGGGCCCCGACACGGGCGGGGAAAAGACGCCCCAGGCAAGTTGGAGATCGATCCCCCGTGGCGCCAGCCTGTTAGTGCTCACCTGTTAGTGCCTCCTGGAGCGCCCCGCTGAAAACCTTAAGTCTCTGCTCGCTCACGCAGCCCCGGGTCCTCAAGAGACTGGAGAGGAAGCCCACGGCGGCGGCGATCTCCGGGAACATGTCAGTTCTCTTCCCGTGGCTCATGTCGTGCGCGGCTCGGGGAGCAGGGAGAGGTCTCTCGTGGGAAGTGCCAGTTCTCCGAGATCCTCTCGCCGGGCCAAGGCTCAGGCTCTGCCCGGACTTTCCCCGGGCCGCGCCTTTCATACTGTTCGCGGAGGTGGGGGAGCCGACGGCGGCGCCCATTGGCTGCGGTCAGCGGATGGGGGCGGGCCCTCCGCAGCCCCGCCCCGCCCCGCCCCACCCGCGCGCGGCCGCTCACCCCGCCCGCTCAGCTGCCGCCGCCGCCTCCCCCGCCTCCCCGGCGCTGAGGTCATCGCCTGCTGACGTCAGTGCTGGGAACCTGCGCTGGGCTCTGGAGCCGAGGGAGGTGTGCGGGGCAGGCCAGAGCCGCGAGGGGGCCGAGAGCCCTCGGCCGAGGAAAGCAGCGCGCGGAGTGGTCCGCACGGGGCCTGCCCGGACTCGCCTCTCTGCCCACCGGCTGGGGTTAAATGCCACCTCTCCCAGGAAGCCTTAGCTGTTGCGGCCTCTGCCAGGCGGTCCCCGGTTTGATTCCCACAGCACTTTCCAGCCACATGCACAGTCAGAACCGCTCACCCGGGCCTCTTGTCACCATTTTGTCGCGTTGCAGTGTTTCTTTTTCTGTACTGAAAATTGAAACCAAGGGCGCTGTACCACCCAGCTACACTCCCAGCCCTTTTTGAGGTTTTTATTGAGACGGCCTCTCAAAGTTGTGGAGGCTGGCCTCGAACTTGTGATCTTCTATCTCAGCCTCCGGAATCGCTGCGATTACAGTTACGAGCCACCCTCACTCAGCTTGCCGTTTTTCTTAGTCAGAATTAAGCTCGGCTCTTCAGCAATGAGGACTATATTCTATTTTCTTCCATAACATTGCCACCTCCCCCAACAAGTTCTGCTCTTACTCTTCAGCGATGTCTTTTTTCCCTGCGTAAAAACATCCAGCTTTCATTATTTGGTGCGCAGGGGTGGGGGTGGGGGTTGCAAGACTTTTCTGACCTCTCGGGTTATTTTCCCAGTTGTCACTTTTCCTTTAAGTGCTCTGAACGGTACACATTTTTCCACCCACTCCCTCCTCCTTCCCCTCCCCTGATTCTGCTTCCTTCCTCCTTGTGGACCGAGGCTTTTGTAAACACCGGTCCTGGGCTCCTGGCGGGAGGGAGGCCAGCCTCAGGTTTCCTTCTCCACCCTCGCAGCCTGCCTCCGCCACCGGCACTCTCGGTGGCGTTGTCTGTTAAATGGGGCCACGTCCTAACCCAGGGTCAGGCACACACAGATGCCCGTATTTGTTCAAGGAATCAAACCCCGCAGCCTGTGTAAACTCCTATTTTCCTTGAAATCCAGGCCCTCTGGCCACTTCTAGAAGCGATCTTCTGGTCCTTCTTGACACAGTGCCAGGGTTCTCTGCCTCCCTCCCTCCCTCTCCCCGACTCCATCTCCTCCTCTTCCTTTTCCTCCCCTTTCTTTCCCCAGAGAGATCCTACTCATACAGATCCTTTTGATCTTGACTTCTCTACAGTGGACTTTCATTTCTACCTAATTGTGTTCTTCCATCTTGCTCCTCTTCCCCTGTGGATGTCCCCCTAAGCCCCTGTCATCCCTCAAACAGGCTCTCTTCCTGATCTCCATTTCTGTCAGAGAGGCCACCATTGGAAATGACTGGAAACAGTCATCGCACAGAGAACTCAGACCCACTTTCAGCCTCCTCTTGTACTTGGCTCCTCAGATCCAATCCCAGGATGGGTTGCTTCTTCATACCTAGATGACTCCAGCCCCATCCACAAACCACCCTCCTCACCATTGTAGAGTCGCCTTCCTGAATTGTACACACTTGCTCTTCTCTTGCTTCTATCATCTGAGACAAACCCTCTCCCATTTCTCTACTTGATTAAGTCTGAACTCCTTACCCAATAATTAAGACCTTCTATAATTTAACCCCACTTGCCTTTTTCGATTTCTGCCACTTTGTGCTGTAGGTCGCTCTCCTGTGAGTATCACAGCAGCTCTGTATCTCAGATCCCTCAACATTTTGCCCATGGTCACCATCTTTGAGCTGGATCCTCGTGCCAAACATGGTAAAGTAGCCTGGCCCTGATGCACCAGAGCTCACATCCTTATCCCCTGGATGCCTCTCTGCCATCCTTCAACCAGTTTTTTTTTCTTGTTTGTTTGTTTGTTTGTTTGTTTTTTGCTACTATGGATTGAACCCAGGGGGTGCTCTGCCCCTGAGCTACATTTCCAGCCCTTTTTGCTTTTTATTTTGAGACAGGATTTTGCTAAGTTGATGAGGCTGGTCTCGAACTTGCAATCTTCCGGCTCAGCCTCCTGAGTCACAGGTTATAGGCACGCACGCCCACATCTGCCTTAGAATTTAACATATTGTCCCAACAACAGTTTGCCAGTTACTTGGGAACAGGATACTATGCTCCGACGTCCCACATTTTCAGAACAATTCAGATTTCAAATATTGTTCTCTACTACTTCATGGAACTAACCAAAATGGCCTGCAATTCTAATGTTGTCGAATTAAACATGTCCTTCAGGTGGCTTCTTCACTGGCTCCTCCCCACAAGCTGGCTCAGGCCAGATGAGACTTTCACCTTTGTTTACTGTGAGGGAAGATTTTTTTTTTTTTTTTTTTTTAACTGGAAACAGGACTGACTGGAAAAAGACAACCTCGAGATGCATCAAACCAAAGAGACCAGGGTCATCAAGGCCGGAATCGACCAATGTTAACCACCAAGGAGGTCAACAAAATAGGTCAGAGTACAAGCATCTGTACAGGATTATTCAGGACAGAAACCTGAACATGCTTAACATCTTCCTGGGTGTGTCTTTGACAGGGATCTGGTGTTCCTGGCCTGACATCCCACATCCGGAAGTAATGGAAAGGTCTGGGACGTAGCTCAGTGGTGAGTCCTTACTTGCATGTAGGAAGCCCTGGGTTCCATCCTTGGCTCTAAAAAAAAAAAAAAGAATTGATGGGGAAAAAAAATGTTTTTTGACAAACCATCACCTGTTGATATCACTCACAGGGCCACACCTGAGTGCTCAGTAGAGTCAGCCATAGAGTCAGGACTGAGCCAAATTTGCAGTCTACAAATACGGTGTCCTTTGTTTTTTTGTTAGACCACAAAGTTCTTGTGCTGCCATTACCACAACCCAAGGTCCCACATGGGCCCACAGAGCTGCCATTCCAGATGATGATACAGGGAATGGGGCAACTGTCCAAATGAGGGGACAGGAGCAGGAAGATCATAACCCCCATCTCCTCCATGCCCGTCGGTCAGGACATCTTAGTCCTCACCTCAAGTTTCTGAACTTTGTACAGGGCAAAAATTACCCATAAGAACCAGAGGCAGTTCCCCTACATCTTTTATTTTCGTAACTGGGATTAAATCCAGGGGTGCTCAACCACTAAGCCACATCCCCAGCCCTTCTTTATTTTGAGACAGGGCTTCACTAAGTCCTGAGGCTGGCCTCGAACTTGGGATCCTCCTGCCTCAGCCTCCTGAGTTGCTGGGATGACAAGCATGCGCCACTGCACAGGGCTTCTTCTTTTCTTTCTACGCATGAACTCAGGAAGAGGAAGCTTGCTTTATCCCACATTCGAAGTTCCAAGTCACTACATAACTCAGGATTTAGGTTCTCCAATCTATTTCTCATAAGACCAAATATAGCCATCCTGAAACTGTCCTTGCAGTGATGGGACCAGGATCCTTAGAAGCTCAAAAGTCAAGATTTCACTCCCTCCTTCCCCCTTGAAGTTGCCTGCTGCCTCTCTTTCCATGGCATTGCCAAGGAGTAGTTTGAACGCCCTCAAGATAAGCAGAGTGAGTCCCTCCATCTCTCATCTCTTCTTTCTGCCCTTCCTGCTCCTCCTCTTGCTCCCTCCATCCCCAACCTAAGAGTCCTGAGTTGAATTTGGAACATTAAGTGCTGATGCACTGTGCTAACCTGTGACTCCACCCACTGAAGAGCTGGGGCATGGTGCTGGCAGGGGCGAGAGTTGATTTCAATCTGTGCCCCCTCTGGGTACCCTGTGACCCCAGACCCACTGACCCTTCTGGTCCTGCTTCCCCATCTTGCCCATTTGCAGGCCCACCTGTGTGAGCCACCCAAGAGTGACCACAGCAGTCCAAACTCCTCAGACCAAATTCCCACCCAGAAAAGAGGGGTCCTCTCCTGGCCTCTGTGCTGGCCCTGTCTATGGGGATATCACTGTCCAGTCAGGGGCAACTAGATCATTGTATGTGATTTCTGTCTTCCCCAGAGTGCTGTGAGGTGAATGGGGACTTGACTTGGTTGCCAAACTTACCCCCTAGTTTTCTGACCACACTTAGGAACCTGAGGTTGAATGCAGTGGGAACTGGGCTGAGATATTCTGGGAGAATTGACATCAGCTCTCCTACACAGAACTGTGTGTGATGTCGGTCACTGTGCCTATCAGTGTGACTGGGGGGCAGTAAGTTTATTTGAATGAGTGTACAAACTAAAATGTATTCACGTGATCTGAGCTTGGTGGGTGGGATGGATCACAGAGATGCATTTGCAGATGTTAAGACGTACTTTATGGGTATCTGCTGAAGATCATCTTGTGAAACTCGGGTGTTTGGGTGGGGTGTGTGTTTTGGCATGGTATGTCTGCCTGGGACTGCAGCAGATGTTAATTTGATCTTTCCTCTTTTCAGTCATTATTGGTGACAACCTTGCTGTGCTGCCCAGAGTTGATAAATATCACCCAGGGAGGACCAGAGGACTATTCACTTCGTAATCAGAGTGGAAATACCACTCGGTACATTCACAGTTCTTTGCATCAGGACCTCTTTCAGGATTCCCTGTCATCTCACGAAGACGCATCCAAAATCAACACTAGGCCACTGCATAGGAGTTATTCTTAAGAATCAGTAACAGGCCTTGTGCAGTGGCACATACCTGTGATCCCAGAGACATAAGAGGCTGAGGCAAGAGGGCCCCAAGTTCAAAGCCAGTCTCAGCAATTTAGCAAGGCCCTAACAATTTACTGAGACCCTATCTCAAAATATAAAATAAAAAGGGCTTGGAATGTGGCTCAGTGGTAAGGTGCCTTTGGGTTCAATTCCTAGAATCAAAAAAAGAGTAACAGGCCACAAGGTACAGACATCTGTAATCCCAGCAAGACTTGGGAGGCTAAGGCAGGAGGATCACAAGTTTGAGAACCACCTCAGCAACTTAGAGAGACTCTGTCTCAAAATAAAAAAATAAAATGGACTGGCCATGTGCCTCAGTAGTAAAGTGCCTCTGGATTCAGTCCCCAATACCACACAAAACAAAATAAAACAATGCCCCCTGCAAAAATCCCACCAGAATATCTGATAACACTTGTCCTGCATTCCTGTTTGGCAATGACTGGCTTCCAAGAGAGTGTGTCCTTCGGTTCACCCTAGTCCTCACCATTCTCTACTACTTCCCCACTGGGGCCAAGTGGTAGTTGCCATTTATTATGGATGTAAGCTGGGGTTATTAGTATTATTGCATTTAATATTCACATGCATTATCTGCCTTGACCCTGGAGGTATTTGAATTTGCTTCTCCTGGGAGTTTGTAATTTATTCTTTGTCAGGAATAAATTCCAAACTATCATCTCTGAGCCCTACTGAGTGCCCAACTCTTTTTTCTTTTCTTTTCTTTTCTTTTCTTTTCTTTTCTTTTTTTTTGTCAATTAAGAACTGAACATCTTTGATGTAATTTTCTGGCATTTCAATCTGAATATGAAACAAATCAAGGTACTTTTCTCCCTTCTCTGCTTCAGATTTCTTTCTCTCAATAACATTATCCTTCTCTTTCTGCTTTAAGGCCAGGTGCGATGGTACCTAGGAGGCTGAGGCAAGAGGATTACAAGTTTGAGGCCAGCCTCAGTAACGTAGTGAGGTCCTAAGCAACTTAGGGAGACCTTGACATTTTTAGGCATACTTTTTTTTTTCTTTTTGGTACTGGGGATTGAACTCAAGGACCCTTTTCCACTGAGATACATCCCCAGCCGTTTTTATTTTTTTATTTTGAGACAGTGTTTTTTGTTTGTTTGTTTGTTTGTTTGTTTTGTTTTTGGTACTAGGGATTGAACCCCCGGGGTGCTTAACCACTGAACCACATCCCTAGACCTTTTTAATTTTATTTGGATACATGGTCTCCCTAATTGCTTAGGGCTAAATTGCTGGGGCTGACTTTGAACTCATGCTCCTCCTGCCTCAGCCTCCGGAGCCACTGACATTACAGGCGTGCACCACCACACCTGGATAGACTTTGTGATAGGGAAATCTTTAACCTCTCTTTTCCTTAAAATCTTAATCTTCTTGTCCTTAAAATAGGGATAACAAGTTACTGGGTAGATTAGAGTTAATATACAGACAGTAGCTGCTAGCATAGTGCCTAATATCATAGACGTGGTTAGTCAACCACAGCTATTATTCCTGGGAACTGTCAGAAAGTGGGTTTTCAGAATCCGCACAAAAACTTTAATCTGAAAAAGAAAAGGAGTTCATGAAAAAAAAGTTACTTTTAAAATTAAAAGGTCAGACCAGGCTCCATTGCCCATGCCTGTAATCCCAGCAGCTTGGGAGGCTGAAGCAGGAGGATCAAACATTCAAAGCCAGCCTCAAACAAGGCCCTCAGCAATGTAGTGAGAACCTGTCTCAAAATTTAAACAAACAAAAAAATTTTTTAAAGGGCTGGAGAAGTAGCTCAGTGGTTAAGTGCCCCTAGGTTCAATGCCTTACCAAAAACAAACAAACAAACAAACAAATAAAAACAAAAAGGAGTTGGGGGTGTAGCTCAGGGCTGTTGAAATAACCCCACTGGGTTCAATTGAGGTACTGTAACAGTGGTCTGCTGTACGCCTTTAATATAGCCCTTGATGCTCTGCCACTGCAACTTACTTTTACCCTCGTTTTTTTTTTAAAGTAAAAGAACAATTAAACATTAAAAATATCACATGAAGTAGAAGATAAAAGTATTGCCTAATTATATAAATAAAATATAAATTAAATTTACTTAATAATGAACTATAGTATTGTGCTCACTATGCAACTTTTTTTTTTTTTTTTTTTTTTTTTTTTTTTTTTT